>CAMZMU010000055.1:25113442-25381054 GCA_947311845.1 Poa pratensis
AAAAAGCTCAGGAGTTGAAAAAAGCTAAAGATGCAGGAAAATCTAGAGGTACTGTACATGGCTTTTTGAATTCCTTTGCTGCCCTTGATAATACATCTTTAATTCAAAAATGCATGAAATGCTGGCATTTAGCCTAGGTGTTTTGATAGTTGAGTAGAAGACAATATTGAGGTTGTTAAAAATGTGGAAATTGATAGACTGGACGAGTTCATTCTGATCACCCAGATATGTTTCTACCCAGCGACATTAGTCTAACTGGAGAGAAAAGTTGGGAAACCCTCACCAAGTATGGAAGATAGGGTTTCTCGAGTGCTCTACAAGTAGCGATGACAGCTCTGTTGAGTCACCATGGATAGAGGTGGACCAACAGAAATAGTAGGAGTAAAAAGAAAATTACGATTTTAATGGTAGTCGCCTTTATCTGGAACCCGAGAGGGTTTTAAATAGACCTGGAAAAATTGGGGAGGGTGCATGATCTATTTAGTGTCATCATCTGATTAAATTAGTCTTTCTGAGACAAAAAAAAGCTGAGTTTGAACTTATCAGTCAGGACTTTAGTTCCTTTAGGCAAATTACGCCTGGAAACTGGCTTCCTGCTGTGGGTACTGTGGGTGGTTTTATCCTGGCAGGGGCTAGTGTGGATCTTTTTGACATTATCTCTGGGATATTGATAAATACAGTGTTACTGCTCTTTTAGAATAAGAGTGATAATGTTGTATGGAGATATTTTCAATCTATGGCACTGCCTACGAGGAACATGAGTTGGAGTTTATCAATGAACTTCACAATGTGTCTTCGAGGTGGGCAGGGCCTACTGTCATTGCTGGGACTTTAATCTCATTAGAGAAGCGAGTGAAAAAAAGTAGTGTAATAATTAACCAACATTGGGCAGATTTGTTTATGATTGGATAAATAAGTTTGGGCTTATAGAACTGAAAAGTGCTGGTAGGGAAGTATACTTGGGCTAATAACCAAGATAACTTGATTATGGCCATCCTGGACAGAGTGTTTGTTACTACTTGTTGGGACAGTAGCTTCCCTGCGAGTTAATGTCAAAACACTGGCCAGAGTAGGGAGTGAACATACACCACTGATCTTACATACGGGTGCAATAGCTATCCCTAGAGTTAAGATTTTAGATTTGAAAAGTGGTGGCTGCAGGTTGAAGCATAGTTGAAAAAACTAGACCAGACCGCCGGTTGAACCGGGAAAAAAACCGGAACCGAGGGCCTCACTGGTCTGTTAAGCACACTGGACGGCCCGCCACCGAACCGGGGAAAAAAAAACCGTTAAACGCCGGTTTTGTGGAAAAACCGGGGCTAACAAACCGGCGGTCGACGTTATATCCATATCGCGCAGAGAAAAATACATTGCGTGCGGCAGGAATCGATACGCGCCCTCCCGTAGCGCGCAGAGGCAGCACTGCTGCTGTCGTGGGGTTCACTCTTCGACTACCCACGGTGGGGATACCTGGGGTCACGCCAAGCCCATCAGCTTATGACGAAGGCCCAAGGAAGGCCCAAGGAGGACGACGTGCGGCCCAAGATAGTCGACGTAGGTCATGCGACCCCAGCCATGCTTGTAAGCGCCATCGGCACCGTTCACCTGAGACCTAGCTACCATATAAAGGCTGGAGGGTCCTTCGTCTAGGGTTACGCTCATAGCCGCCACACAAACCTAGCGAGATTGCCATCTCGCCGTTGTAGCCACACCTGCCATCAATAACCAGGACAAGCAGGAAGTAGGGTGTTATCCTCCGGGAGCCTGAACCTGGGTAAAACGCCTCGCTTGTCAGCCGTCGTGATCACCAGCGCTCAACTCTCTCCCCCTCAATCAACCCGGGGTGCATAACCAGGGATTTGCCGAGTCCACACCTCGTCAATTGGCGCGTCTGTGGGAAAAGAAGAGCGCTGGAACCATGGTCGCACCGGCTCATCAACTTTGAAGACCGACGTCTGCATCACCAAGGAGCCAATCTGCTTCGGCTCCTTCGAGTACACCTTCCACCGCCGGCCCACCGCTCGGTGTACGCCGATCTGCGTAGGTTGTGCCTCACCTTCGGTACCATGCATACTTCGTAGACAGCTGTGGAGTACTCAGATCCACGGCGATCGCACCGCCTGCGGTGGTGGCACCCGCATCTGCCGCGGGCTGCGCCAACCACGCCCCCACCTGCTGCGGAGATCGCATCTGCTGCGACTGCGGCGACAGCATCTTCAACTGCTGAGAAGATCGCGTCCGCCTCAACTACTCCGACCGCCTCCGCTGCGGCAGGATCGCGCCCAACGCGGCCGCGCACCAGCGTCTCCGGCTACCACGGAGATCGCATCTGCTACGACTACGTCGACCACCTCGTCGACCACCGCGCAGATCGGGTCACTTCAACTACCTCGATCGCGTCGCTGGCAAGGCCGAGATCTACATCAACTTCGACTACGTCGACCACACCTTCGGCGCAACGAAGGTCGCGCCGTTCTCATCCACGCCACTCGCGTCTCATCGACTCGCAAGATCGTCAACAAGCAATCGCGCCCACGTCGACGACAGCGGCATCTCTCCTCACGCCCGCGGCGAAGATCGCGAAATTCCAGGGAAGGAGCCTCGGCGGCGACTGTGGTGTCCACCACGTCGCACCATTTTCAGCTCCGAGCACGGCTCGGACGAAGGAAAGCAGCAGTGGCAGCACCCGTCCCACTGCCCAGATCTACCCCGCGCAAGAGTCTTCATGATCGGCCAGAGGCCGCAGGGCAACGACGACGAACCCGCATACCCACTGGAGGTGGTCATGCCGGACCAGGTGACGCGACTCACCATCACCCGCGACATGGCAATCAAAGCCCTGAAGCACGTCGAGGACGGCACGTACCCCCACCGATGCACCCCGGGAGGACCTTATGGCGGTCCAGTACCTGCTACGGAAAGAAGGCGAACGACTCCGCGCAGAGAAGGCCGAGCTCCTCTGACGCAGGAGGAGGCTGACGATCGAGCGCCAGGAGGGCCGCTTACTCGTTCACTGCCTCAACAGAGGTCTCACAAGGAGCAAGGCGCCACAGAGCCGCGTGCCCCTGATGACGGAGGTCGACCGCGCTAGAGTCACCGCAACCTCGAGTCATCATACATAGAAGAGCAGACGGGATACCCGTCCCCAAGACACCCGGAGCCGCACTCATGGCAGTCGAAACATACCTGCGGCTGACACAGCCGCCTGAGGGCGACTCGCGCGTCTCCTCCACAAGCAGCAGATCATGTCTATCAAGGCACTCGAAGACGCACTGGTAAACAAGGCGCCGACAGAAAAAAGCGCGAGAGATCGAGATCGCCGCGACCACGAGCCCGCAGCACTCGCAGCCCCGGCGACAAGACAACTGCGACAACCGCAGCCAGGCGAAAGACCTCGCAACGTCATCACACAAAGGACGGTAGACCGCAGCCGCACCCAGCGGCCGTCAGCACGTCCAACTCGACTACGACCGCAACGATGGCGACTACGAGCCGTGCGGCGCGCATGCTTCAGCTTCAACATACGCGACACAAGAATGCCCAAGGGCTTCAAGCTCACGGCAGAAGCAGTCAAGTACGACGGGAAGCAGGACCCGAGACTCTGGCTAGAAGACTACCTCATAGCCTGCAGCTGCCAGGGCGGTACTTCGACTACGGCCATGCAGTACATCCAGCTGATGCTCACGGGCTCTGCACGCGGGTGGCTCAACACTCAACCCAAGAACGCCTTCAGGACGTGGGACGAGTTCGCGGAAGCCTTCGTTAAATCCTTCCTGGGGACGTACTCGAGACCGACGACGTTCGTCGACTACAAGCATGCAAGCAAGGACGAGACGAGCCGCTCCGGTCATACATCCAGCGTTGGACCTTGCTCCGCAACACCATGGAGACCGCCTCGGAGGACCGAGTGATGGATGCCTTCATGCACGGCGTCTCCCGCCGCGACCTCCGCGAGGAGTTTGGTAGGCTCCGGCCGAAAAACATGATCGAGGTCATGAAGATAGCAAACCAGTGGGCAGACGGAGAGGACTCGGTCCGCAATAGTTCACACTACTCCCGAAGGACGAAGCCGGACCAAGCAACTGGCGAGAAGGGCGCCACAAGAAGAAGCCGCGTTACAACGGCAACGACTCAATCGAGCTAGTAGCGGCGGGATTCCAAACCCCCGTGAGGATGAAGCGCGCGACAGCAGTCGCCATACACCATGCACAGTACAGTCGAAGCGGCGGTGACCAGAGTCGCCAATACAGCCAGGGCAGTACAACCGAAGCGCGGCAGCAGCTACCGCAGCGACGGAGGCCATAAACGCGAGTGGCAGAAACGCACACTAAGCCCAGCGGAAGAGCTGGAACAACCCTGCAGGCACCACATGTTCAGGAACCCGGAAACGGGCAAGTGGGGATCCAACCACCTGTTGAAGGACTGTCGAAAGGCACGCAAAATATACGAAGCCATGCAGAAGATAGTCACTCCAGCACCCGCAGCGCAGCCAGCCGCGCAGCTAGCCATCCAGGCAGCACCCGCAGTCGCCAATCCAGCACAGGCGGCGGGAGCCTTTCTGCAGCAGCAGCAGCAGCCGCAGCAAGATGCCCCACCGGTGATCCAGGACGCATATCCAGCGGCACGCGGACAACTCAACATGATACAGAAGGGGCGCCCCTCAAACAGGACCCAGAAGATTATCACTCGCCAGTTTTCCAAGCCATCACCTGTCCACCTGCAGTACCCGACTACCTGAGAGGGTCAGAGACACCAATCACTTCTCCAGAGCAGATCACCCGCCTGCAGTACCACGACCCGGGCACGCCGCTCTGGTAGTCGAAGCTCTGATCGGAGATTACACCCTGAAAAAGGTGTTCATGGATGGAGGCAGTGGCATTAACATCATCTTTGCCGACACCCTCAGAAGGATAAACAGCCAACGACGGACTTGGCGGCATCAGAGACCACCTTCCATGGCATAGTACCAGGGCAAGCAGTCACGCCCATGGGAACGATCACACTCGACGTCATCTTCGGCACACCCGAAAACTTCAAGAGGGAGTCGATCGACTTCGAGGTAGTCGACTGGAAGTCGCAGTACCACGCGATACTCGGGCGCCCAACCTTCGCCAGATTCATGGCGATACCTCACTACGCCTACCTCATGCTCAAGATGCCTGGACCCAAGGGCGTCATCACGGTGCACGGCGACTTCGACCGCTCCAACAGCTGCGACCGCGAGTTCAGCAAGATCTCCGAATTCTTCGGAGTCGAAGAGCACTTCGAGGCAATGGCAGTCGACAACGACAAGACCATCTTCCCAGCCCGCAAGAAACCAGCCAAGGACGCTGCCTTCAACGCGGCTGACGACACAACGACCCATCAGGTCCACCCGACTGACGCCAGCAAGACGGTCAAAGTATCGTCGAGTCTGACTCCCGCATAGGAAGGCGCGCTCGTCGAGTTTCTACGTGAGAACTGGAGAATCTTCGCATGGCAACCCTCTGACATGCCAGGAATACCCAGGAACCTCGCCGAGCACTCCTTAAAGGTCCACAAGGACGCCAGACCCGTCAAACAGGCCATGCGACGCTTTTCCGGGCCCAAGCGAGACGAAATCAGCAGAGAAATCGATCGACTGCTGAATGCCAAGTTCATCCGAGAGATCAAGGACTCGGACTGGGTCGCCAACCCAGTCCTAGTGGAGAAGAAGAAGACGAAGAAACTCCGCATGTGCGTCGACTTCACCGCCCTCAACAAATGCTGCCCCAAGGACCATTTCCCGCTCCCGCGGATAGATCAGATCATCGACTCGACTGCAGGCTGCGAACGCCTGTCCTTCCTGGACGCCTACTCAGGTTACCAGCAGATCAGACTGAACGTCGACGATGAGGAGAAGACAGCATTCATCACACCCGACGGCGTTTTCTGCTACCAGACGATGCCCTTCGGGTTGAAGAACGCTGGTGCCACGTACCAGCGCACAATGCAAGCATGCCTCAAAGGGCTCATCGGGCAGATCGTCCAAGTCTACGTCGACGACATCGTCGTCACCACCCGCAAGGAGGACACCCTCATCGCCGACCTCCGCAAGGTCTTCGCCGCCCTCGACGAGTATCAGATCAAGCTGAACCCAGACAAGTGTGTCTTCGGCGTGCCAGCCGGAGAACTGCTTGGGTACCTCGTCTCTGCAAGAGGAATCGAAGCCAACCCTGAGAAGGTGCAAAACATACTCGCAATGCCAGCACCGACCAAGCTTCACGAGGTGCAACGCCTAGCCGGCCGAGTCGCAGCTCTCAGCCGGTTCATAAGTAAGTTGGGAGAAAAGGCCCTGCCTTTCTACCAACTGATGAAAAAGACAGACAAGTTCGAGTGGACAGAAGAAGCGCAAGTCGCGTTCGACCAACTCAAGAAAACACTCACGACTTCCCCAGTACTGGTGGCTCCACTGGAGAACGAGCCGCTATACCTCTACGTGTCAGCCACAAACAGGGTGGTCAGCACGGTACTCGTAGTCGAACGAGAAGAAGAAGGGCACAGCCACCCTGTCAGCGACCTGTCTACTACCTCAGCGAGGTGCTGACCCTGTCCAAGCAGCGCTACCCGCACTACCAGAAGCTGGCCTACGGAGTTTTCATGACTTCAAGGAAAGTAATCCATTACTTCTCCGAGCACCCGATCACGGTGGTAAGCTCCTCCGGGCTCTCCGACATCCTGACCAACCAATGCGCGACAGGACGAGTCGCTAAGTGGGTCGTCGAGCTAGGACCCTGGGGGCTGAAATACGCTCACCCGAAGTCAATCAAGGCCCAAGTGCTCCCAGAATTCACCACCGAGTGGATAGAGGCCCAGCTGCCAGATGTCCCCGACCTGTCCAACGCATGGACAATGTACTTCGACGGCTCCAAAAAGTTCAGATCAGCCGGGGCAGGAGTCATCCTCATCTCCCCCAAAGGCGACAAGCTGAAGTACGTGCTACAGATGGACTTCCCAACACCCTCCAACAACGAGGCTGAGTACGAAGCCCTAATCCATGGCATGCGAATGGCCAAGAACTGCGGCGCCACTCACCTCATGATCTACGGCGACTCCTACCTCGTCGTGCAGCAAACCATGAAGGCCTGTGACGCCATCGCCGACAACATGATCGCCTACAGAGACCTGTACAACCAGCTGGAGGGCACCTTCGACGGCTGCGAGTTGCGGCACATCGGCCGCGAAAGCAACGAGGAAGCCGACGCCCTCGCCAACCTGGGCTCAGACAAGGCGCAGGTGCCACCCGGCGTCTTCCTTGAGCGCATCACGCAGCGGTCTGTCAAACTTCGACCCACGCCCGGATCCTCCACACCATCAACGAGCACCGCCGACCCGCCAGGCAAAGAGAAGGAGCCAATGGAGGTTCTGCTCATCGAGCCCACCTGGACGAGCCCATATCTGGCGTACATGCTGCACCAGAGACTGCCAGTCAACTCAGTCGAAGCCAAGCGCATTATTCGCCGTTCGAAAGGCTTCACCATCATCAAGGGGGAGCTATACAAGCGAAGCATCTCAGGAGTCCTCCAAAGGTGCGTCGACCCAGTCGACGGTCAAGCCATCTTACTCGAGATCCACGCTGGCATCTGCGGGCACCACGCCAGCAGTCGAGCCTTAGTGGCCAAAGCTTTACGAGCCGGATTCTACTGGCCCACCGCAATGCAAGACGCAGAAGAACTCGTGAGGAAATGTCTCGGCTGCCAGGAGTTCGCCAACAAGCCGCACGCACCAGCTTCAGCACTAAAGACCATCCCACTTGCCTGGCCCTTCGCTCAATGGGGGCTCGACATGGTGGGTCCACTCAAGAAGTCCTCGCCAGGAGGACACACGCATCTCTGGTGGCAGTCGACAAGTTCACGAAGTGGATCGAAGCCGTGCCTATCACAAGTTCGACTGCCTCCTCGGCAGTTAACTTCATCAGGTCGATCATCTTCAGGTTCGGAGTGCCACACAGCATCATCACCGACAACGGCACGAACTTCACAGCCGAAGAGTTCAAGGACTTCTGCTCCGAGCAAGGCATCAAGCTCAACTACGCATCTGTCTCGCACCCGCAGTCCAACGGGCAAGTCGAAAAGTCCAATGGTTTAGTCTGCAAGGGCATCAAGAAGCGCCTGCGAGTACCATTGAAGCGCGCCGCAGGCGCCTGGGTCGAGAGCTGCCGTCTGTGCTGTGGAGCCTGCGCACTACGCCAAACAGATCCACTCAGTACACGCCATTCTTCATGGTCTACGGCGCAGAAGCAGTCATGCCATGCGACATCAAGTTCGATGCACCCCGAGTGGTGGCCTACGACGAGTCCGAGGCAGAAGAAGCACTCGAGGACGACATGGATACCCTGGACGAAGCACGCGACATCGCCCTTACCCGCACAGCCGTATATCAGCAAGACTTACGCAACTATCACGGACGGCGACTGCGGCCCAGAGCGTTCGTCCCCGGAGACCTTGTCCTCCGCCTCAAACAGAAGAAGGTGCACAAACTAGCCTCCCCGTGGGAAGGTCCATACATCGTGACAGAGGCAATTGGCGGCGGAGCTTACCGCCTGAAGGACTCGAAGACAGGGACAGTCTGCAGCAACCCGTGGAACGTGGCGCAACTGCGCCGCTTCTACGCCTAATCGACTCCCCTTGTAACAAAGTGTACTATCTCAAGAAGCGGCAGGTTCCAGACGCACTCTTTCCCTTACCAGGGTACCTGAGGGGACTGGAAGGGTTTTAATGAGGCGGCCTGCTCGCAAAAATCAATGAAGTGATTTGTGGAACAAGCTCTCCCCTTTACTTTTTTAGTCAAAAAGCAACATAAACCTAGGCCGTCACCCGACGCACTCGGGGGCTGCGCCATACAGGTTCAACTCAAAAACCTAGGCCGCCACCCGAAGCACTCGGGGGCTGCGCCGCACAGGTCTAAGTCAACCTAGGCCGCACCCGACGCACTCGGGGGCTGCGCCATACAGGTCAATCGCAAAATCCTGGCCGCCACCCGAAGCACTCGGGGGCTGCGCCGCACAGGTCTAAGTCAACCTAGGCCGCACCCGACGCACTCGGGGGCTGCGCCATACAGGTTCAAGTCAAAATCCTTGGCCGCACCCGAAGCACTCGGGGGCTGCGCCGCACAGGTCTAAGTCAAACCTAGGCCGCACCCGACGCACTCGGGGGCTGCGCCATACAGGTCAACTCGCAAAATCCTGGCCGCACCCGAAGCACTCGGGGGCTGCGCCGCACAGGTCTAAGTCAACCTAGGCCGCACCCGACGCACTCGGGGGCTGCGCCATACAGGTCAACTCGCAAAATCCTTGGCCGTCACCCGAAGCACTCGGGGGCTGCGCCGCACAGGTCTAAGTCAAACCTAGGCCGCACCCGACGCACTCGGGGGCTGCGCCATACAGGTCAACTCGAAAACCTAGGTCGCCACCCGAAGCACTCGGGGGCTGCGCCGCACAGGTCTAAGTCAAACCTAGGCCGCACCCGACGCACTCGGGGGCTGCGCCATACAGGTCCAACTCGAAAACCTAGGTCGCCACCCGACGCACTCGGGGGCTGCGCCGCACAGGTCTGACTCGCCACACCTGGCCACACTCGAAGCACTCGGGGGCTGCGCCGCACAGGTCTAATTCAAAATCCTAGGCCGCACTCGATCCGCTCGGGGGCTGCGCCATACAGGTTTACAGACGTCTACAAGATACAATTTACTAACTCGGGGGCTACCCCCACCTCGACATACATACACTCATATTTCCACTTGGAAAAATTTCTTTTACAAGCTAACGCTATGCAACAGCACTCTACTGCTCTTATTCTACAGGCTCGCCCTTTGGCGCATCAAGTGGCCCTACAAGGTGCTCGCTAAAGTTCTGGACCTGCTGAATCATCTGGCGCGCAGCCGCAAGAGTATCGGCATAGTCACCCTCTCCAGGCAAGCCGTCAAGCACCTTGTGCAATGGAAGATTAGGCCGGTGCAGTCGAACGTATGCCAACGCCACGTTCGCCCCGGCAACAAGTTGAGCGTGCACGACTTCCTTCAACGCACGCCTTCACGGAACCTCTCCAGAAGCGCAGTCAGTCCATTCGGCTGCTCGTTGTGAGGAAAGTACACCTTGTTGATCTGCCAGAGGGTTTTTCTGCAACCTTCCAAGAGCACAGCAGCCCGCCAGGTGCGATCCAGCATTCGTGCCAGTACACTACCTTGGATTTGTTCGACCAAAACTGGCGCGCTTCGGGTGAGTCACCGGCGGCCTCTTTCTCTACTCGCTCGTCCACTCGAAGCTGCTCAGCCTTCAGTCAGAGTTCACATCTGCATCAAGGCCAAGCATTAAGCATAGGAAGACACAGAAGCCGAAGCAAAAACGCTAGAAGGCCAACCTTGCAGCTGTCGACTGATCAAGTCCATCTCGCCAAGCAGAAACTCTCACGCTGGGAGAACGGCGCAACGGGCCGCGACCTCAATCGCTCCAACTCCAGCTCTGCGCTCTTCACTTCGACTCGAGCTCAAACCTTGTTCCTCATGAAGGTGATCACTCTTGGTCATTTACGCTTCGCACAGGAGCTGGAGGAGCTTGACGGCGGCGACGAGTAGGCGCAGCCGAAGTGGTGTCCTCCTCATCGTCCGCGCCAGTCGTTCCAGCAACGTCAGGAGCTTCGCCCATATCAGACTGCCAAGAATTGACAGCGTCAAGCCAGGAAAAGAATCAACATAATTCATCCAAGCCAGATATCAAAAAAGACTCGGCGACTGCACCCCCGAGGGAGCGAATTCACATTTCATCATCAGCATGTTCACTCGCACAATATAAAGTGCATTACAGACTCAAGCCCAAAAGCAGAAGCATAGTCCTAAAAGGAAAAAGTCTACACTACAGACTCCGACTGGGAACGGCTCTTCCTAGCAGCCAACTCGGCAGCTTAGCAATCCTCTTCTCGAAGGTGGAGACAACTTCGCCAACTGGCTCGCCTGCACTTTCACCCGCTAAGGGACGCGGTCTGCCATCAGGCTTTCGAGGGAAGTCGCTGACAACCTTCTCAAAATCGCCTACGACTTGGTGACCAAGAAGCAGCTGGAAAGTGAGCTCTGAGCCGCGTACCGTCTGCGCGCGCGTGAAGTCCGCCAGGACATTCGAATTGCCTTCGAATGGAGCCGCGAGTGCGTCAACAGCAGCTGGTGGCGGCTGTTGGGAAAGATATTCCGGTGCACAGTCGCTAAGGCCTCCGTCGACTTCTGCAGTGCCGCCGTCGACTGCTGCAGCGCTGCCGATGCATACGCGCAGACGCGGTCGACGAAGCCAACAGCCTCCGCCAAGCCGACACTCTCGCTGGAAGTCCCTTCTGGAGGAGCACCTCCGCAAGTCTCTGATCAAAAGAAATCCACACCCGTAAGACGTCAGAAGTCGAAAAAAGGCAAAGTAGGCACTGAGCCGAAAAACTTACTTCCAACAACATCTGCGAGTGCGAGCAAGCGGTCGACCTGGGTCTTCTCCAGATCATCCCGAGCTTGTTCCCGCTCTTGGGCTTCACCCAGCGACTTCTCCAGCTCCGCGACCCGCGTCTTCATGCTCTCCTTCTCGCCTACGGATCAACGGAGCAAAGTTAGCAATAAAGGCAGTCGAAGCACCTCGAACACAAGGGTTCACACTTACTATTCGCTGCTCCAGAGCAGTGCGGAGCTGATCCCTCTCCTGCTCCATGCGAACGAAGGCTGCGGCTCCCTCCATCTGCTGGCGATAAAATGGCTGCAGGAAACACAAGACATCAATCTGCCCCGACTATTCTAGTCACGCGCATCTTCGGGGGCTACTCCCATCGGGAGCGCTGTACGCGCACCCGATACAGATCTTGCAGAACGAGTCGAAGAACACTTACATGCTCAAGCAGCCCAGCGTCAACCGGAGTCGCATCAGCAGCCTCTCTGGCATGGCGGAGGTCGAAGCCTTCAAGGCCAAAACGTCACCCGCCAGAGCCTCCTCTCCGGTCGTCCTCGCAGTCTGCTCGATCATGGGAGCAGAAGTGTGCTCCATCTCACGAGGGGAAGAAACAGCAGCGCCAGTACGGTCGCTGTGACAAGAAAACTCAATTCAAGGACCCGCAAGTGAAAAAGCACACTCGACAAAAACAAAGCAATGGTTATGCGACTAACCTGACGACATCATCATCTTCACTTCCCAAGGAGACGGAGGCCATCCTCGCGAACTCGGTCGGCGGTGCAGAGCCGAGTGGAGGCACGACCAAAGGTTCAGCCAGGTCACTCGGGTGCCTAGCGCCCGAAGAGGACTCGCTCGTCTCTTCCTCGTTCACACCCGCCTCCTTCACAGGCGACGAGGCAGAACCAGAGTCGCCACCCTTTCGCCTCTGCCGCTTCCGCAGCGGCTCCTCATCTTCATCATCCTCCTCCAACTCTTCACTCGGAGAGGTGGCGGAGGGAACTTCATCGTCATCAACCTCGTCCTCAGGGAACTCTGCCTCTTCATGAGGTCCATTCTCCATCAACGGAGGAGACTGACGTAGCTCGAACGACCCTGTCAGCAAATGAAGCATTCGAGTCAAGCAAAAGATTCAACAGAAGAAGATACAAGACAAAGCAAACGAAGCTCACCTCAGGCACAGGGTTATTAGGCCCATATGGCTCGACTGGGCACTTGACGTTGCACGGGTCAGCGGCTCGGAGACTAGTGATGCTCCTCACCTTCGACTCGACTGCGTCATCATCAAGCTCATTGCCAGCATCCTCACGCGCCCACATGGGTGGACGCGACTGCGGAGCGGCTGCACCCGAAGCCTGAAGAAGGTGGCGATGAGGTGAATTCCACCCGTCTCGCGCCCGAGACTCTTCAGAAGGCCACGAAGTAGCGTCAGCAAGGGCTGAGTCGCCTCCCTGTCCTCCTTCGACAGCGGGTGCGCCCACGCGTTCGTCTTCCGCAACTCGCGATCAGCCGCGAATTCAGGAAGCCCTGCTTGGTCGCACCTGATGTAGAACCACTTCTTCCGCCAGCCCTGGACGGAGTCGGACTTCTTCATCTGGAAGTAGGAGGTGTCGCCACGCACCTGGATGCCGAAGCCGCCGACTGGGTACACCTGCTTGCTCTTCCCCACGTTCCTCCTCACGAGGAATAGCGACTTCCACAGCAGCCAGTTGGGTGCGATTCCCAGGAAGCACTCGCAGAGCACGAAATAGCTCGCGATGCTCAAGACGCTATTGGGAGTCAGATCGTGGATCTGAATCCCATAAGCATACAAGAGACCACGGACGAAATCGTGGAGGGGGAACCCGAAACCCCGCGGAAGGAAATCCACGAAGCAAACGCGTTCCCCCTCGCGAGGAGCGGGGAATACCTCTTTCCCAGGAGCGCGCACCGTCGCTTGGTCTACCGGCGGCAGCAGCCCCTGCGCGCGGAGGGCCTCGAGGTCGGCCTTCTTCACCGACGATTTGACCCAGTCGCCGTCGGGCTTCTTCATCACGCTCGCCTCGGCGGCGGCGACGGCGCCAGAACCAGGCTTCCCCCTCTTCATCGCGACCTTGCTCATGGAGGGGGAGAAGGAGCAGAGAGCACGCAGCGCAACAATGGCGGAACAGAAGCAGTGGAGACGATGACAGAATGGGGATGGATGAACTGTTCACCGCCGCGGTGAAAATTATATACCGCGCGGTCAGTCAATCCTGGCCATCCCTGCTGAAACCGCTCTCCGCAACAGCGTCTGACCGTCCACGTGTCGCGCGGAGAGCAACCGTCGCCGGCCACGCCGCCCACTACGCGCGGGAATCAAGGCGCCATCATCACACCGCGAAATTTTCGCGCCCAACGGTCAGAAAAAAGCGGCAACCGCTGTCTCCAGTCAATACTGACAGTGGGACCGCACTGTCACGTCCCATCGGACACAGAGTGCATCAAAAACGTCAGCACTGACGTCAACCACGAAGGCGTAGGAAGTAAGCCAACGGGCTGATGGAGAACTCGAACAGTTCATTCGAGTGCAAGAAATTCAGTAAGCTCTCAGAGCTGAATAAGTTCTTACAGTAAGCCAACGAGCTGATTGAGAACTCGAACATTTCATTCGAGTGCAAGAGCATTAGTAAGCTCCAAGTGCTGAACAAACTCGTGCAGTAAGCCAAACCGGCCGAATACACAGTAAGTCACACAAAGCCAGTCGCGACTCCAAGTCGAGTCCCCTCTTTACTCCCATCGGGAGCAGGCTTTTCGACTGAAGAAAAATTGAGTTTAACCTCAATTGCAAGCAATTCAGCTTAATCTCGGGGGCTACTCCCATCGGGAGCGCTGTTCGCGCTCCCGAGTGACTCAGAACAATAGCAGTCGAAAAATCACCGACTAAGGCCATACTCACAGTATTTTACCCTGGAGTCGACAGTTCGACTAAGGAATCCTCCATAAGCCCTGAACGGCCGGAGTCGACTAATTTTACTTGTTCCTTTCAGGAACCCGACGGCGTGCCCAGGAGGATGGAGTCCTTTACCCGACTCTACGATTCGACTAAGCACTCGGGGGCTCCTGTCGTGGGGTCACTCTTCGACTACCCCACGGTGGGGATACCTGGGTCACGCCAAGCCCATCAGCCTTATGACGAGGGCCCAAGGAAGGCCCAAGGAGGACGACGTGCGGCCCAAGATAGTCGACGCTAGGTCATGCGACCCCAGCCATGCTTGTAAGCGCCATCGGCACCGTTCACCTGAGACCTAGCCTACCATATAAAGGCTAGGAGGGTCCTTCGTCTAGGGTACGCTCATAGCCGCCACACAAACCCTAGCGAGATTGCCATCTCGCCGTTGTAGCCACACTCGCCATCAATAACCAGACAAGCAGGAAGTAGGGTGTTATCCTCCGGGAGACTGAACCTGGGTAAAACGCCTCGCTTGTCAGCCGTCGTGATCACCAGCGCTCAACTCTCTCCCCCTCAATCAACCCGGGGTGCATAACCCAGGGATTTGCCGAGTCCACACCTCGTCAGCTGCGCTAGCCAACTGGGTTGAGGCCCATTCGTGTCATTGACGTACACATACTGATTAAATACTTTCCTTTTTCGAACAGTTTATTAATATTTATTTACCATTCTTTATTTAAAAAACCAGCAAGCGAACGAGCGAACCAGCGGTCGAACCGAGTGAACCGCGAACCGAGAGCCTTGCCGGTTCGATCACCGGTCCGGTTTTTTAAACTATGGGTTGAAGGTTTTGACCAGGTAGTTATTAAGTCTTGGTCAAGCCCTTGCAGCATGCGTAGAGCCTTAGATAGATGGCAGTTTAAGGTCAGAAATCTAAGAAAAAATACTAAAGGGTGGTGTAGTAACGTTGAGGCGGCCCAAAACAGATTGAAACAACAGCTGGTAGCTGAATATGATCTGTTGGATACTTTGGCTGAGTCTCAACCTCTTTCTCCTAATGCTAAGTCTCGATTGAAATGTATTTCATCTGAACTTACAGATATTTGGAGGAAAGAGGAGATCAAGGCTAGACAGGGATCGAGGGAAAAGCAAATTCTGGAGGGAGATAGGAATACTGCCTACTTCCATGCCACGGCAAACCAGAGAAGAAGGAAGAAAATTATTACATCTCTGGAAGGTCCCAATGGTCTAGTTGAAGACACCAAAGGTATCATTGATATTGCTGTTGATTACTATAAAACTCTTTTTGGTCGCAAAGATAAAATAGGTATAGATATCTTAGATGATTTCTGGGACCAAAATGATAAAGTGTCTCGTGAACAAAATAACTTCTTAGATGCGGATTTTACCAAGCAAGAAGTCAAAGATGCAGTCTTCAGTTCGTATGCTGAAGGTGCACCTGGCCCTGATGGCCTTTCGTTTCTTTTTTACCAACATTTTTGGGAGCTGATCAAAGGTGATTTGATTGCCCTGATGAATGATTGGAACAGTGGAAGTTTGGATTTGTATAGACTAAATTTCTCTCTGCTTACGTTGATTCCTAAGGAACCTGATGCGGTTAACATTCAGAAATTTAGACCTATTGCTTTGACAAACTGCAGTTTTAATTTTTTTTTTCTAAATGTGCCACCAATAGGCTTGGCACTATTTGTGAAACTTTGATTTCTCAGAATCAAACCGCCTTCATTAGAGGGAGGTATATTCTGGAGAGTGTTGTCTCAGCCCATGAGATTATTCATGATGTGGTGAGGACTAATCAATCTGGTTTTATTTTTAAGTTGGACTATGAAAAAACTATGACCGTATTGATAGAGCTTTTCTCATTCGAGTCCTTGAATCGAGAGGGTTTAGCCCAAAGTGGGTTGCTAGGATTAAAACTCTATTAGATAACGGTTATGTTGGTGTTCGAATAATTGATACCAATAGTGATTACTTTGTTGCCAGTAGAGGTGTGCGGCAAGGAGACCCTATCTCTCCATTGCTATTTAACCTGACAGCTGAGGTTTTCATAAAAATGTTGATGAAAGCTGCGGGGCATGGCCAGATTACTGGTTTGTTAACTAGCTTTAATCAAACTGGAGTAGTGAGTATGCAGAATGCAGACGATACATTACTCTTTCTCTCAAATGACACGGTAGGGGCTAGAAACCTTAAATGGCTGCTTTCGTGCTTTGAGCAGATGTCTGGGATGCGTATAAACTTTCATAAGTGTGATTTGATTCCTATTAATGTGGATGAGGATCAGGCTCAGAATGTTGCGCAAATCCTTAGCTGCAGGCTGGGACAGTTCCCTTTAAAATACCTGGGAGTGCCCCTGCATCATAAAAAGCTGAGAAGAGAGGATATTCAACCTTTAGTTGATAAAATCCTAAAGCAGGCTGGAGGCTGGAGAGGGAAACTACTCTCACATGCAGCCAAGTTGGAGTTGGTCAAGAGTGTTCTGGCTAGCATCCCTGTATACCTAATGAGTGTGATTAAATTCCCAAAATGGGCCATAGCCTTAATAAACTCCCAAATGGCTCATTGTCTTTGGGATAACTATGAAGGCCATTTTAAATATCACTTAGCTAATTGGGGATTGGTTGCACAGAAAAGAGAGTATGGAGGGTTAGGTATTCCTAATTTAGCTGACCTTAACATGTGCCTCTTGGCTTCTTGGATTAAGAGATATCAGCTAGATAGCCATAAACTCTGGAAACAAATCATTGACCATAAGTATATGGGTAATGATACTAATATCTTCTGCTGTAATACTACCGGTGCATCTCCTTTCTGGAAAGGGTTATATGGGCGGCTCAGGCTGCAAAGCTGGGGAATCAGTGGAAGGTTGGGAATGGTAGAAAGGTAAAGTTTTGGGAGGACCATTGGTTTGGTCCTTCCAGCCTTGCCATCCAATATTGGGAGGTTTACGTGATTGTAAATGAAAAAACTGTGTCTGTTGCTGAAGCTTGGGATGGAAGTCAATTAAAAGTCACTTTTAGAAGATTGACAAGGATATACATCTCGGGTACCCTATCTTAAGGGTACTTGGTGTACGTGTCGACTAAGGCCCAACTACCAAGAGCCCACATGAAGCCCATGATGAAAGGCCCAACAAGATGGAGTATCCTCCAAGATTAGACATAGGCATAGTCGGTTTAGTCTTTCTTTACATGTAATCTGAGTCGGTTGCGAACTCCCGAGACCCAACCTATTATATAAAGGTTGGGAGGGCCGCCGATCTAGGACACGCAATACTCGAACCACCAAAGCCCTAGCGAGATCGACATCTCGCCGGGACCCCATTGTAGCTCGCATATACACACAGATCAATACCAGACAAGCAGGAAGTAGGGTGTTACTCTCCGGAGGCCTGAACCTGGGTAAAATCCCTGCTTTTGCTTGTCAGACGACGAAACTAGCGGCTCTACCACGTTCTCTCCCTCGTAATCTCAACCCTAGGTCCTTAACCATGGGATTTGATGAGTTAACCCCTCGTCAATTGGCGCCGTCTGTGGGAAAGAATAGTGCTGGACAAACGGTTTCTTCGGTTCCATCGGAAAACGGCGACTCGCCGATCGCATCTACAAACGGCAACTCGCCGGCTGCATCAACAAATCAGAACTCGCCGACTCGAGCGGCACACGACAACTCGCCGACTCACTCGACAAATGGCAGCACGCCAGCTTCACCTGCAAAAAGCACATCAGATCCTCTGATGGACTTCGAGCCACACTCGCCAGAATTCCAGGAGACGTTCGCTGATCTCGAGTCAGGTTTAGGTTTAACCGTTGACTCGTTCAATTTTTTCGTAAACAAGCTTGGTGTGCAGGACTTGACAGATCCACGCCAACTCGCGACTTCCGCACCCGAGGCTCCATCGATCGCGGCTCCTTCGACTGCGGATCCATCAACTGCGTCCATACCATCGTCGATCCTCCAATCCTGCTCGTCTGCAACAACCATGTCAACTCGAGAGATCGACGAGTTCTTTGCGAAAGAACTCCAAGGTGAGGAGGCCGAATCAGCATACCGCACAAACGATTCCGAGCTCAATCTTCCACTCGAGGATAGCTTCGACTGCGGGATCTCCCTCAGCGACTTCGACGAGCCCGAAACTCATATCGACAACCACGTCGACTCCGAGATCTGCACCAACAACAACCTCGACTTCGAGATTCATAACTACTTCACCGACACCGCGATGAGCATAGGCGATGAAGACATCGACAGCGAGATCCGTCCAGACGGACCACTCGACGAGCATATCGACTCCGACATGAGCCTCGATGAAGACGTCGAGTGCATGACGGGACTCGAAAACACATACACATATCCTCGGGTGATACCCCAACAGGTCTACGTTGCCTTCGCCGCAGAATCATCTGATGCTGCGGCCAGTCGCAGGCCTACAGAATTCCCGTGCATAGTTACTATGCCGGATGGAGTCACAAATCTCACAATTACTGCTGAGATGGCAGCAAAAGCAGATAAAGTCATCAAGGAGTGCACAATGATGCCAGTGGACGCCACACGAGAGGAGATGTTGACCTTCCAGTACTTCAACTGGTAGGAATCACTTCGACTGCAGCAGATCAGAGCAACACTCGAAGAACGTAAAAAGCAGGCTAGCTTGTCGAGTGCACGAAGAAGACAACTCTCCCTGAGCTCCACCGGGCGAGCAGACACAAGACCCAGTCAAGGCTGTCACACCTCGCGGCAGATGAGAGGGCAGCACTCACCCGCAACTTAGGCCACTCTTTCATGACATTCGACGAGGAGGGAGTGCCAGTACCCAAAACAGCTGCAGGTGCTCTCTTTACCGCTGCAGCATACCTAGAGGCAATCAAGCCTCCAACGGATGACCCCAATGCAAAACTACATCGCCAACAGATCAAATCACTCGCCTTAGTAGCGAAAGCCATACGCCAAATCCAAAAAACTCCAGGAGGGAGTCGAGACCGTGCCATAGTAGACACGCGTCGTGAAGAACATAATCGCAGTGGTCGCCGTCACCACTCGAAGGAAAGAAGCGGCTCACGTCGGCGCAGGTCCAGGAGCAGATCACACAGATCTTACAGTAGCGACTCGTACTCTGATCAGGAGCCCGAGACACGGAGCTCTGTGCTTCACTCGACGCGTCCGCGAGACACGGATGCCCAAAGGGTTCAAACTCACATCTGAACAGCCCAAATACACGGGTCGACAGGAACCTTCAGGATGGCTGGAAGACTACAGACTGACTGTTGCGTGCCAGCGAGGCACGAATATCACAGCCATGCAATACATACGACTCATGCTCGAAGGCACAGCCCGCGACTGGCTCAAGGCTCTACCTCCATCAACATACAACTCGTGGGATCACTTCCACGCAGACTTCATCAAAAACTTCGAGCCTCTATGTGAGCGACCAAAAACGTTCGAGAACTGCGAGCCTGCGTTCAACGGTCAGACGAAACGTTGAGGTCATACATCCGACGATGGACTGAGATACGCAACTCAGTTGGAGTAATTTCAGAAGATATGGCCATGGATGCTTTCATCATGGGCCTCGCAAGGCGAGATTTCAAAGAAGCACTTGGTCGCCAAAAGCCAACCTCTGTGGCTAACCTCCTAAAGATCGCGACTGAGTGGGCAGACGGAGAAGACATGGCGCGCACCACACGCGGGTCCTCACCCCGTGACAATCATGATAGCGGCAGTCGACACCGCAGGGACTCGTACAGAGACGACGACAGACCCGAATTCATGGCGGCTGGATTCTCCACACCCCGCAATGACCAAGACAGAAGCGACCGACGGTCAGAAGATCGCCGGGACAGTCGAGATGATCGCCGGGACAGTCGAGACGATCGCCGGGACAGTCGAGACCGCAACCAACGCAGTGACAGCTACAAGAAGAAAGATTGGCGCAAGTCGCGCCCGGCGCACAAAGCGAGCGATCATTCGATGACAAGATGGATGCTGATTGCAGATTCCACCTGTACAAGGGGGAAGACGGAAAATTGCGCTCCAATCATTCGATGAGAAACTGCAGAGAATTCGACCTACTAGCATCTGAATACGTGCAACTCAGAAAGCAACAGCCGCACACGCACCCGCACCTGCACCTGTGCCTCAGCCAAACAATGTGCCTGTTCTGATGGCACCACCTCCACCACCACAGCCTGCCGCAGGCGGAAATATCGCGGGTGCCATATAACCCGTATCTCGGGTGGACGAACCTCAGTTCCCTCCGCCTCAAGAGCAGATGTACATGATACAGAAAGGTCGCCTTCCAACTGGGAGCAAAAACTTCGCACTCGACAAGTAAATATGGCGGTCATGTCACCTCCTGCCATAACTAAATTCTTGAAGGGATCCGAAACTGCAATAAGCTTCAGCAGAGAGGACCACCCACCATCGGTCGTTCACCAGGGCACTCTGCTCTGGTACTCGACGCCCAAATTGGAGGCTACGCCATGTCCAAGTCTTCATGGATGGTGGCAGCGGCATAAACATCATCTTCGCGGATACGCTCCGCAAAATGAACAGGCCAGTCGAAAACCTGCCAAAATCCTCAAATACCTTTCACGGTATCGTCCCAGGCAAAGCAATAAGCCCAGAAGGCACCATACAACTCGACGTTACGTTCGGGGACAAAAACCACTTCAAGACAGAGTCGATTGAGTTCGAAGTTGTCGACTGGAAGTCACAATACCACGCCATACTTGGACGCTCGACGTTCGCTCGATTCATGGCGGTCCACACTACGCATACCTCCAGCTGAAAATGCCTGGACCAAAAGGAGTAATCACAGTCAAAGAAAACTTCCAAATGTCCGATTCTTGCGACCGAGAGTTCAGCAAAATCTCTGAGATGTTCGGCATGGAAGCAACACTCACCGATCTAGCAGTCGCCAACGATCGAACACTTATGCCGGAGCACAAGAAGGCGGCAATCGACAGAGCATTCAATGCCACCAATGACACAAGGTCGCATCAGGTTCACCCGACCGATCCGACCAAGACAGTCAATGTCTCTTCGAGTCTGCCTATCGCATAGGAAAGCGTGCTCGTCGAATTCCTCCGTGAGAACTGGGATATATTTGCGTGGTGTCCGGCCGACATGCCAGGTATTCCCAGGGAATTCGCCGATCACTCTCTCCAATTATTTCCGGATGCTAAACCAGTCAAGCAAACAATGCGCCGCATATCCGGCCCGAAAAGAACCGCAGTCGAAGCCGAAGTTGACAGACTACTCGCAACAGGTTTCATCGAGAAATCAAGAAATCACAATGGGTGGCTAACCCCGTACTTGTAGAGAAGCACACAGATATCCTTCGGATGTGCGTAGATTTCACAGCACTCAATAAATGTTGTCCAAAGGATCACTTTCCACTACCTCGAATCGACCAGATCGTCGACTCCACCGCCGGGTGCGCTCGCTTATCCTTCCTGGATGCTTACTCAAGTTACCACCAGATAAGGATGAAGGAAGATGATGAAGAGAAAACGGCGTTCATAACCCCACTCGGGGTCTACTGCTACACAACAATGCCTTTCGGGCTCAAGAACGCAGGCGCAACCTACCAGCGCATGATGCAAGACTGCCTCAAGAAGCAAATTGGGCGAAACGTCCAGGTCTACGTAGATGACATCGTCATCACGAAGAAAAACACACTACTCGATGACTTGCGAGAGACGTTCGCAAACCTCAAACGCTTCCACATCAAGCTCAACCCGAAGAAGTGCACGTTCGGTGTGCCAGCCGGGCAGCTCCTGGGATATCTAGTCTCGGCTCGTGGAATCGAGGCGGACCCGGAGAAAATACAGGCCATCTTGACGATGCAACGGCCTTCAAAGCTCCATGACGTACAAAAATTAGCGGGTCGAGTGGCAGCACTCAGTCGATTCATCAGCAAACTGGGCGAAAAAGCACTCCCGTTCTATCGACTGATGAAGAAAGCAGACAAATTCGAGTGGACGCCAGAAGCCGAAGCAGCCTTCACGGATCTCAAGCGAGTCCTCACAAGCCCTCCATCCTCGTCGCACCAAGGGAACGAGAGCCACTATACCTGTATGTCTCCGCAACTAACAGGGTGGTAAGTACCGTACTGGTAGTCGAACGCAGGGAGGAGGGACACGCCCAAAGCATACAACGCCCAGTCTACTACTTGAGTGAAGTCCTCTCCATATCAAAGCAGCGGTACCCGCATTATCAAAAGCTGGCCTACGCCGTGTTCATGTCCTCAAGGAAGCTGACGCACTACTTCGCAGAGCACCCGATCACTGTAATCAGCACCTCAGGGATCGGAGACATCCTCACAAATCCCAACGCAACTGGGCGAGTCGCAAAATGGCTAATCGAGCTAGGACCACGAGATATCAAGTATGATTAGCGAAGGCCATCAAAGCACAAGTCTTACCTGACTTCCATACCGAGTGGATTGAAGCTCAGTTGTCAGGAGCACCAGATGTGTCCAACTCATGGACTATGTACTTTGACGGCTCAAAGAAGAACGAAGGCGCAGGCACAGGTGTCATCCTCATATCACCAAAAGGCGACAAGCTTCGCTATATCCTGCAGATGGGATTCGAGTTACCTTCCAATAACGAAGCTGAGTACGAGGCCCTGATCCATGGCATGCGGATGGCCAAAGCCCTCGGGTGCACTCGACTGATGATCTATGGTGACTCGAATCTTGTGGTGCAGCAAACAATGAAGGCCTGCGATGCAATCGCAGATAACATGATCGCCTACCGTGATCTGTACAACCTAATGGAGGGCAGCTTCGAAGGCTGCGAGTTGCGGCACATAGGGCGCGAGAGTAACGAAGAAGCAGATAAGCTAGCCAACCTTGGCGCGACCAAAGCACCAGTTCCACCTGGTGTCTTCCTCGAGCGCATCGAGCACAGGTCCATCAAGCAAAAACGAACATCTCCTACATCAGCCGCACCGGCCAATAGAAAAACACCTAGCACAGAGGACCGCCAGTCGAGGTACTCCTCATTGAGCCAACTTGGACTCAACCTTTCCTCGCATACATACTCCGCGGCGAGGTACCTGAAGACATAACAGAGTCAAGACGCGTCACTCGAAGATCTAAATCATACACGTCATCAACGGCGAACTATACAAGCGTGTGACACCCCTCCTGGCACCTATTACCAGAGAGGCGGTCGTCCGTGCACCAGCCCAAGATATCTGGCCGCACGTCACGACAGTGCAATATTATGGAAATCATTACACAATCAGGCACAAGAAGTGCTACAAATGGTTTACAAGGCCATCAAGGCATGACCAAACATCAAGCAAGCATGGCTCAGGACAGAGTTTAACTGGCAGCGGAAGACGACTAAGGCAACGGCTTGGAGCGGCTCCACTCCACAGGCATCTGGCTGGGCTACTGATCCTAGCACACTCTTGCTCCATCTCCTTGCTAAGGTAGAAGATGAATCCTCGCACAACCTGGCCACAATCACAAGGCCTGTGAGTACATTTGTATGCACTCAGCAAGAATTCGCCACTCACTACAAACATTCCAACAATCATGCAACAAGATATACATTTGGAAATAAAATACCACACATGGCAAGTGTGTACTCTAGATACAAAAGTAGCATGGCATTGGCAATCAAACATGGCATAAGCAAGCAACGGGGTTGTCGTGGGGTTATCACGGCAGATGTTACCATACGGTAACTTGATGATTGGGGCAAGGCGCCTTGGTCCTTCAGGAGATTGTCACGCTCGTTGGGGAAAAAGGGTTTACCCAGGTTCAGCCTCTCCATTGGAGATAAAGACCTACTTCCTGCTTCTATGTTATTGATCTCGAGATCTCGATAACTCGGCTACAACAACAGAGCCGGGTTACGAGACAGGTTACAAAGGTTTCGCTTGATAGCAATGATATCGAACTAGGGCTTAAAAACTTGTCTATCTATGTGCTGGGAGCCCGTTTATATAGACGCCGGGTCTCCCGAACTTACAATGAATACCGAATTACATACGAGCCCGGAGTCCTACTCTAGGTTCTTCTAGACCTTCCGTAGCCTCCAAGTCACCCGGTTACTTCCTTCACTCGGACTCCAGTTCTTCTAGGTCCTTCCTTCCAGGGACGAGTCATGTTAGGCCTATTGGCCCATCTATAACCCGGCCCACATCTTGTACACATCACTCGGACCAGGCCTTGGGCCGTCCGACTGATTCTTACTTGGTCATGAGTATACCGGGTTATTATCCCCCCCAACAGTAGTCCCCAAGTTTGACTTGCATAAGCTCATCTGTTGCTTCACTTGATAATCTTGATCTTGATTTGATTACTCGAGGGTTGCTGCTGATGGGATTATCCGAGTTAAACTCCTGAAAACAAAATAAAGATCATTAACACTGAATGGCCGGGTTACATTTCAGACCAGCTCCTTTTGGCGGTTCTCTTATAACCTGGCTTTTCTCTCGCACTTAACCCTCTAGTCAACGACCAGGGAACATTCTCTGACGCATTCTTTTGTATCTTTGACCCATAGTCAAAACGGAATCTTATCTCCTCGTTTTTCACGCTCCTAGGGTTTCACCCAGGGCTATAAATAGTGGACCACGGTTAAAAAGGGTTTCACTTTCCCCATTCACCGCGTCCTTCATCTTCAACCTCGGTCTTTCTCTCTCCTCGAGCTAGGGTTGGGGTTCCTCCAAGCTCGCCGCGCCGCCGCCGGCCATCCAAGCTCCGCATTGTAGCAACGAAACGCCGGTGAATCTGCTCCGCGCCAGATCTCCACGAGCTCTGGTAAATTTTTCACTCCTGCGCTTTGCTTCCATCTAGATCTTGACTTGCTTTTTCTCGGGCTGTTCTTGAGCTCGGTTTTTTTCATTTCTTTTCTTGTTATTTTCCAGATCTTCAGATCTCATGGCACCCAAGGACCCGAGGAAGCTGAAGGCCAAGGCCAAGGCCGGTGATGGCGCCACCGCATCGGCATCAAAGAAGATCAAATAGACCACCAAGCCCAGATCTGGGATTACGGCCAACTGGGCCAAATCCATGGCTACACAGTCCAAGCTTGAAGAACTGGCTGAAGCCGGTGTTCTTCCTCTTCAGTCGGAGATCGATTGGAGAGGGACTGAAGAAGAGACTCGGCCCTCCCCCAGGAAGGTGAAGTTATCTGTTTCCTTGAACATGTCGCCCGGGGTTTTCGTCCCCCGGGTCATCCTTTCTTTCGGGATCTTCTTCGTCACTACGGCCTCCGGGTCTTCGATCTCGGACCCAATTCCATCTTGAACATTAGTAACTATATAGTTCTTTGTGAATCGTACTTATGCACTCTCCCAGCTTAGCTCTTTTCCTGGAGCTATTCTTGTGCAAACCTCAGCGTGAGCACAAGAATGGCCCCCTCTTGGTCTGTGGCAGTGTTTCTATTCAACGCCGCAAAGGCTCTGCTAAGCCTTCTCTAGAACTTCATACTCACGTAAAGCATTGGCAAAAATCATACTTTTACTGCAAAGCCAAGATACCTTCTGGTGAACACCCTTTACCGGGTTATTCGGTCGAGCCTCTCGTTATCAACAACAACATGAACTCCTTCGCCTCTGATACTGAAAGAGAAGCTCTCCAGCCTCTCCTCAAGAAATCTCTGTTTTGGTCAAGCATGGACTTGGTGGAACCGACCTGATCAAGACCTGGATGGGCTGGAGAATTCAACCCAACAGTATCCGCAAGAAACTCCTTTGCGATTACTCGGGTCATCTGACTGACTCCCTCCGTTACTCGGAGAAGTCCTATCCCACCACTGCACTGAACAAGGCTATCAAGGCCTTCCTCGCTGAAAAGGTTGAGACAATCAAGGACAATGGCCTTCTGCCATTCAGTAAGAATAACCCGGCACCACCAGTAAGTACCGACTGATAAAAAATCTCAATAACATATTCTTTCTCAATTGTAAACTGATTATTTTGCTTCTACTTTTTCACTAGGAATCTGATGACTGGTGGCAAGTTGAGACTCCCCCTGCCACTCCTGAGGCAGATGATGATGAAGATGATGATGACGAGGCTCAGTCCTCGAGTGAAGAAGAAGAAGAAGAAGAAAAAGAAAAGGAAGAAGAAGAAGAAGGTGAACTTAACTCCCTTGGCCACTTCTTCATAGGTTTAATTGAGAACGAAGCTCAACCCAATTTATCCACTGATGCCCATTTTATAATACCAGAACCGGCTGAAAAAGTAGCCACTCCTTCACCCGGCCGTAGCTCTGAAGCCACTGAATCTGCTGCTACGGGAAAAGGAAGGCTCGCACTATCTGCGCCAAGGTGCCATACTCTCGCATATCCACAGAACCATATTCTTATCTTGCTATGCAAAAACTCAACCAAACTCTTCTTCAAAAATCTTCGCAGAGTTCTGCTGAACCCTCTACCAAGAGGAGAGCAACACGAACCTCCCTGGAGAAGATCCTCTTAACCCGAGAATCCCAAACCATCCATCTCCACGCCGTCCTGGTACTTCTCTTTCCAACTTTGAACCACAAAAACATCCCTCTGATAGTTATCCTTTAGCTGGTCAAATCCGAGTTTCTAAATCATACTCTCTTACAGCTTCTTCAGGCTCCAGCAATGACCTCCCTCGTGACTTTCAAGTCAACACCGGGTAATACATACATCCAACTATTACTTGTATTTTACTTTCATCAACTTTGTTTTCTTTTGTTCTTTCTTATATTATCTTCGTTCTTTGCAATTTCAGGGCAAAAGCTACTCTTAGTGATGCTCCAAGCCCTCCCATTGCCGAGGAGGATAACTTGAAGAATACTCCTGAAAAACATGCTGAGCCGACTGATAAGGAGCAGACAACTGACCAGATGAATGCTTCTCCTTCTCCTGCTGAGAAACCGACTGATCCTGAAGTCGTGATCACAGGAACTTGCTTTACCGAGAAGATCTCTCCCTCAAAACTGCAACCAAGTTTGTTGCCCCTGAAGAAAAGTCCAAGCCGACTGATAAAGGCGAGGCTTCCACTGTGCCACACTATGGCCATACAAACTTTGAAGGTCTGCTAACTGAATACAATACACTGAAGCTTTCTGAGGGCAAACTCGTGGATTCTCTTGTCCAAGAACACCAGGTACACATCTTTTCCTCTTCATATCTTATATATCAAACCTAGTCCCCAAGTATCAAGTAAACTGTCCTCAGTCACTCGATACTTGAAAATATAAATCACTTATTACCTTTGTTTTGAAAACTTCAGAATATCCCAGTCCCCAAGTTCCGAGTTATCAGTCTACGATAACATGGAACTTGTTTTACTTTCTGATTTCAAATCCTCATTAATTCTGCCTTTCACCATAACAATACTTTCAAATCCTCATAACCCCCAAGTTCCGGGTAATATGTTCACAATTTATCTGGAACTTTGAAAATGCATTATTGAATAACTTGTAAAACTTTAAAAGACATACCAGTCCCCAAGTGCCGAGTGATCTGCTCTTCAGTCACTCGGAACTTGTATAAATACTCTGCCTGCATATAATTTTACTGTCAACTTGTTCTTTCTTTCAATTGCCGACTGAAATATATTCAGTCCCCATGTTTCTAACTTGCTATTCTTTTTTCAGAGATATGTGTCCCATAATGACCAAATACTTGCCAAGACCAACCAACTCCTTGAAGTTGAAACCAAGCTGCGCAAGGAAACTGAAACTCATGCTTCAGACTTGGAGAAAACGATTGAATCTCTAACTGCAGAGAACACCAAACTGAAAAAGGAGCTGGAAGAAGCTGGTGATAAATACAAGATCTGCTTTGACAAGATGGTCAGTGTCCAGAAATACTTGGACACCCTGAAAGATCATATCAAGGATATCCTCAATCCACTCATTGGTAAACACCATCTCTTTTCACTTTTTTCAACTTTACTCGGCTTTCACATACTAACCCACATCATACTTTTCAGGTGAACAGAATGCTGCCATCAGGAGATCCTATCCAGAGAAGTTGAACTGCCTGAACACTATCATTCGGCAATTCCAGTTTGGCACTTCTGAAATTATGAAGCGTGTTAAGAGCAACTGTGCTCCTCCCCAAGTAATATTCGAGTCCCTGCATCAGCTTTCCATGATCCCCGAGTGGTTAGACCTCTGGACGCGCTCAGCATGCCGGGTTGGCGCAATGCGCAGCTTAGCTTTAGCCAAAGCTGAGAGACTCCATTGCAAAGAAGAAGAAAGCTGCAGCACCAAGTACTTCTACTCCAGTTGCCCCTGCACCCAGCCGTACTCCCACTACGCCAATTGTAGAAAAGCCGGCTGATGTTGCTAAGGATACTGCAGAAGATCAAGGCACTGCACAAGCTAAGTCCCAGGCCAAAGCTCCTGAAGATAACCCGGCTTCCGAAGCTGAAGCTGCCAAGGGAACCTCAACCGATAACCCGGCTATCTGAGCCAGTTTTCATGTTTTACCTTTTCCTGCAAAACAATTATTCGGCCAATGGGCATTGTAATATGCTCTGAAATACTTTGCCTTTTATTTGATGGTGCGTCTGTGCACTATATGAAATACTCAATATTTTGTAATAACTTATACTTTTTATGGTTTAGATGACCCTTTTGGTTTATCTTTAGCTTCTTATCAGTCGGCTTTCACATGACTTTCTCAGTTGCTACTTTTTCCTTTGCTAAAACAGGGTCAAACTAAGTCCCAGCATGGGCATCATAGTTGATTGAATTAACAAGTAAGCAATCTGGTCATAAAATTGTGAGTAACATCAAACTGATAGGCAAGTTTAACCAAGAACAAAATTAAGGCTTAAAAGCCGGGTCTTAGGATTAAAACTTATGAATTTATAATTCATAAGTCCCCAAGCCCTGGATCAATGTTTACAAGTAAAGGCTTAAACTATGCATCATTACCCCACTGATCTCAAACATCTCTATGCGTGCTCTCTTGGGCAACAGCTATAGGACTTTTTTGCTAAGCACTCCTTTGGGCAAGCTTTATAAACATAAACTATGCATAAAAAGTAAAACAACAGAAAAGATTTCTTCTCAATACTCTTCTTTATTAAAGATACACCAGCAAGCCGCCTCATTAAAAACCTTCCAGTCCCCTTAGGTACCCTGGTAAGGAAAAGAGCGCGTCTGAAACCTGCTGGGGGTTACATCGTGTGTTACATAACTCGGCCTAGGTTCATGTTCACTAGGTATAATATGGGCGAAGATGAGCAATGTTCCACGGCCGCTTCGTCTCTTCCATAGGAAGGATAGCATGGTCCGTGTTGTTCTCTTCACCTTTCTCTCTCACATCTATCAGATAATATGAACCATTGTGCAATTTCCGACTGATAAGGAACGGCCCTTCCCATGGAGGAGTTAGTTGTGCATCCCTGCCTGCTTCTGTCTGAGCCGTAAAACTAAATCTCCTTCCTGGAAAGTTCTTGATCTTACTCGGCGACTATGATAGCGCCGCAAATCCTGCTGATAAACTGCGGACCGTTCCAATGCTAACTCACGCTCCTCTTCAAGGGCATCAATCGAATCCTCCCTTGCAATTGCATTGCTTGACTCCACATACGCCGCCACTCTTGGCGAGTCATGGACTATATCACTCGGTAACACTGCTTCTGCTCCATACACCAGAAAGAACGGTGTACGCTTGGTTGATCTATTCGGGGTTGTATTGATCCCCCAAACCACTGCGGGTAACTCTTTCACCCAAGCTCCATACGCCTTTTCAATCGGAACTCGAAGTCTTGGTTTGATTCCTTTCAATATTTCCTGATTACTCCTTTCTACCTGCCCGTTGGCCTGTGGATGTGCCACCGAAGCAAGGTCTAATCTGATTCCCTTCTCTTTGCAGAATATCTCTGTTTCACCGAGTGACATGTTGGTCCCATTATCTGTGATGATACTGTGAGGATAACCAAACCGACTGATAATTTTCTTCAGAAACGTGACAACTTTGGAAGCATCACAACTTGTAACTGGCTCCACTTCAACCCACTTAGTGAACTTATCAACAGCCACCAAGAGATGAGTTTTCTTGCACGATGTCATCTGAAAGGGCCCCATCATATCAAGACCCCAAACTGCAAACGGCCAGTGATTGGTATTGTCCTCAATTCCTGAGCGGCACATGCTCCTGTCTTGCATATCTTTGACATCCATCACATGCCCTAACAATCTGCTCTGCATCCTTGAAAGCTGTGAGCCAAAAGAATCCATGCCTAAATGCCTTGGCCACCAGAGACCTAGATGAAGCATGATGACCACAGTCCCCAGCATGTATCTCTTGCAAAATTTGCCTTCCTTCGACTGATGAAACACATCGCTGATAAACTCCAGAAACACTGCGCTTGTACAACTCACCATCAATTACTGCATAGCCGAGTGATCTTCTGACAATTTGTCGCGCCATAACTTCATTACTCGGCAAAATCTTCCTTATCATATAATCCAGATATGGTTCAGTCCACTCAGGAATCTCATGCAACGCTGCTACTAACTCGGAATCTTGATCTGGACTTTCATCTTCCTCTTCACCCGGAAGTTGGACTGATGGCTTCCATAACTCGTCCAGGAACACATTTGGTGGAACTGGCTCTCTACGTGATCCCAATCTTGACAAAGCATCTGCTGCCTCGTTCTATCAATATGATCCACCTGGAATCCTGAAAAGAATCCAGCTGCTTCATCAACAGCCCTTCTGTAAGCCGCCATCTTCTCATCTTTCCTGTCCCAAGTCCCAGAAACTTGCTGCGCTACAAGATCCGAGTCACCGAAACACATGATCCTTTTGATGTTCATCTCCTTGGCAATGCGCAAACCATGTAACAAAGCTTCATACTCAGCAATATTATTGGTGCAATCGAAGTGAATCTGAAGAACATAACTCATCTTATCCCCTTTGGGTGAAGTGAGAACCACTCCTGCTCCTGATCCCTCATACTGCTTGGATCCATCAAAATGCATAACCCATGACTTATAACTCGGCGCCTTGGGTGGTGCCGTGCTTAACTCGGTCCAATCATTGACAAAATCAATCAAGGCTTGTGACTTAATCGCTGTGCGAGGCTCATACTTGATGTGATAATCACCCATCTCAATCGCCCACTTGGCAATTCTTCCAGTAGCTTCAGTATTGCACACAATGTCTGCCAATGGTGCTCCACTTACCACTGTAATGGGGTGTTCTTGAAAGTAATGCTTCAATTTCCGACTGGCCATGAAAACGCCAAAAACTAACTTCTGCCACTGGGATACCTCTGTTTAGCCGGAGTCAAAACCTCACTGACATAATAAACCGGCCTTTGAACCAGATGCTCCTTTCCTTCTTCTTTCGCTCACCACAATAACTACACTAACTGCTCGGGAATTGCAGCTATGTACAACAGCATGGGCTCCTTTGGAGCTGGAGCAGCTAAGATTGGTGCTTTCGATAATGTTTCCTTCAATGCCTCCAGGGCTTTATCAGCTTCCTCATCCCAAACAAATTTATCTGACTTCCTCAAGAGTCGGTATAAGGAATTGCTTTCTCTCCCAGTCGGGATATGAACCTACTCAACGCAGCCACGCAGCCCGTGATCTTCTGGACTTCCTTCAATTCAGTCGGCTTTCCCAACCTATTGATTGCTGCTATCTTTTCCGGGTTTGCTTCAATCCCACGCTCGGACACAATAAAGCCGAGTAATTTCCTGATGGAACTCCAAACACACACTTTTTTGGGTTAAGCTTCATCTGAAACCTCCTTAAGTTAGCAAAAGTTTCTCTCAAATCATCAATAAATGTCTCAGCCTTCTTTGTCTTGATCACCACATCATCAACGTACGCATGCACGTTCCGATCTATCTGCTTCTCAAAACAACTCTGGATGCACCTCTGATAAGTTGCTCCAGCATTCTTCAGTCCAAATGTCATGTTCTTGTAACAAAAAGCTCCAAATGGGGTGATAAATGATGTCTTCTCCCAATCTTCCTCTGCAAGCTTGATTTGATGGTATCCTGAATATGCATCCAGGAAACACAAAAGATCACTACCTGCCACAGCATCTATGATTTGATCAATCCTTGGTAACGCAAACGGATCCTTCGGACAATGCTTGTTCAAACTTGTGAAATCAATACACATCCTCCACTCATTGTTCTTTTTCAACACTAAAACCGGGTTAGCCAACCACTTTGGATGTAACACTTCCATAATGAATCCTGCGGCGAGTAAACGAGCTATCTCTTCTCCTACAATCCTTCTTCTTTCCTCATTCAATCTGCGCAATCCCTGTTTAATCGGTCTTGCTTTAGGATCAACATGTAAGCGGTGCTCAGCGAATTCAGTCGGTATGCCTGGCATGTCACTAGGTTTCCATGCAAAGACATCCCGATTCTCACGGATGAATTCGATGAGCGCGCTTTCCTATTTGTCAGTCAGATTTGACCCGATAGAGAACTGCTTGGACGAATCACCCGGCACGAAGTCAATCATCTTGGTATCTGAGCCGCTTTGAATTTCGCCCTCTCTTCGGTCATTGGTTTCTTCAAAATTGTCCCATCATCCGGGTTTGTGGTAGCTTTGTAGTAATTCAACTCCTCTTCCGCACAGGCTTGTTCTGCCATAACAGCATCACCTTGCTCACATTGTAACGCCAACTCACGACTGCCATTGACTGTGATAATACCTTTTGGACCTGGCATCTTCATCTTTAAGTACACATAACACGGCCTCGCCATGAATCTAGCAAAAACGTTACGGCCAAAGAGAGCATGATAGGGCTCTTCAATTTGACCACCTCAAAACAAATCATCTCAGACCTGAAATTATCCTTTGATTCTCCAAACGCGACCTCCAATGTTATTGTTCCCTCTGGTCTTGCGACTTTCCAGGACAATACCATGAAAGATAGTACCTGAAGGGTGAAGCTGCTTGGCTGTGAAACCCATCCGGATGAATGTATCCCAATACAGAATGTTGATGCTACTACCTCCATCCATAAGAACCTTGTGTAAAATATAACCCGAAACCTGAGGTGCAACAACTAAAGCCAACGCTCCAGGTGCATCTACTCGGCCGGGTGATCCTCTCTAGACCAAGTGATCGGATACTCGGACCACTTCAAATATCTCGGAACTGCGGGAAGAAGCGTTGACAGCTCTCTTCTTCAATTTCTGATCTCTCCGACAGTGCTGGAAACTGTAATATGATACTGTCCTCGATTTAACTCTTGGGGTTTTGCTGGAAACCTAACCCGGCTGGTCCGTTATCCGGGCCGGGTGGTCCTCCATTATTTCCTCCAGCTTGTGGTCCGTGGCCGGGTTATTTCCATTACCCGGCCTCGGCCGTTTCCTCCCATATTCATCCTGGCAAACTCCTCGTTCTTCCATCTCTGAAGATCAACACACTGGGCCAAAGAGTGATTTGCCGGTTTACCGTTCCTACTATGACGTGGACACGGCATGTTGAATGCTTCCTGGGGGTTAGCCGGTCCTCGGAAATTTCCCCTGTAATTGCCATTGTTGTTATTGCCTCGATAATTATCATCTCGCCGCTGAAACTTGTTATACCCGGTGTTTGTGTTTGCCACCAATCTGAACCACCTCATGCTGCCTTTTGGAGTTATTCCCATTGTTACCATTGTGATTATTGTTCCCGTTGTTGTTGTGGTTCTTTCCTCCGTTGTTGACGTTTCCTTTTCCCTTATCTTCATCATCATCCCGGGTCTTGTCTGTGGATGCGTGCTTATGAGCCGCTTCCATCAGCTGTCCCATGGTGATGGTTTCTGCTTCGCCAGTGGCCCTCAGTCGACCCATCTTCTGAATTACCGGGTCATATCTGCAGGTTTTCTCCATCGACGACACGGCCGCAGCTGGTGTAATTCCCTTTGATGAGTGAATGATGGCTGTAACCCGGCGCATCCAGTGACGCGCTGACTCGCCTTTCTTCTGGAAACATCGCTCCAAATCTTCTATAGTGAACAACTTCTCACACGTGCCCTTGAAATTCTTGACAAATAATGCCTTCAACTCATCCCAAGAATTGATAGATTTCTCGGGTAATCCATTGAACCATAACTTTGCTGCTCCTTCACTCATCATCAGGTACATGTATCTCGCGCACAAGTTGGCGTGGCATTGCGAATACTCATCGCCATCTCGTAACTGCTGAGCCATGTTTCTGGATCCATGCTGGGGTCATAATTCGTCACCTTGCTTGGCTCTTTAAACTTCTCAGGAAAAGGTTCGCTCTTAATAGCATCTGAAAGACATTTAGTTCCAACCGGGTTAAGTAATGAAGAAACTAACGGCAAACCTGACCCGGTATTTGGTGCGTGGCCCATCACTCCTGCTTCAGGTTGTCCTCCGGCTCCTCCGGCGACACCTAAAGCCGGGTTTGCGCTCGCCGCACGCCGTGCTCTTGAACTGTTGACAATTGCTTGGGCCACAGACTGGGCCGGGGCCGGCTGATGCGGCCTCGGGCCGGCTGATTCTGGGCTGGCCTCTGCTGATGTCCCGAACGCTGAGGCTGCGGCGCCGGGTGACCTTGATTCTGCTGTCCGTTCCTGACGCCTGATCCGGCTGGCCTCGGTGTTTCTCCGTGATGACTCCGGTTAGCTCGGCTATTGTATGGTGTTGAATGTAACGCTCCACTCTTATCCGGCATGTTTCCCTGCTGCGTGATCGCAGTTTTCAACATCTCAATTGCCCTGCGTGCTTCGTCTCCCTGTGGTGATTGATCAATCGGCATGCGGCATAATGCTAATGTTGCTGCGTACACGTTATCAGCCGGATTTGAGTAGTGACCACTGGGCGTGTGGAACCGATCTGCTGGTGGTGGCATATCACCCGCAGCCGCTGTGTTCTGATTTTGCTGAGCTCCCCCGAGTGTTGGGTGGCACCCCGTTTCCTCCCTGATTTGCTCTAACCATGATTCCATGCCCAATTCCAACCGGCGCTGGCTCAGGCCGAGTGACATTGGGAGCTCCGTTTGGTGATGCAAAGTTCAATCTGTTGGATCTAAGGTCATGCCTGGCATCACCCGGGTTCGTGCCTCCTCCGATGTACTGCTGTAAGATCTTCATGGCGATTCTGCACTGTTATCCTTTCTTGCTCCACACGGGCTCGATCCCGTTCTATCTCTTGTTGCTCATCAAACATGCGCTGCTGCTCCGCCAATAAAGCCTTCTGTTGATTCTCCAGCGTGATTCGTAACGTATCCAATTGCTGCGCCCGGGTTGCTGCGTTATCTGGTGTGATTGGGGTGGTAACTATTGCGGCGTCAAAGTCCAAGGGCCTAAAAACTGGTGGGATTTCCATCACAACCGGCTGTCCCGAGCCTTCACCCGGTTGAAAGTCGTGAGACGCTGAATTCTTTCTCTGTTTTCTCTGGCCGCGCGTGGCATCGTCCTCGCTACTGAAGTTTCTGTCCCATCATTGTGGTTCCTCAGGTGTACACCACAGCATGCTTCATGGTCCTTGGCTCCGACTCATAATCTTCCTCATCAGCCACATACCCAAATCTCTCGTCAAACAACGGTAAGATCGATTCAGTATCTGTATCCAAATCTTCCTCACGTCGGCACTCCGGCTCGCAAGCCTGGATGTCCGACTGATGTTCGAAACCTCCTGTTCCGACTGATTCTTCTCCATCAGATTGGACGATGGTGGCTGCCCCTGAAACGGAGTCGCACATAACCTCGTCATCAATTTGCTGAATTGCATTAACCATACCTACGAAGACGTGGATCCGACCGAACGGGATCACCCGGCCGGTATCCAGCAGATCTGCTTCTTCTTTCCAGCCGGAATCGTCGACGATGCGGTTTCCGTGCTGATCCATCCTGACCTCGCCGATCGCGAGGTTCTCCATCCCTCGCAGAGCTTCTCCCTTGATGAGGACAGCTTTGGTCGCAGGCCCCACGGTGGGCGCCAACTGTCGTGGGGTTATCACGGCAGATGTTACCATAGGGTAACTTGATGATTGGGGCAAGGCGCCTTGGTCCTTCAGGAGATTGTCACGCTCGTTGGGGAAAAAGGGTTTACCCAGGTTCAGCCTCTCCATTGGAGATAAAGACCTACTTCCTGCTTCTATGTTATTGATCTCGAGGTCTCGATAACTCGGCTACGACAACAGAGCCGGGTTACGAGACAGTTACAAGGGTTTCGCTTGATAGCGGTGATATCGAACTAGGGCTTAAAAACTTGTCTATCTATGTTCTGGGAGCCCGTTTATATAGACGCCGGGTCTCCCGAACTTACAATGAATACCGAGTTACATACGAGCCCGGAGTCCTACTCTAGGTTCTTCTAGACCTTCCGTAGCCTCCAAGTCACCCGGTTCCTTCCTTCACTCGGACTCCAGTTCTTCTAGGTCCTTCCTTCCAGGGACGAGTCATGTTAGGCCTATTGGCCCATCTATAACCCGGCCCACATCTTGTACACATCACTCGGACCAGGCCTTGGGCCGTCCGACTGATTCTTCCTTGGTCATGAGTATACCGGGTTATTATCCCCCAACAGGGGTATCACCAGTGCAGAGTCCAAGCCAGGTGGGGTTGGACCGTGCACCGGCAATCATACAAAGAGATTACCTGTGACGAGTAAACGAGTGTACCAGTTGGTACCAAATAATACACAACAACACCTGTGATCACTGCTAGGCCCACTGGCCTTATCTTTCCACTCTGGGCATGCACGGTTGATGTTGGCTCAGGCCTAACTCTAGGCTCCCAACGATCACACCACCATCCCATATCATGTGTAACCATCAACATCTCAATGCAACATTCCCTGCATCATCTTATTTGTTTATTTAGTGAGATCAGGTGGTTCATTAATTCTTTCAAACAGAACTTAAATTTAACCTCCTGACACGACAAAGACACACAGTGTGACCGACACTGAACTGTTGTTCCATATCCCAGGAACGGGGCTAGCTTGCTAGGTTGAGTCTCTCGAGAGTTTTCTTTACCACCTATCAGAATGCACCCTACTCAGCCGACGCTCCAGGTTTCTCACGCCCAAAGTCGTACTAAGCAAAATACACTCACATGACGGTCCACTTGCTAAGACACTCTCCTGCACCACCCTATGCGCGTGGCACAACGGGCAAGTAAGTCCAGCACATCCCCCGGCGCGACCGAGTATGCCTAGCTCCGGACTCCCTATCACAGTCGAACCCGTGCCTGTCGACCTCTACCCTCGGACAGCACAACCGAACGACTGCGCCCAATGGATGGCACAAAAGGGGCTCAACAACCTACTAGGTCACGGTCCTCCATAAGACGATGATGGTTCTGCGTTCAAAGTTCAGATTAGTGGCACCATGGACTGACCCTATCGTTGTTTGGAGGGGTGTTTCATTTAATCAAGTTTCATTATTCACAAGTCCAAATAACAGAGGATTAGTCCAACACAACAACCACAATAACATAATAATATCAGCAGTAAATAAATCGTAACCACCGGCAAGTACCAAAGTCCAAGCATAGCAAAATAAAACGTCAACCGGAAGACTACGGCGGCGAACCCGCCGACCAGCGCCTTCTCGTTCGACAAAATAAAAGAAACGTCAACCGGATGACTACGGCGGCGAACCCGCCGACCAGCGCCTTCTCGTTTGACAAAATAAAAGAAACGTCAACCAGATGACTGTGGCAGCGATTCCGCTGGCAAGCGCCTTCTCGTTCGACAAAATAAAAGAAACGTCAACCGGATGACTGTGGCAGCGATTCCGCTGGCAAGCGCCTTCTCGTTCGACAAGAAAAGAAAGAAACGTCAACCGGAAGACAGTGGCAGCGATTCCGCTGGCAAGCGCCTTCACAGATCGACTACAAAATATAACACAGTTGGTTTGCGTCGACCGGGTGACTACGGCGGCGATCCCGCCGACCAGCGCCATCGCAGATCGACGTTAATATTTTAGTGAGACGGCGGCGGTTCCCCCAGTCCATTGTCTCAAGAATGATGTGTGTTTGATAAACATTAACAATACACAATATAACCAAGCAAGTACGGTAAATAAATATGCAACATGGCAGGAGCAATATTACAAGTTTCATACTAAACAAGAACAACAAACAGACATGCATAAATATAACGGTAGACAGACAACACAAAAACACCCGGCATGGTAATAAGCCAATAATCAAACAAACACTGCTGGGCTGCTCATAGCAAGGGGTTAGCTTGCCTTCGAAGACGGGGATCCACTGGGTTTGGAAAGGTCGGGGTGGTTCCGCGGCGTTGGGGGTCGATCGCCGCTCTCCACGGACTCCGAAATGTACCCACACAAGGGCACCCAAGAGAACTAGTTTGGAACAAGGTAGAATCAGTACCACTGGATAAAGCTTGTCGAAACAAGATTTTAGAAATTTGAATCACCCCGATCGGAGTCACGGTTCAAAAGATACGGACGTGCGACAGTTAGCTATCCGACGCGCGCGCGCGGGGGATAGCTATCCGCCGCCGAAGGCTGGGCTGGTCGCGTACTTAACGGGAATACGCTTTCAGCGCGGGAAAGCGTAATCTGCGAAATACGCTTTGTTCAAGCAGAAAAAAAATCGATCAGTTGACTGCTGTCTTCTTCGTCGCGCGGAGGAGCACGGGCGCCACGGGAGGTCGCCGCTGCGGCCGCTGGGAGGAGCCAGGGACGCCGGGGAACGGCGGCGGCGGGTGGCCGCGGTCCACCGCCCCGGGGAGGAAGCTCGGGCGGCAGGGGAGGCCACGGGGTGGCGTCGGCGTGGGCTCGGCCGCACGGCGATGGAGGCCGCACGGGCGGGGAAGCCGCCGATGCTTCGCACCGCCTGGACGCCGGCTGGTGGCGGGGACGGGACCGCCAGGACACGCCGCGCCCAGGGAAGCCTCGGCCAGGAGGGGAGAAGGCCAGGGCGCCGGGCTGCCGTGAGCTTGGAGCTTCGGCTACCTTGGCAATGGCGGATGCCACGGCCTTCTCCTTCCCTGCTTGATCTAGGGCAGAGAGGGAAAGGGAGTGGAGAGGAGTGAGGATAGTGATGCATCCAGAGAGGGCTCGGGCTCCTCTAATGCAAGCAGTGGAGGGAGGTTGGTGTGGTGGACGCCAATAAAGGGGGGCACGGTCGACATCGACCTACAGGGGAGAGATAAGGGAGGGGAGGATAGGTTTTCCTTGCTGGATGTACAGGGGAGGCATGAGGTGCACTGTAGCAGGGGATTAGGCACTGACAAAACAGTAAACGGAAATTAGTTCTTGCCAAAGCGCGCGTCCTGGATGTCCAGAGCGCGACGCGAGTGACATCGACGCGTTCCCGATGACTCGGAGCTCCAAACTGAAAAAGGGTGGTACCACTGGGTTCGTAACGATGAGAGGAACACAACCAAACAAAAATCCCACATGGATTCCAAACTTTGTAAAATAGATTTTCTAGAAAACCAAAAACACCGAAGGTGCTCGATGAAATGACAGGGGCCTTGCACATCTTAGAAAAATCCCCAAAAATTACCACTGAGTACCTGTGGCATAGGGAGGGTGTCTATGGAGTTTGAGCTCAATTGGATGTCTAGAAATAGGGTTTTGGCAAGATGTCCAAAAATGGACACAAGGGCATGGTTATAGAAATGTGAATTTACACACTTCACCTTGGGGTGATCTCCTGGATTTGGGTGTCTATGGGCCATTTGGTCAATGTGACCAAGTCCCATGGTCATAGGATTTGTCTAGGTATAGGTTTGCTTGAAGATTCCAAAAAGGCATGAAAATGGCCTTACAAAGGAAGTAGGTCAAAAGTTGCTCAAATGGGTTCGGCTCCAAAAGAGGAAGTGCAGGAAATGCCAAAATATTCATACCCTGAATTTATCAGAATTATTGGAGATGCCTAGCTTGGTTAAAACATTTAAGGACTAGAAATGGCAGTTTTGAAAATATTGGCTAACTTGGAAATATTGCATTGGAGTATGCAATATTTTTGCATGGATGGTCTTTATATGGACATGGGAGTCCTCTGGTATTTTTAGTGGAATTTTTAGAGCTATGGAAATGGGCTTTCCTTTTGTAGGTGGAGGAAAGGGTTTCAATGGTTCGATAATTAGGGCTAGGGTTTTTCGGGGAAAAAACCTAAGCATCAAAATTATCCCGGCTGACGGAGTGGTTCGTGGATCACTGGGAAATTATTGAGAGAGCAATTACCAAGTCAAATCATCTTCAAAAGATTTGAAGAAATATTTAGGATAAGAGGAAAAAGTTTTCCAGGTGTCGGAAAACACCACTAAAATTTGGGTTCAATTTTCGGGGTGTTACAAAGCGCATCGTATCAGGTATGTTCCAACGATGCATAGCATTCGAAGATGGCTAGGCCATCCTTCGTGATATTCATGCAGGTACCTGCGGGCATCACGCCAGCAGTCGATCACTCGTAGCCAAAGCCTTTCGCGCAGGCTTCTACTGGCCCACAGCACTCAAAGACGCGGAGGACATAGTCAAAAGATGCATCGGCTGTCAAAAATTCGCCACAAAGCCGCACGCACCCGCATCGGCGTTGAAGACAATACCATTGGCCTGGCCCTTCGCCCAGTGGGGGCTCGATATGGTCGGGCCACTCAAAAAATCCTCCCATGGAGGGCATACTCACCTTCTGGTGGCGGTCGACAAGTTCACCAAGTGGATTGAAGCAGTCCCTATCACAAGTTCGACTGCCACTACAGCAGTCAATTTCATAAAATCCATCATATACCGCTTCGGTGTACCAAGCAGCATCATCACTGATAACGATACAAACTTCACGGCTGAAGAGTTCCGATCCTTCTGCAAAGAGTAGGACATCACGCTCAACTACGCATCCGTGGCACACCCGCAGTCCAATGACCAAGTCGAAAAAGCCAATGGACTCGTGACGAGCGGAATCAAGAAACGCCTCCTGGTGCCACTCAAAAGAGCCGCGGGTGCTTGGGTCGAAGAACTCCCATCTGTGCTATGGAGCCTACGCACAACTCCTAACGCTTCAACACAGTTCACCCCATTTTTCATGGTCTACGGTGCAGAGGCAATCCTGCCATCAGATGTAAGATTCAATGCACCAAGAGTTGAAGCATACAACGAAGAAGATGCAGATGAAGCACTCGAAGATGCAGTCGACTTGCTCGAAGAAGCACGAAACGCGGCGCTAGTACGCATAGCTGTTTATCAGCAAGACCTCCGCAACTACCATAGCCGTCGACTACGCACCAGGTCCTTCGATGTTGGCGACCTGGTACTTCGACTGAAGCAAAAGAAGGTGCACAAACTCGCTTCTCCATGGGAAGGACCCTTCATCATAACCGAGGTCGTTGGTGGCGGAGCATACAGACTGAAGCACGCGAAGACAGACGAACTCTTGCACAATCCTTGGAACGTTGCGCAGCTGCGCCGTTTCTATGCTTAGATTGTTCAGTCGCATAATGTAACAGGCACATATGTCGGATGACTGCAGGTTTCAGACGCGCTCTTTTCCTTACCATGGTACCTACGGGGACTGGAAGGTTTTTAATGAGGCGGCCTGCAGCTTAATATTCAAAAGTGGAATATAATCAATGTTCCTCCTATCTTTTTGTTTACTACTCGCATAACTCATATCTTAGCCGTATCCGAGCACTCGGGGACTGCGCTATCAAAAACACGAGCTTTCGCTCCCACAAAAACAAACAACCCAGACGCACCCGAATACTCAGGGGCTGGGTCATAAAAAAAGCTCATAAACAAACAGCCCAGCCTCACTCGAATGCTCGGGGGCTGAGTCCTAAAACAAAAAAGCTCATAAACAGTATTCTCAGCCGCACCCAAGGACTCGGGGGCTGGATAATCATAAGTTTACAATAAATTACTTCATACATCCCACTCAACAGGCTCGGGGCTGCGAAGTTACGAATGTTTAGTTCATAATACCTACAAGTATTACATTTACACTCGGGGGCTGCCCCTCTATACACAAGTACATGCGCAACAGTTCATATTCTTCCGGTTCATCCTTGATGGGCAAAGCAGGGCCAAAGAGTTGATCATGGCATCGCTCGACCAGAATCTCTGCAGCTAGAAGGGTGCCATCAAGGTCTTCCCGAGACAAAGTCGCTCCAACGGCGGGTGATGGCAACACCAAGTTGGGACGTCGACTCCGCACATACGCCATCGCCGCGTTGGCTCCAACCACAAGCTTCTGTGTAAGCAATTCCTGGATGGAGCCTGTATTACGGAACAAATCAAGCAAGGCATGGATACCTTGTGGTTGTGGTCCTGTTGGAAATAGGGTCTGGTTGATGCGAATCAAAGCCGCCCTGCATAACTCGAGTAGCTGAGCGCTTCGCCACGCTCGATCCTTCAGAGTAGCGAGTGTGCGCGCTCGAAACCTATCAAGCCAAAAATGCTGACGGCCAGTTGTCGGGTTGTCAGTAGCATTATCCAGACGCTCTTCAACGCGAGCTTGCGCTGCTTGGAAGTCAGAGACAAAACCTGCACAAAGAACAAATCAGGTCACTCGAAATAAGAGCAGCAAAACAGTCCATAATCAGAGAAAGGATTGTACTCACACTCGAGTTGCCTGTTTACAAGGTCCATCTCGCCAAGCACATAATCTTCTCGTTCTGTGGCTGGAGCTGGTCTCATTCTCAGTGTATCCAGCTCGCTCTGGGCACTCTTTAGCTCTTGCTCCAGTTTCACCACTCGAGCTTTCATATAACGCATTACTTTGGCATCATTCGCCACTTGAGCTCGAGATCGGGTGGAAGCATGAGGCCGCGACGAACCAGCTGAAGTAGCGGCTGCCCATGGCTGTTCCAAACATCATAAAAATCTCATGTCAGATATGAGAGATTCATCACAAAGTTCAGGCGAGTAACAGCACATAGCCTTACAGGCGAAAACACAACAAGGAACCAAATCCATACAAGTGTAGCAAAAGCGTACGCATACTCGCGATATCATAAAGCATAATTACAGTCCATAAAAAGGGTAGATGGCCCTAAAGTCTATGATGCACACTCCGACCTAGCCCTACGCGCGCGATTGGCGACCTCCGCTGACCGACGCTCCATGGTAGTCATAAAAATTTCGGCCAGCCGCGCAGCTGGCTCGTTCACATGCTTCAGAGACACCAGCTTCCCGTCCGGCTTCCGAGGGAAATCAGACAGAGCAGCCTCGAAGTCACCCTCTATCCCATGACCTAAAAGGAGCTGGAGGGTGGTCTCTGAGCCGCGTACCATCAGGGTGCGAGCAAAACTTGCCATAGTCGAGGTTCCCAGGCCTAGGACGTCGGCGAAGCCATCCATAGTCGAAGGAAGTTGGCCAGACGGGAACACGCCCTTGTATACGGCGCCGAGTGTGCTCGTAGACTTGGCGAGTGCATCCTTCGCTTGGGCGGAGATGGCGTCAAGGTCGCCAATAGCACGGTCGAGTGACAAATCGCCACTCGCCAGGTCTACAGGTGCCGCTGCGCCAACAGCTCCTTCAAAAATCAGAGAGAACAAAAACTCTTACACAACACTCAGCGACGACATAAGTAAACAAAAAGTGGCAAATTTTACTAACCGCCCACGTCTCGGGTGAGGCTAGCCAGCCGCTCAGCATACTCTTTCTCGCGCAAGGCAGCGGAGTCCTTGGCATCATCCAAAGCCTTCTTCGACTCAACACGCTGCTTGGCGAGTGCATCTTCTAGCTCTTTAACCCGATCCTCAGCTGATTTCTTGTCACCTGGATCCAGAAGGCATAACTCAAAATCAGTACAGTAAAAGACAGCAAAAGAGAGCTTCGAAGGCAGCAAATACACTTACGGGTGAGCTGTTCCAGGTCAGCGCGTAAAGTGTTTCTCTCCTGCTCCATCTGGACAAAAGCTTTGCCCGATTCTACCAGATTGAGTAGTAGGGCTACAAGCACATGAAACCAGCATAAGTTATACATAACAAGTACCGTATGCGGACTCGACAAAAGACACTTACGTGTTCAGTCCAAGGCGCAGGCTTCGAAGCAAATGTTCCAACCTCCGGAGTTGCAGCACTTGTAGCCTTGTCCGTTTCAATGGCAGTAGCCGTGGCTACTGATTGAACGGCCTCAGGAGCAACAAGAGAGACGTCCGGGTGCTCAGGGGTCGAAATTTTGTCGGCCGGAGGAGTCAGAGGACGCACAGTCTCAGCACTGCGAGTGACAGAACAAATACAACATAAGCAGAAATATCAACCAGCAAAAACCTCAGTACAGAAAGCATAGGAGCAAACCTGTGCTCTTCTTCCTCATCAGTGTCGAGGTTGTCAAAATTTGGGCCTCCAAAAAGCAGCTCCTCACCCGATTGGGGAGGAGGAGCTGAGCTCAACGGGCTCACATCCAAAGGAGCTTTGGCAGAAGGTGAGGAGCCCGAGTCTCCGTCATCCTTCACATCCGAATCCTTCGGGGGTGAGCTCATGGAAGAAGACAAACCTCGGGCCACCCGACGACGCTTGCGAGTGGGAACCTCGCTCACATGATCAGTCGTGGCCGGCTCCTCATTCTGTACTTCCAATGCCTCTTCCTCTTTGACCTCTTCCATAGGAGATGTGGTAGCCAAAGGTAGAGGCAATTCATCCCCTCCCTTCGTTTCTACCGCTTGCACCTCCGTTTCATGAGTTGGGCCATTCTCGGGAAGAGGATGAAGGGTTGACGCAGTCGAATGGCCCTGCATACCAAATACAGCAGTCGAAAGTTACAAAGATGCACAACAAAATAGCAAAGCCAGGAGATAATAAACTCGATCGTTCACTAACCTTTTCCAAAGGCTTTTCGGCCCCATAAGGAGTGACAGGGCAGTCGACGTTGCAGGGGTCGCTTGACCTGAGGCTGGTGATGGATCGCACATGCGCCACCAGCTCGTTCTTCAACAGCTCCTCCGTGCTCATTCGACTGGAGTTGAGCACACCTTCATAAGCCCACATCGGGTGGGCTCGAGCTCGGAGCGGCCAGACTCGCATCTTCACAAAGGTGGCAATCAAGTGCACACCAGTCATGCTGCCAAGCAGTTCGTCAATCTTGCCCAAAAGGGGCTCCGCTTCCTCCGCACTCGTCAGTTGATGGTCCCAGGCATTTGTCCTCACAATAGACTTGGCAGTCGAAAACTCTGGGACTCCTTCCTGGTCTACGCGGACGTAGAACCATTTCTTCCTCCAACCTTGCGCCGAATCGACTGGCTTCAAGGCGACGTAGCGTGTGTCGCTGCGTACTTGAATCCCGCAGCCGCCAACAGAATAGGTGCGGCCGCCTCTGTTGTTCGGCCGAACGAGGAAGATTGACTTCCATAAAGCCCAGCTAGGGGACACCCCCAAAAAGCACTCGCACAAAACCATGAAGCAGGCAATGTGCAGTATGCTGTTCGGGGTGAAATCATGGATTTGCACCCCGTAAGCATACATCAAACCACGAACAAAGTCGTGGAGGGGAAACGCAAATCCCCGAGGCAAAAACTCCGCAAAGCAAACTCGCTCATTGGCGCGAGGTTCAGGGAGTACCTCCTTGGGCGACGGCGCGCGGACGAATAGCTGGTCCGCGGGTGGCAGCATCCCTTCCTCGCGTAGCTTGTCAAGGTGCGTATCCTTGATGGTGGATTTCACCCAATCTCCGTCGCCTTTCTTCAGGTCGGCGGCGGATGCAGACGCGCTCACCGCGCTCTTCTTCCCCGTCACTGCCACCGCATCGGTCGCGGCGGCACGCTTGTTGCCCGCTTCTTTCTTCATCGTCGAGGAGAGGGTGGTGGAGCGCACAAAGCTTTGGCACAAGAACAATGGAGGAGGAGCGCGACGAAGAAGATGAAACAGGGGCGGCGCAGGAGGCAAATGGCTAGTAAAAAAATTATGCCAGCGCCGTTCTCCCTATTTACCACAAAGCGAAATCAATCTTAACCGTTCAAATCGGAATCGTGCGCTCCGCGGGCAATCCTACCATACACGTGGCAAGCACGAAGGGCAACCGTCGCCGGCCACTCCGCCCACTACGCACGCAAAAAGAGGAACCATCATCGCCTCTCCGAAAAAAGTGGGCCAGAGCGGTCAAATCCAGTCCAAACGGCACCGTCGTTCGGTCAGCGCTGCACAATGGGCCCACATACGTGTCATGTCCCATCCATCACAGCATAACGCACGCCACCGCGTGTCAGACAGCGCAGTCGCCAAAAACGTCATCCCTGACGTCATTGCAAGCGATCTGTTCAGAAAAGCATTCGAGTCCGCCTAAGGCATATAGGTCACTCGACTGTCTTGTTTGGTTCGGGTGTGAAAAATCAACGTTAAGGCAAAAATTGGTCACTCGACCGTTCCTTCGACTGAAGCATATTATTCCCATCGGGAGCGTATCAAAAATTTCTTCGACTAAGAATGTATGGGATAAAAAGATTTGAGATTATCCTCCATTGCAAGCAATAAAGCATAATCTCGGGGGCTACTCCCATCGGGAGCGCTGTCGCGCACCCGATAGAATAACGACAAAGTATCAGTCGACCAAAGGCTAGACTCAGTTCATATACAAAATCATACTCGAAACATTCCCGAGTTGCGTCCGCCGCAAATAACCTCGGATGCTGCATGCATAGTGCAAAGGTAAGACCCGCCGAACTTTCGAGCTGGGCTAAGGACCGTTCCAGCAACGTTAATCCTTATATTTTCCGTGTCAGCAGACATGATGAAAAATCCCGACGGACGCGTTGGGTAAATTTCAAAATTATACTGCAGATCGATTTAGTAAGACCTCCGCGCCCTAGTCGAGTCTGACCTGTCTGTTCCAGATTCGAGTCCGGGGACTCGGGTTTGATTGAAAGCTAGTAAGGTTTTACCCGAATGTGTAGTTAACCAATCCCGATCCGTCGAGTGTACTGGGCCTACTAAGCTATTATCCCCTGATTAACATAAACAAAAACCAAAGTCGATGAAATACTCGACGTAGCCAACATGTGCTATTCATACAGGAATTCCAATTGCAACATGCAAGTACAAAGCATATGACGTGCACTTACGAATGAGTCCATGCCCGATTCTTCGAGTCAGACAAGTACTCGGGGGCTACTGACAAGGATATACATCTCGGGTACCGTATCTTAAGGGTACCTGGTGCACGTGTCGACTAAGGCCCAACTACCAAGAGCCCACATGAAGCCCATGACGAAAGGCCCAACAAGATGGAGTATCCTCCAAGATTAGACATAGGCATAGTCGGTTTAGGCTTTCCTTACATGTAATCTGAGTCGGTTGCGAACTCCCGAGACCCAACCTATTATATAAAGGTTGGGAGGGCCGCCGATCCAGGACACGCAATACTCGAACCACCAAAGCCCTAGCGAGATCGACATCTCGCCGGGACCCCATTGTAGCTCGCATATACACACCAGATCAATACCAGACAAGCAGGAAGTAGGGTGTTACTCTCCGGAGGCCTGAACCTGGGTAAAATCCCTGCTTTTGCTTGTCAGCCGACGAAACTACCAGCTCTACCACGTTCTCTCCCTCGTAATCTCAACCCTAGGTCCTTAGCCATGGGATTTGATGAGTTAACCCCTCGTCAAAGATGCTTTGATCAAAACCTACTTCAGCAGTGGTATGAGATTCTCTAGATAGCGCAGTCCCTCCAGTTTAGTGAGGAAGAAGATTGCCTGTTGTGGAAACTGGACTCAAATAACCTGTACATGGTTAGGTCTTTGTATGCGGTCGTGAATTTTCGTGGGATCATGCCTGTCAACATTGCGTTGGTCTGGGATCTCAAAATTCCGCCGAAAATCCAGTTTTTTCTTTGGTTGGTTACGCATAATAAGCTGCTCACTAGAGATAATCTAGCTAAGAGGCAACAGCTAAATGATTTAACCTGCCTCTTTTGTAATGAGGAGGAGACGGTCGAACAGCTTTTGTTTGAGTGCGTAGTGGCTAAAGAAATCTAGGCGTCGGCTTGGAGTAAGTTTATTACGATAGGTTCTCCATGTTGCTTAAGAAATGTGACTGATCTATGGTCAGAGAAAAAAATGCTGTGGAAAACACTATCTATGCCTCCATTTTATGGACCTTGTGGGTTGTGAGAAACAGTAGTTTCTTTAACCATGATGTATGGGTTGGCCTGCAGGTAATTTGGAGACATGCAGCCTTCAACCTTGCTCAGTGGAGCGTTCTGTTCGCTAGGAGAGACAAAGAGAATGCGAGGATGGCGGCCAATGCCATGGAGCAGTTAGCTCAGGCGCCTCTGTGGTTACCTTGGGACCCTGGGTGAACATGAAGCTAGACACTGGTGCAATGCCAGTGACGTCCAATCATCTAGCTGCTGGCTTTGGGTGGAAGACTGCAGATGGAGAGGGAGATGCTGGGTGCCAGCTGAACTCGGTACTGCTGGGAGGTGGATACCTGCTGAAGGTGCTGAATCGTTGATGAAAGAGCGCAGAGATGCCTGTCCAGTGGTGCTGTGCTTCCTCCCAGGTGTGGGGTAGTGGTGTGTGTGTTGTAAGAGACTTTTAGAAACTTGTTGGGCGGTGGTGTTGTGTGAGGCTACTGCAGTAGTAGTAGTTCGCTTTCATTTCTCTCACTAGTACAGAACGACACATCGGATACCCCTCTATGGAAACGGCAGGAGTTAGGCGACGGAGAATCGAGCCTTCCGCGCGGAAAAAGCCGCCCGCGAGGGCTATCCTCCCGCGACCCGCGACACATCGGCAACGGTTGTGCTTTCCGCAACCGTTTGCTTTATATGAGCAACGGACATATTTTCGTGTCCGTATGCATTATTTTCATTATTGTAAACGGTTAATATGGATGACCGTATCTGATGATTCCATCCAGACCTAACGCTATGAGTGGTGTCGAGTTAACCAGCTGCGGAGATTCCCATAAGACTGAAAGATAGGAGCGGCGGCGGCGAGGGCGGAGGCGGAGGCGAGGGCGGAGGCGGAGTCCAGATCTTACATCTGTGCTGCGGGCGTCGATAGGCGCGCGGTGGTTGCCGGCGTCGAGAGGCAGCGCGTTGGTTGCCGGCGTCGAGAGGCAGCGCAGGGAAGCTTGGGCCCGATTCCACAGCTACTGGGGCGGTGGTATAACCCGAAAACCTACTACTTATTTTTTTTAATTATTTTGATTTAGGAGCGCGGAGTATAAATCTTACATATGTAGTTTGCCATTTTACTAGATGGTTCTTGATCGAGCTTGGATGTACGGTGGTCGCACGAGTCCTGAATTCTCACAAGGTGTGGTTGAATTCTTGGACAGGGCTTCGCAACACATGCTAGAAAGTAATGAACCGAAGATGTTTTGTCCTTGTGTTACCTGTAAGAATGAAGTCTTGTGGCCTAGAAGACAAACGATAGAAGAACACATTATTTTGAGGGGATTTATGGAATCGTACACATGTTGGTCAAAACACGGTGAACAACAACCAGCAATCTTTGCCGACAACCGTGATGATTTGAGCAACGATAATCATGAAGTCAATGCCAGAGATGGTTTGGGCAACGCTGATGATGATGTGCATCCAGATGAAACCAGAGCCGATGGTCCACAAAAAAACCTAGAACAGATGATCAATGATTTGGAGAATAATATGGAAGGTAATGATGAGATAAAGAATTTCCTCTGTCAGTCGACGGACTCGAAGAAACCTCTGTATCCGGAATGCAAGCTCAGCAAGTTGGATGCGACACTAGAATTGTTCAAATACAAGGCAGAGAGTAGTACATCCGATGTGAGCTTCACAAAGCTGTTAAAACTTGTCGCATTATTACTTCCACCTGGAAATGACTTGCCAGCGAACACTTACCATGCCAAGAGGGTGATCTGCCCCATTCCAACCGAGTACGTGAAGATACACGCTTGTAAGAATGATTGTATTCTCTACCGAGGGGAAAATGAAAATATGCGGCGTTGTCCCATATGTAACTTTCCTCGTTACAAACGCAACCTAGCAAAAGACAGAGACAAGGGCGAGGATGAGGTCCCAACGGGAGTCCCTTACAAGGTTGTGTGGTATTTGCCAATAATACCCAGATTGAAGCGTATGTATGCAGACCCAAAGCAGTCAGAGCTGATGCGTTGGCATGCCGATAAAAGGAAAAAAGATGGACTGCTCAGACACCCGGCTGATGGACCACAGTGGTGGCTTATCGATTATGAGTTCCCAGACTTTGGCAGGGTCCCCAGAAATGTAAGGTTTGCACTAAGTACAGATGGAATGAATCCTTTTGGCAGCATGAGCAGCAGACATAGCACTTGGCCAGTTCTTTTAGCAATGTATAACCTTCCTCCTTGGTTGTGCATGAAGAAGAGGTATATCATGATGTCGATGCTTATTCAAGGACCAAAACAACCTGGGAATGACATTGATGTTTACTTGAGTTTACTTGTCGAAGAACTACAAGTACTGTGGGATGGGGTAAGAATGTATGATGCGTTCAAGAGAGAACAGTTTGATCTCAGAGCAATGTTGTTTCAAACCATTCAAGATTATCCTGCACTTGCGAACTTGTCAGGGCAGAGTTTGAAGGGATCCTTTGCATGTGTCACTTGCAAAGAGAGAACAAAAAGTCTTTGGCTGCCGAATTCAAGGAAGACAGTGTACATGCAGCACCGAAGGTTTTTGGCAAAGAATCTCGTGAGAACCATTTTCAGGAGCGGATGTCGATGACCAGACGAAGGATGTACACACTATTTTTGGTAAGGGGAAGAAACCCCAGTCTCGTGAGAAGGCAGTGTGGAAGAAAAGATCAGTTTTCTGGGCATTGAAGTATTGGGCATATCTGGACGTTCAACATTGCATCGATGTCATGCATGTCGAGAAAAACGTAACTGAAAGCGTTCTTGGATGTGTAATGAATAACAAGGATAAAACGAAGGACGGTATGAATTCACGGCTGGATATTCTTGCATTGAAATATAAAAGGAAAAAGTTGAAGCCACAAGAGAAGCCTAATGGGCAGTGGTACCTCCCACCTGCTTGCTACCAGTTATCGAAGGAAGAGTTGAAGGAGTTCTTGCAATTCTTGTATGATATGAAAGTTCCGTCAGCATACTGCGCAAACATCAGGACTCTGGTGTCGTTTGAAGAAAAGAAACTGATGGGGATGAAGTCACATGACTGCCATGTGATGATGACACAGATGCTCCCTGTGGCAATTAGAAATATGTTGCCTAAACCCGTTCGAGAGGCTCTCATGAGGTTATGTGATTTTTTCAACGCTATATACCAGAAGGTAATAGATCCATTCAAATTAGACAGATTGCAAGAAGATGTTGTGAAGACTATCTGCCAGCTGGAGATGTTCTTCCCCCCTTCGTTTTTCGACGTAATGGTCCATCTAATTGTACACATTGTTTATGAGATAAAGCAATGTGGTCCAGTGTATCTGCGCACTATGTATCCGTTCGAGCGCTTCATGGGTATACTCAAGCACTACGTCCGTAACAGGTATCGGCCAGAGGCAAGTATCGTTGAAGGATATCTTTCGGAGGAGGTGGTTGAGTATTTCATCAGCTACATGGATGGCCACCGACCTATCGGGGTGCCTCTGTCCAGGCATGAGGGGAGGCTAGATGGAAAAGGGTTAATGAAAGATAAATCATGTTGGCCAGAGTGTGAATTATTTGAGAAAGCACATTTGTACGTATTGCAGCACCTTGCAGTCGTTACACCATATGTGGATGCTCACAAGGATCTACTTAGAATTGAGCTAGGAGGCCGAGGCTTGACAGAGAATCAGAAGGAAGCACAAGTCTTGAAACTGCACAGCCAGAGATTCGCTGATTGGCTGATGACGAATTGTGTCGGAGATGATGACGAGACTTTAAAAAGTTTGGCAAGAAAGCCAAACTTTACGGTTCATAAATGGGAAGCATATGACCTGAATGGCTACACCTTTTATACAAAGAATAGAGACAACAAGACCATGTATCAGAATAGCTCTATTAAAGTGGAAGCGGTAGATCCGAATGGGAGGAAGGATTGGTACTATGGAGTAATTGAGGAGATTTGGGAGCTGGAGTACGATACATTACTCACGGTTCCATTGTTTAAATGCAAATGGGTCAAACTGGGTCATGCGAAAGTTGACCAGTACGGCACTACATATGTCAATCTCAACGAATTGGGATACAAAGATGAACCTTTCGTTTTAGCTACCCAAGCCACCCAGATCTTCTATGTCAAAGACCTACTACATAAAAATTGCCATGTTGTGATGAATGGGAAAAGGAAGATCGTTGGGGTGGATGACGTTACTGATGAAGAAGAGTACAACCAGTATGAAGACTTGCCAGCAACTGGAGAACGCATACAGATCAATGACCGACAGGCTCCTGGAGATGGCTTTTACGCAAGAGATGATCACTCCGATGGGGCAATTTACAAAGGAAATATTCAGGTTGATCCAGTTTTACTAGAGGAGGACGAAGAATGAGCAAATTAATTTGTACCCTAAAGTGATAATTGTATTTCTTAATTGGCAAAGTAATGTGCTGTTGTTATTTCTTAATTTTCAACCGTAAACGCTACGTTTATTCAAATTCCGAAATATAATTTATTTATACCACATCGGCAACGGTTTTTTTGAATGCACCGTTGCCGATGTGACATAAACCCTACTTCCAGACTTAAACTTTGGGGACCAACCTACCACCCCTCGCATTTCCCCCCGCTCACCGTCTTCAACACCACCCCCGGCGGCGTACTCACGCTCAGCTGAGTTCATTATGCGGACTACTCGGGCCGCCCTTGCGGCGCAGGCGGCTTCCCTGGCCGTCCCCCCACCCACGGTCTCAGCTGAGTTAGTTATGCGGACTACTCGGGCCGCCCTTGCGGCGCAGACGGCTTCCCTGGCCGTCCCCCAACCCACGCCGCGGGGCAGCTCCAGGCTACGACGGCGTCGCGCCGACGCCGTGGTCAGCGAAGACGCCCAGAGGGTGGGCTCTATGCCCCCCCCTCAGGCGACAACCGCGGCCGCCGTCTCCACTGATTTGGCTCCCGGAGATGCTGCCGCCACAGATCTGGCCGCCGTCTCCACTGATTTGGCTCCCGGAGCTGCTGCCGCCACAGATTTGCCCGCAATAGAGGAAGGGGCAGACAGCGGCGACCTCATACATGCCGGAGACACACTTGGGACAGGTTAGTTGTGCTGATTAACTGTATTACACACTGTAAAGTCGGACCTTTTAGTTTTAATTAGATCCACCTTCTATTATTCACCTGTTATTCAGAGCTGTCGTCTGGTGATGAAGGGTCCTCGAGCTCATCCTCGCAGCAGGATCAGTTTATCATGAAACAAAGGGGTCGAGGAATTAGAAAACCAACCCTAAAGCCAAGAGGAACATTTACAGTGGAGATGATTGACAAGAAAACTGGTGCCCCGTTGAAACCAGTCAAGGCACATAGGAAATTTAAGACATTGTGTGGGTGTGTAGTCAGGGAAAAGGTCCCCATTACGGTTGACGACTGGAGTCAAGTCACTCCAGAAGAAAAGACTTTCATCGTCAACGCCATAATGAGCCAGTTCCAGCTCGCAAATGAGGAATGGAAGCCTGCAGTTCAAGCTGCTGCTCTTTCTAAAGCAAAGGATTCGTTCCGTAACTTCAGGCACCGTCTGTACTCCAAATTCCAGAAGAAAAATCGGGATGCTACACTTGTATACCCCTTCATTAAACCTGACGACTGGAAGGAGTTCAAGAAGTATAGGAGGACGGAGGAGTTCCTAACAAAGAGTAAAGCCGGCAGCGCCCTCATCAGTAAAAACAAGCATCCCCACAATATGGGGGTTCTTGGATATGCTGGTTCGAAGCCCATATGGAGAAAACAGGATGAAGAAGCAGTTGCTTCGGGGGCACGGTTCCTTACTCTGATCTTGAAGGTGAACGGGCACGAGACTTCTTGAGGGCGAGGTCTAAAACAAACGAAGTTGGTGAACTTGTTATAACTCACCCCGAGACCCAAAAGTTACATAAAACAATGGTAATAACCATATATAACCTAAGTTGTTTCCTCCTTAACTGACACAATATTTCCTTGTGTACTGAATTCAGTGTACTACTTGTCTTATCTCCAGCTGGAGCTGAAAAATAAAAAGGACAGCGGAGAGATTCTGGCACGAGGGAAAGATGACATTCTCTCAAAAGCTTTGGCTACGCCTGAGCCCTCTGGTCGGTCTCGGACGTACGGCACCCATGTTGGCCACAAGAAGGCTTTCGCGATAGACCAGGCTGAAAGGCAGGCAATGAAAAAGGCCAGACATGACGCTCAAATGAAAGCACTAGAGACAAATATTACGGCCAATATCGTTAAGCATCTTCGAGACGGTCACCTTGATCCCGGTAGGGGGGAGTGCCCTGCAGCCAGGAGTAGTTGTGGATCATTGTCGGTTGATGGTCTTGTAGACACCGGCAAATATGCTGTGGACGACATCACGAGCCCGGTGAGATGCAAACTACATGTGCCTGTAACCGTGATGACGCATCATCCCCTGGTGGCAGCACTAGGTATGGTTCAGCCACCTACCGATGTGGTACCTCAAGTGGATGGTGTGCCCTTAAAGCCAGGTTTTGCAATGTGCTTTGTGGACAAGGTCATGCCTGGCTTCGAAGGCATCTTGCTATTTAACACCTGCGTCGATGCAGACGTACAAAGCTTGGGCCAGGCTAAGCTGAGATACGTACAGTGGCCCAAGAAGGAGATTTCTCTTCTCAGTGCCCTGCCATCCACCTCAACAGCTTCTCGACAGATGGCGTCGTCTGAAGGCCTCCGTTCAGCACAGCTCCTCCTTGATATTGCGGCCAAACAGCCTTCCAGAGAACAAGCAGTTGAAGATACAACGGTTGCACAGAGTTGTGAAGCCACACCAACACCGCCTGTCGATGGTAACTCACCTACTGCCCTTGTGGTGAACAACACCACCAACTTGGTTGAAGCTACACCAACACCGCCTACTCCTTCGCCTCCGCCTCAGCCACAGCAGGCTTATCTGCCGCCTCCGCCTCAGTCACAGGAGGCTCAACTGCCGTCCCTGCCTCCTCAGCCACAGCAGGCTTATCTGCCGCCTCCGCCTCAGTCACAGGAGGCTCAACTGCCGTCCCTGCCTCCTCAGCCACAGCAGGCTCATCTGCCGCCTCCGCCTCCGCCCCAACTTGTTCGGACACGTAGAGGCACCACACCCGTCCGGGCGAAGGACCATGCCAAGATGGCCCCGATAAATAGAACCCCGATGAAGCCCAAGCCCAAGCCCAAGACCATTAAAAATAAAAAAAATACTGCACCGATTGACAGCGACCAATACCTAGATGACGAAGAATTTAATAAGAAATACAATGCAGAGGTGCAAAGTGGCCCCAAATACGTGCGTGGACAGCCATTGTTGACTAGAGATGGATTACAAAGATCAGGCTTGGCTTGCCAGCAGCTTCATGAAAAGTACCTCCTATGTTGTGAAGAGAATAAGGAGATGACCTTCAGTGTCAGGAAAGAGGATTTTTACGGCGTCCAAGGTGACGTTCGTTATAACTGGGAGTTTTCAGAGATGTTCCAAGTTTTCAACCTGAATACTGTTGATGGCACGTTCATGCGTTTGTTCACATTGTATGTGCCTTACAAATACTTTTCACATTTTAATAGCTTTCTTCTGTTCAGTACATGCTAACTATTCTCTTTCTTGTACTTAGGAGCCAGGTATTCGAGTGCAACCGCAGGAAAGAACCGGTAGGTTTCCTTGATCCGGCTCTTATCAATTACACGAACATCTGCAGCAATGGATACGACGATATATTCAACTATGCTGTGAAAGCGTTGACTCATTATCAAGACAAAGAGTTGATCCTCAATCAGGCGTAAGTTTGTTATCAAAAATTATCTGTACATCCTGCTTCCTTACCATCAGGCGTAAGTTTGTTATTTTCCTTTGCAGTTCTCACTGGTTCTTAGCTGTCATCATTCCTAAACAGAACAAGGTATTGTATATAGATTCCCTACTTGGAAGTATAAATTATACACCCTTGGAGAAATTCTTGAACAGGTATTACATCGTTCCCTAGTTTACTTTATGATTTAACTTTCACGTGTTGTTTTCTCAATCCGCCAACTCATTACTTTTGTAGTGTGTTCGAAAAGTACTTGACGATAATCAAGAGACCGTTGGCCAAGAGAGGAGAACAGGAGGCCATATTGAGTCACGTACAAGTTAACCCGGTAACAGTTGCTACTTTATTCCTAGTTTTCACAAATACCTGCTAGCAAACCAAACTAAGTGAGCGATTTTGTCACCAACATTACAGTGCCCTCAGCAACCACCTGGTACAAATCTTTGTGGGTATTATGTGTGCAATGCAATATTGAAAGTCGTTCCCACCTCGAGAAGTCTGCCAAGCCTCGATTCGGTTAGTAATCCACGACATCATCAACAATTCATGTTTCCTAACAATATTTGCAGACATACATGACGAAAGATACCTAACTAAGAATCTGCCTGCAGCTTATAGGTGGAATGGGACGTGCACCTTTGAAGAAGGATGTTCTTACGATGGTGAGAGGCAAGTTTGCTGCGTTCGTCCTTAAACACATCGTAAGCAAGGAGGGAAAACTACACGACCCTAATCCATGATCATGAGATCCTATTCGGCATTTGTTCACCTGTCCATACCGACATTCTCGCTGGTGAGACTATAGATTTTTCCAAAACAATTGTTGTCACCATTGTGGTGTAACTTCTTTAAATTGTGTCCACTTTTTTCCGAACAATGGCTGAAAACTTTGTATTTGTAGCAATAGCAATAGCTGTGAACTTGTATTCCAACATTTGCTGTAAACTTTGTGTTCATATGATGTTGTAAACTGTATTGCTGAATGTCTGCTAAATAATTGCTGTAGCACGGGCGTGCAAGCGCAGCTAATTACTATTAGCTTGCAATTAGACATAGGAAACGGGCAAACAGAAATAGCCGTTGCCGACATGATACCACACTGGTAACGGAGGACAAAACCCTCCGTTGCCGAAATGGTCACACATTGGTAACGGAGAGCCGGAGGCTCCGATGCCGAAATTTTCTCACATCGGAAACGGTGTTCTGCCACCGTTACCGATGAGGGCCCCCACATCAGTATCGGAAGCGGGGACACGGACCCTTTCTCCGTTGCCGAAGGGGTTTTTGGCCCGTTTCCGATGTGTCGTTCTGTACTAGTGTCTGCTTGTAATAATTAAGCTGAACCTGGAGCTTGCACTCAGCTTCTCCCGGGTGCTGTAATCAGATGTTGTATCTGGTTTCATGAGTAATGGAGCCGGGGCGAGGCCCTCTTTTTCTAAAAAAACTCACCCGCGCCACAAACTGCGTCCAGGGTGACTCCACACGGCTACGGCTACTATTACTATAGACATGGAAAAGCTAGCTAAGAGGATATGGCTTGCATTACCAGGAGGAGGCTGGCTATGCACTTGAATCATCCTCGCCAGGATGAGTAGCAACGCCAAGATCCATGTCAGTTTTGTACTTGCCGAGCAACTGAAGCTGATCAGCATGGTACTCTCCGGTAGTCCGGTTATTGCAATGTCTCGAAGCAAGAAACATCCTATCTGCTACGAACTACTTGTGCAACATATATATCACAGAAAAAAAACTAGCACATGTTACTGTTGTATCTTTTTTTTGCAATTTATTTTTTGTATTTGGGTTGACTTGGCCTGACACTCGAATGATGAAGCAGAGGAAACAAAAGATTTTCTTCATCAGTTGGTAATATCCTTCCTTGAAAGAAAATGCAACTCGCATTGGTTTAAAGAAAATAAAGTCAACTTGCTATAGAGGACAATAGCTGCGTTAACATGTGTGACGCCCCAAAATCGGTACCATGCAGTTTTCAGCGATCCCGCCAAAAACCGCATAATAACGATCTTAGGACGCCCACCAGACATAACGTGCACGCCGAAACATGCGCGTTATGTGGGTGGAATTGTGATAACATTACAACAGATCACGAAAGAATCCACAACGACAGCAGAAAGAGAAAATATATACAAGAACGACTCAAACGAGTCAAGAAACAACTGATACATTACAAAGATACAAATCACAGCGAAAGCAAACTAGCGTCCGTCTACGGACAAGATACAAATTGGACTAAGAGTTCTGAAGATAACCATGGCGTCCAATCCCTGCCCAGGCCGAGCCGGAGGGATTCCCAAGCTAACGTCGTCAGACTTCAAACCTGTTGACTGCACAAAAGAGTACAGCCCAAAGATGGGTCAGGTACACCAGCCTGGCAAGCAATGCACACTTGAAAGCAATACAAATGCTCCCAAAATATAAGGATTGGTAGACTGGAGCAGCAGCACTAAGCAATCTACAGAGGACACGCTACAACTTCTGGCTAAAAGATAGGGATGAGATCGAGTAAAGAACCAACTAGATACTAACACCAAACATAACACAGCCGATTATCACTCACTCGATTAACCCACGAGTAAGCAATCCAAAGGCACTCACACGGCGAAGCAAGTTTAAGAGCTATCATTACTAGGTGGAAGTTGTCTATGATCTTGTTAGCCAGCATCATCACCAAGTCGTCCATAACCGCGGACACGGCTTTTCGAAAAGATTTAACCCTGCAGGGGTGCACTATTGTTTAACCACACGCATCGAAATTCCCGCGGAGCGATCGACACGACCTTTCACTTCTCTTCGGCCAAGTCCAGGGAACCACCTAGCTAGGATCTTACCCGCGTCAAGAGTCCGGCCGAGGCTCCGACACAGACCCAACCATTGTGTGACCCCACCTTCCCAGGCCTCCTCTAGGGTAGCTACCCGGTTGGGCGCCGCCCACAAACCTATAAAAATGTACGCACATCGGTTACATACCATCATCATCATCATCATCAACATCTTCACCTGCATAAAAGGGTGATGTGCCTACGCCAAATGAAAAGCCCGAACTACTTGCGGCGCCCTGGACCAGGCTTCGGATCAGGTCACGGGTCGAGGGGAGTCCCATTAGGTCCCACATGTGGATAGCGCGCTCATTCTTAGATCCGAGGACAAGAACTCATGTCCTAGTGCGACACTAGCGGAACAAAGCACCAAACTGGCCTTCCGCCGGTGCCTTAACATTAAGACAACAATCGTCCCACAACAGATAAACAGGTAGCCACTTACCAGGGCTTCAAAGATACAAGTAATAACAAGAACATAAAGGTAACAACCTAAGCATGCGCTACGACTCGCAAGGCCAACAAGGTAAACAAACAACAGGGTGATAGGATGTGGAGGTGGGGCTATATCATGGCAGCAGGGTAAATATGGATGGGATCGCACATAAGCATCGTAACATAAGGATAGCAGAGATCAACGGCAAGGATGAAAGACAATGCATTGGGAACAAGAGAACATTGCTTGCCTGGAATCCAGCACGGAAGCAGAACTTGTCGTTGCTCACATCATCTCAACGTCTTATCCGCGAAGAAGCAACAGACACTGGAAAGAACAGCGGATGCAAAACTTACTACGACGACAGAAGATCCAGCATGTTGAGAAGATGATGCATGACATGGCAAGATGCAACTTAAGCCAAATTAAGCGGAACCGGAATTCCGACAATTAATTATAGGTTCAAGTTGTTTATCTAACCACCAATTTAAATGTTGATTAACATAGCAACACAAGGCATGGGTGAGCTACACAAATTAAATGAAGTCGGGACATTTATCGAATATCCCGCACACTCCATATTTATTTATTAGGTGAATCCTAAACCACCACAACCCAAGATGCAACAAATGCATGAAAGATATGAGATGCATAAGATAGGTGACATTTTATAAAATAGGTATATAGGTATACGGCTCGGGTTTGGGTTCACACGTCGGACGAGGGACCTCCGGGGTCAAAGCCGGGATCTTCGGGTCGTCGAGGAAGTAGTCAAAGTCGGGGATGTAGTCGTCGCCGAACCGGATCATCGTCGTCTGTCGGTGTCGTGGAAGTGGTCGAAGTAGTCGTACTTGGGTCGTCGTTGTACGGGGCACCGGCTTCGGTGTCGGTGACGTTCTTGTCGGGTTCGGTCTTCGGCGGCGACGGGGTTCACAGACACGCACGAAGGCGGTCAACGCAAAGCGAACACAGACGAGACAGACACGAAGCAGAGTTCTTGTCGACGGTCGGGGTACACGGCGTCGTTCTTGTCGGCGGTCACGGACTCGTAGAACTTGTCACGGTTCACGGTGTCGTTGTGGCGGTTCTTGTCGTCGGTCGGGGTTCACGACGCGGCATATCTTCAGAAGATCTTGTCGGTGGTAGTTGTACACGAAGAGCTCAACGTCGGTTCACGGTCACGGAGGAACACGGACACGGACATCGGGAAGAAGGGCGCATGGGCGTGCACGGCGACACGGTCACGGACAGCGGCACGGCGAGCACAACCCGAACAACAGAAAGGCGCGCACGGACGCGCACAAAGCAGCACCTCGACGGGTGGACTAACACGGACACGGGAGCGGTGCCGGAGTTTCTTGCGGGAATTTCGTCGAACACGTGGCGGGCAGAGGCGGAACGCGGCCGGAGCAGCAAGCTGGAGGCGCAGATGGCGACGGCAAGGACGAAGACCCCGGGCAGGAGCAGGGAAGGTGGTGGAGGAGAACCGGCCGGGGCGCAGTGACGGCGCCGGCGCGGCCAGCGCGGGCAAAGCCGTCCAGGGCGGCCACGGGGAGGGCGAGCTCGCCGGCTCGAGCAGTGGCAGGAGAAGGGGAGAGGTCGTGGCAGAGCTCGGCGGCGCTCTGGCCGGAGGAAACCGGAGCAGGAGGCGGTGGCATCGGGCAGGAGCGTGAGGCGGCGACCTCGGGAGGAGAGGAAGCGCCGGCGACCTCAGGAGGAGAGGAAGAAGAGGAAGGGGCGGAGGCGCTCCGGGCAGGCGCGCGGCAGCCGGCGGCTCGGTGCGGTGGAGCTCGGCTGGAGGAGGGAGCGGCCATGGTCGGAGCGAGCAGGGGAGGAAGGGTCGAGCGGGAGGCTCTCCCGTGCGGTCGGGTGGAGCGGTGCGGGAGGAAGAGGAGGAGGGGGCCCGGGCGGTGCCGGAGGCCGGGGCAAGGAGAGGAGGCCAGGGGGCGGCGGCTGGTGGCGACCGGCGGCGGGAGCTAGGTGCTCTCCCGTGCGCACGGTGCGGGTGTGTGTGTGCTCGGGAGGAGGAGGATGCGGGCTGGGAGAGGATGAGGAAGGAGAGAAAAAGGAAAAAGAAAAAAAGGAGGAAAAGAAAAGAAAAGAAAGGAGGGGAAAAAAGAAAGAAAAGAGGAAAAGAGGAAGGTGGGAGGACCCGATTGCGAAACAGAAAAAAGGGAGGAGGGCGGCTGCAAAGTGCAGGGGGTGGAGGAGCAAGTTTCCAGGGGAAACCCTAGGGTTTGGCTTAGGTGGGCTTTGGGCTCTCTCTCTCCACACAAAAACATTTTTATTTTGCAATTCTTTTGACAAAACAAAATTTTGGAACGGCGTCGAACAAAAGAAAAGGAGGGGAATATATCGAGACAACAAAATAGAGTTTAGCAAAATAATTTTATTGTCAAATTAGTGCAATGCTGATGATGCATGATGTCAAGATGATGCGAAAAAGAAAAACAAACAAATCTAATTGGGAAAAAAACCCGGGACGTTACAACATGCTTGCTTCATCAGTTGATAATTACCTGCTCGTGAAAGAAAATGCAACTTGCATTGATTTAAAGAAGAAATTTAACTTGTGAACTATAGCGCTATTGGACAACTCCGCGATAGCGCGTACAACCCATCAGCGTGATAACGAAGTCCATCATGAGTTTGGCCATGAGTTGAAGCTCGCTTTGCCTAAAAAAAAAAAAATGTCGCTCCTATAGCGAAGCGACGCACGTTAATCTTTCTCTGAACCAGTCTGCCGTCCCAGGGGGCGGCGCGGGCGTGGAGGTGGCGCTGGCATACAAAGGTTCATTTTTTTCTTTCAAAAAGTGAAAATTACTGCCGCCTCCTTTGCCGGTGTCTGCGTGTGAGGGGAGGCCCTGCTTCGGGACCTCCTATTTGCCTCGTTTAGCGGCGCTCCACGCCCGTGCCGCCCGAAAGAAATCCAATCTGGACCGGGCCCATCTTCCTTCTTCTTCTTCTTCCTTCTTCCTCCATCCTCCACGCCCGCGCCGCCCGAAAGAAATCCAATCGCTCGAGTGCTCGTCGACCCGTCCGCCGTCGCCATGGCTCCCCCGCCACCGTCGCCAGCGTAACCGCTTGCTACCGCCACCCGCGGCCGGCGCCGCTACCGTGTCGCCTCGCCGCACCGCCCTGCGCAATCCACACCCCACCGCCGGTCCGCCACCGCCCCGGGTCTCCCTCTAAAGCCCCCCCCCTCCGGCGAGGACCCCCACCTCGAACCGCACCCGCACCCCCTAGTTAAGATTATTCCTCGCCTCCACCGGCGATGCCGCGACCAGCCGCGACGTCCCCGTCTCCGGCGAGGTCCTGGCCTCACCTCCGACGGGGCGTCGCGGCCAACCACGTCGTCCCCGTCGTCGGTGAGTTCTGCGGGTACGGTCTTCGTCTTCCTTCCGTGAATGATGCGCGAGCGACGGGGAGGGAGGGGTGTACGGCGCGAGAGCGATTTGCCGCCTTTGCCCCCTGCTTCGCTGCAGAGCTGTGGGCCTCGACGCCGTCCTAACAAAGCACGCGTAACTCGGCTCGGTACGGCCGTTCTGCGCTTGTCGAGCCTAAGCCCAAGAGCTGAGCAGGCCCATAAGGCTGTATCACCTTCGTCTTCACTCACGGCACAGGTTGCCCGCCGCGGCGCCGCCATCGATCAGGGAACTGCTTGCTGTGCTGCAGTGTTTATGCTGCCCCAATCTCTTGCGGAGCTCAGGTTTTGAGGCGCAGGTGAAGGAGTAGGCGCTACAGCGCGCGGCCGACTCGAGGAACTGCCCGCGGCGGAAGACGACGGTTAGGTATGTCATGTACCCCCCGTTGCATTTTTCGCAATCACATAGCATCAGAATCATCGTGAGCTCAGGTACCACCAACTCGCGCATAGTCACTCCATCGCGTATAATCTCGTGATAGTCGATGGGCTCCGGAAACGATCGGATGTTTTGGTACAAGGAACAAGTATTAACCCAAAGGAGAGATTAGTCTCGGATGGAAGAGACGTTGGGGAATAGAAGGCGGAAATCTTAATCAGCAATTAAGCGGACCACTCGTCTTACGATTGGTTTGGAAGTATTAATGTACGAGTACCAATTGATACAGCACCGAGTTCTCAAATGGAAGAGGATGTCAAGATTTGTTCGTCTCTCAAACAAGAAACAATATTAGAAACTGAAACTCAAAATGACTAAATTTGCAGTTTGCAAACAGTCAATGAAGATTCAGTTAAGAAAATCACCAAACTTTGTCTAAGCAGATGCAACATAACCCAATAGGCCTCTTGAACCTGTCTGTTGTGCGACATAAAAAAACCCATAGCAGATTCAAAGTGCAGTTCAGTACTCAGTTGTTCCACTATTAAAAGTGTTCTTGCCTGTTGAATAAAATATGCATGGGTGCCAATCATCAAACAATATGTTCACACAAATTTAATTTCTTGGATGGATTTTTTTTCCGATACATAATAATGCTTTCGAAATATGTTCCACCATGCATGAAAGATGAATAATGTCCATTTAACTCAATAAATTATTTCATTAACAAAGATTGTAAACTTCAACGTGTCAATTTCTTTCTTCAGGACAAAAGATAACTATGAACTTGTGCGGTGACATCGTCTCTATTGTAACACATTTTTTAGCAGGCCTCTATAGTTGTACATGGGTACGGTTGCATCCCTAAATGAGCAGGCCATTAACATTTGACCTTCTCCTGTCTGGGCAGCTGCGGGATCATGTACGACACGCCTCACTTGGCCCATTTCTTCACCTCCCACTACCCTTACCACTTAAACAAGGGACAAGGCCACCGCAGCACCACAACACTGCCATCGAGTGGGGAACTACTAACTCTGCCGAGTGCTACACTCAATCTCAGTGCTTGCCTGGTACATCATGGGTTTCCCAGTGGAGGGAAAGAGACGTTGCAGTGAGTGGTCGAGTCGACGAACTGCCCGCGGGCACCGGACGATCAGGGTTACATATGTCATGTGTTCGGATTTCTGCCTTTACATGGCATCAGAATCCTCCTTGCTAAGGTGCCAACTTTCATAGTGGCTCCATCCAGTATGATCTTGTGATAGTGGAAGAACTCTGGTAATGATTTAATTTGGTAAAACCTGTATTTGAATCTAATCCCATAGCCTTTCAAAACAGAGTGGGGGATGGCAAAATGTTTAAGCAGACCACTTGTTTTAGGATTGGTTTAGTATAGAGACCTTAATGTACGACCAATTAATAGATGCTTCATGGCTGAAAACTAATTGATCTAAATGGAGAAGCTCACATAAAAGATACCTCACCCGAACAACCCCCTATGGAGTGGTGGAACAAAATTACTATACACATCCCTCCCAAAATAAAAGAGTGAAGTAAGGCTGTCATAGTACACAAGCAACTGAACAAGATTAAAATTTGAAAATCAGTACATTTTAGTATTATTGACAATCAACAACAATACAGTTGAGCAAATTACCAAACTTTTCTAAGCACATGCAACAATAACTTTGTGGGTATTTTCCTTTCACTGTCCAGAAATCATGCTTATTTCTGTCAGCCCGCCTGTATAACCAGACTGGGAGGAGGCCCCCTCGTTGCTTACACCAGATATCATCAACCTGAACTGCTTTGTCATTTCAGTATCCATGGGGCTCTTACACCGAGGAGTCCCGGAAATGGACTGCTTTTTGCTTGAAAGAGCCGGCAACAAAACTTTGAGCCTTGAAACGACATCTGCCATGGTCGGCCTTTCGCTAGATGCACTTTCGGCACAGTGCATGGCAAGGTCTACCACACTCTGCAGGGAACTGACATCATATTGATCCAACAACCTCTTATCTACAATATCATGAATGCTTCCCTTAGCTATCTTTTGGCGCACCCAATTTGGTAGATGTACGGTTTGGGGGTCCTGAAATATTGGGGGCTGGCCAGTGATGATCTCCAAGAGGACAATGCCAAAGCTATAAACGTCTGTCTTGGTAGTGAGTTGAAAAGTTGCATGGTATTCGGGATCAAAGTAGCCAATAGTGCCAGCAGCAACAGTAGATATATGTGTGTGAGCATCTTTAAAAGCCCGTGAAAGCCCAAAATCAGATATTATTCCCACCAAATTCTTGTCCAGAAGGATGTTGGGGTCTTCACATCTCTGTGCACTATTGACGGGGTGCATAATTCATGTAGATACTCTAGTCCTGTAGTTTATTAAAACTTGTACTTTGTGAATACTCAATAGGCACATACATAATCTAAAGGAAAATACAAAATCATACCTTGTGCGGCATCAAGTGCAATATGAAGTCGTTGTTCCCAAGTCAAACTATAGATGTCTCCTGCATTAATTGATAACCAATTTAATTTATGTTCCATTTTATAGGTTCATGGTAGCATAAATGCTAAATTTTGTACACTCCGCAAATATTTAAGCTAACAAATGATGGTTACACATACAATGATTAACCATAGCAACAATTGGTATACTAAGATATGCGTAAATATTGACTTTGACCTTTGACAAATGATTTCTTTTCCTCTTCTTAACGGAGCATATTTTGAATTTACGAAATATCTTTTTATGGTTATGAATGTATGACTCTAAATATGTAACTGTGGTAGCCTAAGTTTGTTAGGCAAATATTTATGACCATGTGATGGTGAGGACATTAAAAGTATCTCTAAAATTAGGCATATCAACTCAACTATGCTGACGAGGAGAAATAACATTTTATGCAATCAACTAAACATTTAACAATGAAATCTAATTTTACACGAAAGTCCCGATTAGAGTACAATGTCAAAGCTATAGTAGTTTGATTTTAGAACTAAAATTTTATCTTGAAGACGTGTGTCAAATTTTGATTCCGCGAACCACAATATATTGATAAAATTTGAAAAGATGTACAACCCAGCCATCCAGGTGCATGTCCTCTCAGATGCAGATTTGGGTTCTTATTATTTAAAAAAATCCGTTGTAGGGGCTTTCCCTACCGCATTCCTTTCATTTTTTTGAAAAGTAGGTGATTTCCAAGTGTTTAGTGAGAACGGCTTGCATCTGGGAATATGTTTAGTTGTTAGTTTTGCAGGAGGTACAACCATGGCTTAACTTGTTTTTAAGATTGAACATATTTGGGTTTGAAAGGTCATTTCTTAATCCCTTGTGTTTTGTGTGTTAGGCAACAACACTAGTGATGATTTAATATGTGAATCAAGTGATGCAGGTTTTAGGTGATTAAAACATCTTTGCATCAAATCCAAAAAGGGAGCTGAAAAGAGCTTGCATTGTTGCTGAAGAAAGGGAATCGGATTATCCGATCAAGGCTGACTCGGAATATCCGATTCTCAAGGATTGCTCGAATTCGGCTAAGGACCTTAAAGCAACCAGTTTTATGGCGTACTGAAGTTTTCTGGAATATCCGATTCTGGTTGATTCGGATTATCCGATCGTCAATGATTGCTCGAATTCGGCTAAGGACCTACAAGCAACCAAGTTCTGGGGCGTACTGAAGTTTTCCGGAATATCCGATTCTGGCTGATTCGGATTATCCGGTGGTTTCGGATTATCCGGTACTCATTTGAATCGGAATATCCGACTCACCTGTCTGCAACGACTAGATTTCGTGGAGCACTATATAAGGGTCTTCTCCTACCTTGAGAAGGGTACCACGACCAGAAATATCTTGCCCACCATTGTTGAAAGCTTGAAACTCCTAGATCTCTCTCTCTACCCACTCAAACACCTTGTCCTTCTAGGACTTGGGAGAGTTGACCTAGATCTACACTTCCACCAAAGCAATTTGTTTTCCCCATCCATTCCTTTTGAGGAACTTGTTACACTTGGGTTCATTGGAACCCTAGACGGTCGTTGGTCGTTCTTGTGGCTTTGGGAGCCGCGGGGACTAGCCGGGAGCCTCCAATTGAGTTGTGGAGTCGTGCCCCGGCCTTGTGATTCTTGTGGCTTTGGAGCCGTGGAATTTGGTGAGAGCCTCCAATTCGGTTGTGGAGTGTGCCTCATCCTTGTAAAGGTTTGTTGCCGACCTCGAGGGCATCATATAGTGACTCGTGGAACTCCTCATTGGAGGATAACACGAGGGAGATACGGTGTGCCATATCAAGGCTATTCGGGGCTCACTTGTGACCCCGCACCGCTCCAACGAAGACGTAGCTTCCATTGGGAAGTGAACTTCGGGAATCATCTCCGCGTCACCGTGTGGTTATCTCTTAACCTTCCTTTACTTGTATTGCTAGCTTAACTTGTTTAGAATATCTTGCTAGCTTGTTTATTGCTCATCATATAGGATTGTTCACCTAGTTGCATATCTAGAGAACTTATATTTGAGCAATTCCCAATTTGATTAAAAGAAAAAGAAAATTTGTAGTTGCCTATTCACCCCCCCTCTAGTCAACCTACTCGATCCTTTCAATTGGTATCAGAGCAAGGTCTCTTTATTAAGGGCTTAACAGCCTAAAGAGGAGGATGACTAGCGAGGAGGAGTTAAAACTTGCTAAGGAACAACAAGAGAAAATGATCAAGAAAAACTTGAGAAAGAACTAAGTGAAGCGGGGATAACCCTACCGATGATAATGCCCCGGTCACCATGAAAGCCATGATTGAACTCTTTGGGTTCATGAAGGCAAAATGGTGGACGATGTGTATACTCGGGTCATTAATAATCAAAATGCCTCCTCATCAACCGGTGCCTCTATCGTTGAGGCCTTGGTTGATAAGGATAACAAGAGAAACCTAAAATTAATGAGAAGCCCCCTCATAACTTTGCTCCACCTACTTCATATCTCACTCAAGTTCCACCCACCCAACCTCATATAACCAACCTAAGTAGACCGCCTCCTAAGCTTGATAATACTCGTTATTTCACTTGGAAGAAATCTATGGAGTCTTATTTTCGCAGCTCATCGGTGCATCTTTGGAGGGTGGTACTACAAGGTTACAACCCGGTTGATCCCACCAACTTGACAAAGCAAGAAGAGATTGATGAACAACTTGATGCAAACGCCAAATACATCCTTGAGAGTGCCATGACCGCCAATGATGAAGATCAAGTGCGAAATCTCAAAACCACCAAGGAGGCTTGGGATTTTCTCTCATCGGTATATGAAGGAAATGAGGGCATTCAACGCTCCAACGACGCCATCCTTCAACATCAAGTGGACAACTTCATCATGCTAGAAGAAGAGACACCATCGATCTCTTCCGAAGACTCACCAAGCTTGTTGTGACCATGAGGGAAAATGGAAAGAAGGATATGGATGATGAATGGGTCAAAGCCAAGTTCCTCAAGACCATTGTTCCATACAATGAAAATATGGTGATGAATCTCCATGCAAGAGCGGACTACAAAACAATGTCTCCCAATGACATATTGGCACAATTCGTCACCTATGATACCTTGAAGGCCACTTCCAAGTCTTCCATCAACCAAATTCGTGGCACGAAGAATCTTGCCTTGAAGGCCCATGTGGGAGAACATCCAAGATATGAAGAAGGCACGGTTGTTGATCGTGAAGAAGATTTGGAGGGTGAGCTCAATGAGGTTCTTGCTCTTGCCGCCACCAAGTTTTGGAACAAGAAGAATTTCAAGAGCAACCCCTCCCCACCAATGAAAAGAATGTGCTTCAATTGTGGAAAGGACAATCACCTTGTGAAGGATTGCCCTTATGAGAGAAGGGAGGATCATGGTGGTCAACTCATTCTAAAGAAGAACAAGTACCACCCCAAGCCTACCTTCATCAAGAGATCACCTCAAAAGGCTCTTGTGGCATCTACACAAGAGGAGTACGAGTCCGGTGGCGAGGAGGATAATGACTCAAGTGAAGAAGTAGGAATGGCGGCTCTTGCAATGGGCAAGCTTCCTCCTTCATTGGCACCCCTCTTCTCCGCCCCGAACGACAACAAGATCTCCAAGCCTATGTGCCTTATGGCCAAGGAAACAAAGGTGATTTCCCCACCTAAAAGTATTATCTCCTCTAACCCATCTCTATTGGATTGTGTTGAGGATGTAGGGAAAAATGAGGGTGAGGACAAGATTACCCTCTTTGTGAACAAACTCCAAGGTCCAACCAAGAAAATGGTTGAGGCTCTCTTGTATCAATATGGAGAAGCCAAGAACCTCTTGAGGAAAAGGAGGTTAGGATTTGTGAGCTCGAAGGGCATGCATGTGATCATGCCGATAAAATTGGTGAACTAGAAGATCAACTTGTTGAGGAACAATTGTTCCGGGAGCAACTTGAGGAGACACAAGCCAAGGATATCCAAGGCAAAAGAAACCTGTGAAACCTCTATTCAAGTTGCTAGTGATCTAAAAGTTAAAAATGATGAGCTTGTAGAGAGTCATAACAAACTCTTTGAGAGTTTTGAGCAACTTAGGGAAACCCACAAGGTGACCTCAAGTGAGCTCACCAAGCTCAAGGAGTCATATGCTAAATTACAAGCTCAATACATCTATGCTAGCTTCACCACATCTCATAATGATAAAGATGCAAATGCTTGTACCTCTAACCCTTTGTGTGTGAAGGCATCTCTTATTGAGGAGAACACTAGGTTGAAGGCCCAACTTGAGAAGGGTCTAGCCACTTGCATCCAAGGGGAGAAGAACCTCAATGATCTTTTGAGCAATCAAAAGGGAGTGGTTGGCAAGGAAGGACTTGGGTTTACACCTAAGTCCAAGAAGGTCAACAAGAAGAAGAAGAAGCCTACTTCCCCTTCCAAAGATATTGTTTTTGTGAAGGAGGGGGAGTTGGCAAGACAAATGTCAACCCCATTATGATGGTGATGCCACTAGGGGCAATGCCACTCACAATGACTTTGCGGGAAAATACAACCCTTCATATGTTCTTATGAAATCTAGAAATGGTTGTGTTTTTGCTAAATATGTTGGCACTTCATATGGAGATGATTATCACTATGCTATTTGGGTTCCAAAGACCCTTGTGACTAACAAAAGAGGACCCATTCCAAAATGGGTACCTAAATCAAAGACTTGATTTCTTGTAGGACTTTTCTTCCGGTGGATCTTCATGGCTCATTGATAGTGGGTGTTCATCTCACATGACCGGAAGCAAAGAATGTAAAGGGCTTATTGAAACAATTACTCACATTCTCTCATGTCACCGTTGGGAACAATGCAAGACTTAAGGTATTGGGATATGGCAAGGTAGTGATCACTCCGGAGTTATCCATTGAGAAGGTCCTCCTTGTTGAATCCCTTTCATATAATTTACTTTCCGTTGGTCAATTATGCAATGCCGGTTACACCGTTATCTTTAATAAATACCACGTGACCATCCTTTTCACACAATCTCTTAAAGTAGCCTTTGTTGGATTTCGTGAGAACGGTTTGTATGTGGTCGATTTCTCGAAAGAGACCACTCAAATTGCCACGTGTCTAATGGCTAAATCCGACAAGGGATGGCTTTGGCATCGCCGGCTAGGCCATGTCGGTATGAGAAATTTACAAACTCTTGTGAAGGGTGGACACGTGGTAGGACTAACCGATGTTAATTTTTCCAAAGATCGTCCTTGTAGTGCTTGCATAGCCGGAAAGATGCATGAAAAGAATCACCCCAAGAAGACCATTATCTCCACTAAGAGGCCTTTGGAGCTCCTTCATATGGATCTCTTTGGGCCTCCCACATATGATAGTCTTGGTGGCAAGAAATATTGTTTGGTGATTGTGGATGATTATTCAAGATATTGTTGGACTTTCTACATCAAGAGGAAGAGTGAAACTCAAAAGATATTCATTGACTTTGCAACCCTAGTTCAACGCCAATATGACTCCAAGATTTTGGCAATAAGAAGTGACAATGGTACGGAGTTCAAGAATTACACTATGGATGATTTCCTAAGTGGGGAGGGCATTCAACACCAATATTCCGCTGCATATACTCCCCAACAAAATGGTGTCGCCGAAAGGAAGAACCGCACTCTTATTGATATGGCAAGAACTATGTTGGCCGAATTTCATTCCCCATACAACTTTTGGGCCGAAGCCATCAACACCGCTTGCCACTACTCAAACCGGCTCTTCTTTCGTCCTCTCATGGAAAAGACACCATATGAACTCCTTATCGGTAAAAAGCCAAGTGTCTCTTACTTTCGTGTATTTGGTTGCAAATGCCATGTTTACATTAAAGGTTGCAATTGCTAAATTTGAATCTAGATCTTTTGATGGTATTCTTGTTGGATATGCCGCAAACTCTCATACTTATAGGGTCTACAACATATCCACCGGATGTGTTGAAGAATCTATGAATGTGGAGTTTGACGAGGATAATGGCTCCCAAGCGGGGCATATTGATCATGATGATGTAGGTGATGAACCTCCATCTCAAGCCATAAGAACTATGGGCATAGGAGAACTTATTCCTATTGAAGAACCTATTGTTGATACTCAAGAAGAAGGAACAAGTTCTACTCAAGTTGAGCCATCCACCTCAACAATTGATCAACAAGATACAAGAACAAGAACAAGATCATGATCTTCATCCACATGAACAAGAAATGGTCAAGACCCACCCAACTCTAGTGGAGAACAAGAACATCATGAACCCCAACTCCAAGAACTCCACTTCGGGTTGACCATGAACAAGATGAAGGCAATGATGAAGATATTTGTGTTGGTGAAACAATTGGTCAAGCCATGGAACGCCGGTCATCGGCGTGCATCAAAATTGGATTATCAACAACACTTCAAAGAAATATCCTTGGGAGTATCGTAGGGTGTGTCCACACGCAATCAATTATCTAACTTTTGTGGTCATGTCTCTTGTTTGTCTAGCTTAGAACCTCTCAAGGTATATGATGCTCTTGAAGATATGGATTGGGTTGCGGCTATGCATGAAGAGTTGAACAACTTCGAGCGCAACAAAGTGTGGTCATTAGTTGAAAGACCCAAAGACACATGCCATAATGTCATTGGAACCAAGTGGATATTTAAGAACAAGCAAGACTCACATGGTCAAGTCATCCGCAACAAAGCAAGATTGGTTGCACAAGGCTACACCCAAATCGAAGGAGTCGACTACGGTGAAACCTATGCCCCCGTTGCTAGACTTGAATCCATTCGCTTACTAATTGCTATGCATCTACTCATAAAATTACTTATATCAAATGGATGTTAAAAGTGCTTTCTTAAATGGTCCACTAAATGAATTGGTGTATGTAAACAACCTCCGGGTTTCGAAGACCCTAAATTTCCTAACCACGTCTACTTACTACATAAGGCTCTTTATGGGCTCAAGCAAGCTCCACGTGCTTGGTATGATCATCTCAAGGAGTTCTTAGTAGACCGTGGCTTTGAAATTGGGGTAATAGATCCCACCTTTTCACAAAAAGGATAAATGGAGAGTTTTTCGTATGCCAAATATATGTTGATGATATTATCTTTGGTTCTACTAACCGTGATTTAGTGATCAATTCTCTAAGCTAATGACCAAGGAATTTGAGATGTCCATGATGGGAAAATTGAATTATTTTCTTGGCTTTGAAATCCACCAATTTCGAGAAGGAACATTCTTATGTCAAGCCAAGTATATTAAGGACATGCTCAAGAAATTTGACATGAACAATGCCAAGCCATATAAGTTTCCCATGGACTCCAAGGCGGATCTTCACTTAGATCCGGATGGTAAGGAAGTTGATCAAAAGCTTTATCGTTCTATGATTGGATCTTTGCTTTACCTTTGTGCATCTAGACCGGATATTATGTTTAGTGTGGGTATGTGTGCAAGATTCCAATCAAGTCCTAGGGAAAGTCATGAAACCGCGGTTAAAAGGATTCTAAGATACTTGATGGATACTCCTAACTATGGTCTTTGGTACCCCCATGGGACAAGTTTTGCGGGTTGCAAAATGGATAGAAAATCAACTTCGGGTACTTGCCAATTCCTTGGTAGGTCTCTTGTGAGTTGGTCTTCCAAGAAGCAAAATTGTGTGGCCTCGTCCTCCACCGAAGCCGAATACATTGCCGCCGGAAGTTGTTGTGCACAATTATTATGGATGAGGCAAACTTTAAAGGATTATGGTGTCATTTGTGACAAAGTGCCTCTTTTATGTGACAATGAAAGTGCCATCAAAATTGCTCACAATCCGGTTCTTCATGGGAAGACCAAGCATATTGAGATCCGGTATCATTTTATTCGAGATCATGTTGAGAAGGGTGATATTGCAATCAAGTATGTCAACACCAAGCATCAACTCGCCGATATGTTCACAAAGCCTCTTGGTGAAGCAAGATTCAAGGAGTTGAGAGGAGAACTTAATGTGGTGGACATAAGCAATTGGATTTAGTGGACTTCTTGCATACCTACCCATATTAGACGATATTCATTTGGTTTGGATGTAGGCATGGACATAGGGGGAGTGCGGTCCTAATCCATTGGACTATCCCTCCCCCCATTATGCCGATAGTAAGAACTCATTTTGTCTCTATATTTTCATTTCATGAATTGTGAGCTTAAATGACGAGTAGTGGCCGTGAACCCAAGATACATCTTCGCGGTGTCACACCACAAACTCATACATGGTGGCCTTGGCCACCGCCCTCTTCTTTATGAAGAGTTGGTTTTTTTGGGTCTTAATTGAAAATCATTTAGAGTTTTTGGTCCTTTTGTTGGTTTTATGGAAAACACACTCAACTTGGCATTTCCTTGTTCGATTCTTGCAAGCTTGAGTGTGAAGTACCAATGTCAGTTTGGCAATCTTATCCCAAGCCTATCCTACCTAAAAACATTCTATCTTATGCACACAAGTCTTGTTTTGAATCTGAGGAGAAAGGGTTCAGCAGCCAGAATTTCTGTGTTCCACATAAATTCTGACTGTCGGAATATCCGATCCTGACTTGATCGGATTATCCGATACGTCGGATTATCCGGTCCAAGTCAGATCGGAATATCCGATGGCGGTTTGTCGTTTTTTTAAGAGGAGAGGTCGGGGTGAAGGGCTCATTCGAGCACTTCATCCACCCCCGACCGCCTCTCTCCTCCAGCGCCGCCGCCTGCCGTCCCCGCGCCGCCCCGGTGTCTCCGGCCGTCCCCAACTCCGGCCCTTGGCCAGATTTGGTGCTCCTCCTCCCCGGGAACCTCTCCCTCCAAGCATTTTCCTCAATGGACGAGGGTAACTTCTTTTTCCTCAAACCCTAGGTGTTCCTCACCTTTTTTCAAGAAGTTATTTTTGATGTTTCCTTTGAGGGTAGTGGTTCCCATTGGTACTTAGAACACTAGGCCAGCCCCCCTTTTGTCGATCTACTGCTAGTCCTAGGATTTGAATCAACTGTTGCTGCTGGTTTCAGATCGGATATTCCGATTCAGGATGAACCGGATATTCCGACTCGTCGGATTATCCGATTCCTGACTGAATCGGATATTCCGAGTTGCACAGTTAGTGTTTTCAGCAACATTTTAATTTGTCCAGGACTAAGTAGATTCAACTTAGGGATGCTCTCCTATTGTACCTTGTATCATTCCTTGCTCTTGACTTGTGTGTACTTATCCATGCTACCCATCTATTGCTTTATCTCATAGGTGGTTCGAGTAGTCCTCCGAAGAAGCTAGCTAGAAAAGAAAAACTGCCAGCCATGAAGAAGTCTGTGAAGCAAACTGCCTCCAAACCTAAGAGGAAGGGCAAGGAAACTCGTCCCAACTACTTGACCATGAACAACATTGACTATGCCCAAGTTCGTCAGTCCAACTGGTACAGGAATGTGCCCAGAGATGAAAATATTGAAGATCCCAACTTCCGGTGCATGGAGCAGATCTATATACACAAGGACATCTATCTGCATTATCAGCACCCTATTCGCCCGATGCAGCCCTACAGACTGCGAGATATCAAGGACAAGGCCAGTTATGCTCAAGCTGCAGATGTGCTTGAACAGATGGGAATGATTCCTCTCATGGAGAAGCAATGTCCTTACAATGTGCCACTTATTCTGTAGTTTTTCTCCACCTTGGTGATCGAGAGTGACCATCTCAAGACCATGAAATGGATGTCGGGTAACACTCAGTGTACATCCTATTTTGCTCGGTTGGCTACTCTCCTTGGCTATTCTTTCAACAGCAGCCATCCTCCTAGTGGTCACCGTATGCATTCTATTGAGAAGCCCAATAAAAATGTGTTGAAGGACATGTATGGGGCTGGTGCAGTTATTGGCCAAAAAGAGGGCCTCCTGCCCCTCTATGATCAGCTTGTGCGCATCCTTCGCTCAACTATTGCTCCCAGCGGAGGTAACAATGACAATATTGTCGCTCCCCTTGCCAACCTGCTTTGCCTTGCTAAAGAGATTGTTGAGAATGAAGACCCTGACACTGATTTTAAAGTGGATGTGATGCATTTCATTTTCGTGAATTGTTTGACTCTATGGTCAGTGGGCTCACTATTCCTTATGCTCCTTACATCATGATGCTCATCAAGGACACTCTGAAGAACCACAACTTCACCAGGTATACTATGCAGCCCCAACCTTACAAGAAGGTCTATCAGAAAAGAAAGGAGGTCATTCCATCTGCTGCTGCTGCTGCTCCTGCCAAAGATTCCTTCATGGGTGATGCACGTCGTGGCGCCCCCAGTCAGGCTCAGGTTCCTTCCTTTGCACCGCAGATCAAGAAACCAAACTGGTTCCAGCGGAACATCCTGTGTATGAATGCAGACATCCGGAGGGGACAGTATGAGACTTATCTTAGTCAGGAGAACATTCTCAAGCGGCTCCCTCGCCTTCCAGAAGACCCCCCAGCGACTGCTCCTCTTTCTTATGATCAGTGGAACAAGGACTCTCAGTTTCCTTGGGCTCAGCTTGACACTTATCTCCTAGAGACAGCTCCTGCAGGCCCTTCCCGGACATCCTACACTCGTGCTCCTAATTATGAGTATGCAGAAGACGATGATGCTGAGTATGAGGACACGGATGGTGTTGATGATGATGCTGACGCTTCCTCTGAGTCGGAGTGATCTACTAGGGACGTAGCATCGCTCTTTTCCCTTTTTGGCGTTTCGATGCCAAAGGGGGAGAAGTAGTTCTACTAGGTCTCCGTGTGGGATTTGCATGGGTTCGGGCACAAGCATATGCTTTTACCATTCTTATTGCGCTTGTGTCCATTTATGTCAAACTTATTCGTGTTGTGTTTTTTTGTGGAACTTATGTGTGTGAACCTTTGTGCTTAAGTTGTGAGACATATGGATTTCTTATATGGTTATGAGGTGTATCTTTGTGCTATGGCTTATCTCTACTCTATTGTGCACAAGGTATAGTTTTCTCTCAAAGCTCAACCTATATTGATATGTCTCTCATGAAATCTTGTATCTAGTTTCCTTACTATTTGGAGGTGCTCTCTACCTATATGTGTTGCATTTGTATTCCAATGCAATTTAATTATATGCACACATTCAGGGGGAGCTTCTCATGTCTTAAGCTCAGGAAACTAGGTAATATATAATTATGCTTTCCTTGCAAATCCTAGTGTTGTCATCTAACACCAAAAAGGGGGAGATTGAAAGGTCATTTCTTAATCCCTTGTGTTTTGTGTGTTAGGCAACAACACTAGTGATGATTTAATATGTGAATCAAGTGATGCAGGTTTTAGGTGATTAAAACATCTTTGCATCAAATCCAAAAAGGGAGCTGAAAAGAGCTTGTATTGTTGCTGAAGAAAGGGAATCGGATTATCCGATCAAGGCTGACTCGGAATATCCGATTCTCAAGGATTGCTCGAATTCGGCTAAGGACCTTAAAGCAACCAGTTTTTCGGCGTACTGAAGTTTTCCGGAATATCCGATTCTGGTTGATTCGGATTATCCGATCGTCAAGGATTGCTCGAATTCGGCCAAGGACCTACAAGCAACCAAGTTCTGGGGCGTACTGAAGTTTTCCGAAATATCCGATTCTGGCTGATTCGGATTATCCGGTGGTGTCGGATTATCCGGTACTCATTTGAATCGGAATATCCGACTCACCTGTCTGCAACGGCTAGATTTCGTGGAGCACTATATAAGGGCCTTCTCCTACCTTGAGAAGGGTACCATGACCAGAAATATCTTGCCCACCATTGTTGAAAGCTTGAAACTCCTAGATCTCTCTCCCTACCCACTCAAACACCTTGTCCTTCTAGGACTTGGGAGAGTTGACCTAGATCTACACTTCCACCAAAGCAATTTGTTTTCCCCATCCATTCCTTTTGAGGAACTTGTTACTCTTGGGTTCATTGGAACTCTAGACGGTCGTTGGTCGTTCTTGTGGCTTTGGGAGCCGCGAGGACTAGCCGGGAGCCTCCAATTGAGTTGTGGAGTCGTGCCCCGGCCTTGTGATTCTTGTGGCTTTGGGAGCCATGGGAATTTGGTGAGAGCCTCCAATTCGGTTGTGGAGTGTGCCTCATCCTTGTAAAGGTTTGTTGCCGACCTCGAGTGCATCATATAGTGACTCGTGGAACTCCTCATTGGAGGATAACACGAGGGAGATACGGTGTGCCATATCAAGTCTATTCGGGGCTCACTTGTGACCCCGCACCGCTCCAACGAAGACGTAGCTTCCATTGGGAAGTGAACTTCGGGAATCATCTCCGCGTCACCGTGTGGTTATCTCTTAACCTTCCTTTACTTGTATTGCTAGCTTAACTTGTTTAGAATATCTTGCTAGCTTGTTTATTGCTCATCATATAGGATTGTTCACCTAGTTGCATATCTAGAGAACTTATATTTGAGCAATTCCCCAATTTGATTAAAAGAAAAAGAAAATTTGTAGTTGCCTATTCACCCCCCCTCTAGTCAACCTACTCGATCCTTTCAGGGTTTAATGGAAGCATTCAATTTATCGAGTTAACATACGGCTGATCTGTTTTGCATCAAAATACAACTTAGCGAAATAACTATCTGCAACTGCAAGTTAGATGTGTTGTACTCAATTCGGCTATGCTTGACATAATAAATAAATAATGGTTAAGAGAGAAACCTCCTCTTAGAAGTTGTTGAAGATTTCCTCCGGGCATGAAGTCATAAACGAGTGCTAGGCACTTCTTGTTTTGGCAATATCCTTGCAAAGTCACGAGATTCTTGTGATGAACTTTGGACAAGGTTTGCACCTGCAATAGTAGATAGTGTTACCAACGATTCTAGAGTCGAAAGACAGTTGCATCACTAGGTAAACTAGCATCATGGCACTTGTAAATGCGAGGGTATCATCTTTAATGTTTGGAATATGTAAAAAAATCGGTAATGGTTTTGTAGACACTCATATTATACCAATGAAGATAATCCAATCATATCCATAGGGAATGCAATTTAACAACATGTTAAATAGAAAATATTCATGGATGTAAAACATCTTAAACTTGCAAATGATTAAGAAGTTGCAATATCATTGTATATATGTATGTCAAGCCTTTGTCTATGTTTTTCTCTATATCATGTTTTTTTTGTATCTAACAGACATGACCATGGAAATGGTTTTTCATGACTTACAGACTTTAACTTTCTTTCGAAGTAATATTGATGTGGACCAGATGGTTTTGTGTTTTACCTCAGGGAGGAAATCCTTAGACTCTGCTATTGATGTCTCCATAAGCACTTTAACAGCTACTTCATCACCATTTTCCAGTATGCCATGGTAAACAATACCAAAGCCTCCTTTTCCAACTATTGTCTGGAAGTTCTTTGTTATGAGCTTCAGCTCTGCGTATGTAAACTGTCTGATGTCAACATGTAGGGGAGTTTCCTCTTCATACATAGCATAATCCTCATTGTCCGCTGACTTGTCTGCAAAGTAAGGAGGGTTTGTGTTACTTGGAAGTTTTGGTCTGGAATTGCTATAAAATTTCTACCACTCTTGGAATGAGGGAATTATTGTGTATAGTTTTGTTTTACCTTTCCAGAATAACTTCCAGAGTATGCACATTCCTACTGCGAGTGATATCAGCACCACAGGAACTATCACTGCGATGAGCAGGATAGGCGTGGTGTTCCTCTTCTTCGTCTTATCTAAGCAATACATATCTTTGCTATTTGAGCATATGGGATTGCCTTCTAATCTAGGGACACAATTAACCAACGTACATATGTAAAAATCAGCTCAAGAACTCTCAGCTGCTCTACAAAGGTATGATAATAACATAACTCTGTTTTCTTAGATGACTAACATGCTAATAGTTCATGCAAAGAACTCTACCCTTAAAATGAACAAACCACATAGTTTATAAATCACGTGAAGTTACTAATCGGCCCTTACCTTCCTCACTTATAATTAAGAGAAAGCGTGGATCGATAAAATTCACGCGAAAGTGTCTCTTCACACACTTTTGGTGCACTCAATTTTCCACCACAACTTAGTCAATTTTGACCAGTGGAGTTGTTGTAGCATGGTGCTAGCAAAGTGTGGCACACCATAAGTATACAATTAGCCAAACATGGCCAGAGAAAGGCAAACTCACATGTGTGTTAACCAATAAACTTACAATAATGTGCAAAGGTTGATGCTAAACATGGAATTATGTCTATGATAACAAACCGTAGGATAGCCCTTATTCCTTTTAGGTGTAGTTGTCTAGTTTATTACAAATAATTAAGTAAGGAAGTGTACAACGAAGCATGCCAAACCTTAAGTCTAGTAGACCAGCCTGAACTCGTTGAAGAATATAATCTGGGATTACTCCATCTAGCTTGTTATTTGACAAGTTACTGAAAAATAATAGTTAGAACCATTCATCTAGAATTATATCATCATCCACAGATGTAATCAGAACAAAGACTTACAGAACTTTAAGTGACTTTAGTTTATAGTCTGGAATAGCTCCCGTCAGATTGTTGTGTGACAAATCCCTATATATATTTTGTTCATAGAGTCACGAAAGATGTTAACTTATTCTCGTTAGCCTTGCAATAGTATGTGGTAGGTACCACTTACAAGTTTTCTAGTGATGTCATGTTCATGAGTGACATGGCAAATCCACCACTCAGTCCACTGCTAGACAGATTTCTGAAGAAAAAAAAAACTCATGTTAATACAAGTAATCTTAATTAAGTGATGGCATAGAGTTAACATGTATTTTCAAGATGATTTAAATATCTTCCGTCGTTCAGGTTTATACTAAATTACATCCGTTATCAAGATATTAACTAAATTTCATCTTTTTTCAAGGTCTTAGCTAGTACTCCCTCCGTTCCAAAAAGGATGACTTCCATTTGTATACATGCGAACGTATCTAGACATGTAACAAATGGAAGTCATCCTTTTTGGAACGGAGGGAGTAAGATATTCTGCATAGTGGTACATGTACGAAAAATAAGAGCATATTTGGAGCAACATGCAAACGGAAAGGGAAATTTGGTGGAGCGTTAAATTTGCAGTGCACTTCAAAGGAATAAAACATTGAGTTGCAATGTTTAGATTAAAAAAATGATGTAAGTCATGGTTATGTTCTTACACGGTGACAATCCTGGGATTTTGGTTGCTCATAGAGTGGTCGCAAGTCAAACCTCCCCAGGAATATTCTATTGGGGAGCATGGGTCTCCATTCCAGCTTGTGCGTGCCAAATTGTAGTGTGTCTTGACTTCTCTAATGTACTTTACTACAACAGCGAAAGTCAAGGGAAACAATATGAACGACATAAAGTAGTTGTATAAGGATAGCTCAAGGAGCAAGTATGATCCAATTATAGAACTGATTAAATGGTACTAATTCATTTATCAACCATGGTCTTCCCATATTATCATGTGCGAACCTGCTACATACATGGAAAATGTGTTGTATATACATTAATCTTACCATCGTCGGAGTCAGTGGTGAGATTCTCCATCCGAACGAGCGAATACACTTCAAGCGCGTTGATGAGCGGTGGAAGAATAGACCTAGGCGTCTTCCTCAAGGTGAAGTATACGTCTCCCATGTGCCGGAACTGCCCGCTCTGGTACATGCTGTCAACCCGTAACGGTGACGGAGAGAAACCTGGAAACAACGATTCGTCGGGGCCACTGAAGATGTCAAACCTTCTGTACATGCTGCTCCCGTTGATCTCGGTGAAGTGAAAGATCGGGAGAAGCTGTAGTCTCTTAGCATCGTGATTGGGGCTCGATGCCACGATGGTCTGCATGAAAGAGTTGTTTATGTCTAGGGTCGAGGCATTCTGCAAGATGGCCGACGGCACGTTGAAGACGTTGCCGGGGAGCCTGTCCACATCAATGGTCATGTTGATCAGGCTGATCCAGGGGTAGGTGTAGTCGATGCTCAAAGACCAGCTCTCCCAGAACCGGTCATAAGGGTCCGTAGGATATCTTCATCACACAAATCAGGAAAAAACAGATAAATAACTAGCGCAATACACTAATCTTCTGGTTTTTTATTTAAAGGTATTTGCCACTGGATCTAGAAATCCCAAACTTGTCGCCTTTGAGATTTACTAGTATTACTTTTTGTTAAAGCGATTGCAGGACTCAGAAAACAAGTAATAGCAAACACTCTTAAATGCGTTAAGCTGGCAAAATGAATATAAAACCATCGACAAACGCAATTCAGACCAAATCCAAAACTAATATAGATGCTAGCCCTGTCTCACCTTGTGATATAGTCGTTGACGGTGCCAAATCTGTACCGTTGAAAGTGGCTGACTGACACGGAAGTATTGACAAAAGGGTACATTGTATCTTGTAGTGGCCTCAGCTCCAATGAAGATATGAAGGGAATCCCTGAACCGAAGTTTACCAGGCAGACGGACACGGAATTGCTCGGAGCAACGGTGAGCACCTCCTTCCATGCCACAGATGTTGGATCTATATTTGTCAAGTTCACCGACTCCCAGATATTGACACCGATATGGAGCCCAAAGAGAAATAACGAGCCGTCCTGCGTCTTGTTCAACCTATCATAGTTGCCGTAAGTAAATGTGGCCCTCAATAGATACTTCTTACCAATGGTTGATGGCAGTGTATAGCAATTTCTTGAGCCGTCAGGGAAGCTCCTCAAATTTTTTTGTTGCTCATTGCCTGCACCAAGCATGAGCTCTGGTAAAATGTCGTGGCTCAGACCTCCATCGACAAATCCACCATCCGAACTGTACCGTATTCCTAATGCTTGGTCCTTGTAGGCACTACCTATTGCCCAACCACAATCGATATTTATGAAACCTGCAAAACGGAGTGTATGCGCGGTTTTATGTGTCTCTGATCAAGTTAAAGATCTATTAAGCAATGATCATGGCAGATGCGACTAGACAGTAGACACGCAGTAGCTAATAATTTATTGATTTATAAGATTTCAGTAAGTGAGATATTTAAGTCTCACGCGAAGTGAACTGAACTTTGCTTGCTGATGGAGAAGAGCTTAAAAGGTGCAGGATCTCGAAGGGAAAAGCTGGAGGATATGACATGTATTACCAGGAAGAGGAAGCTGGGCTCGGACTTGAATCATCATGACCAGGATGAGAAGCAGCGAAAAGATCCATGCCAGCTTTGTACTTGCCGAGCAACTGAAGCTGGTCGCCATGTGATGTTCCTTGGCTCTTCGAATGTCTGAAGCATGAAACAAACTTGTGCAGTTATATAGCAGAGAAAGATAACTAACACGGTTTAGTAGTTTTGTTAGTGTTTTGGTCAGTTTGCACGGAAGGAAACTGCCGCTAAATTGCCATGGAGGTCAGTTTGCACGTCTCAGTGCGACACCGAAGTCGCAACTCGGGTCGAGGACTCGGTGTTTGTTTGGGCGAACTAAGCATGCAGCTCGCGCATAAAGTCACGGAAGCTTATATTTCTCTGAACCAGTCTGACATGCCAAACTGAAAATCCATAACAAAGTGTAGTCATCAAAGGATAAATTTTTTAACTTTCGAGACCTGTTCCACGAAGCTACGCAGACCCGACCCAACCAAGCCGATATAAGAACGAGCGAGATGACGAATGTCCGCCGGCCGGTCTCAGTCTTTTACCTCAACAGGATGTTTTTTTTTTTTACTTTTACACGCAATCTCATCAGCACGGAGCAGATATCCTCGTCATTCATGGAGTCACCTCTGCAGCACCTCGATGGCCCATTCTTCGTCGCTGACCTGCTCCCTTCCGCGGGATGCGCGGGTTCCGCCCTTCCCGCGGATGAGTTTCCTGGAGGCTACAAAATGCAATGTATTATGTATCAGAAAATCTTCTTATCGCCGATGGTACATGTCAATAGCAGCTCACCAAATTTTACTGAAAATGGCTTTTTAAAATAATTTCAAGCATACATTACACAATTCTTGATTGGTGACAGGGGCATATGGTCTAAAAGTTTGTAACAGTGATCCGAAGGACAAATCGAGAGTGGGCCGCGGTGTTTCTAAGTTGGGAGTTATTTATTCACTGAAATTCACCGTGATGTAGTTTTCTAGTTAATCATAGCTTTGCATCGTTGAGTCATGGCAGCAGCAGGCTATAAAAGGAAGGAATGTATAAATGATTTTCTTTAAAGCACACGCCTAGGACACATGCGACTGAGATTTCGTTAGGTCTCAGTCGCCTGGCGTCACCCTACGTCACGCCATAGTAATTTTTTAATTCGAACAATTATTAAAATATGAACGTTTTTAAATTTGAACAACTTTTTGAATCTTAACGGTTTTCAAGTTCAAACAATTTTCAAAGCTAAATAATTTTTAGGTTTGAACAAATTTCAAAGTTGAACAATTTTCAAATCTGAACAATTTTTAGATTGAACAAATTTTCAAATCTGAACAATTTTTTAGATCTGAACAAATTTCAAATTGCAACATTTATAAAATGAACAATTTTCAACTCTGAACAATTTTTCAAATCTGAACAATTTTTAGATTTAAACAATTTTCAAATTTGAAGCTTTTTAAAAACGAACAATTTTCAAAAATCATAAAAAGGTAAAATCATAAAAGAAAATGAAAAAAAGAACAAGAACACATAAAAGAAAACGAAAAACAAAAACACAAAATAATAAAAGAAAACGGAAAAAAGAAAAATAACACAGAAAATAAAACGAAAAAGAAAAACTAAACACTCGCACCAATCGCGACATGGATCCGACCGTGCAGTAGGAGACTGAGATTTAAGCTAAATCTCAAGCGCCTGGGATCTAGCAAATCCGTGTTCAAATGAAGGAAGAAATGATGATAGACAACGAAGAAGCTTTTTACCTGATGACCAGGGCCACACTTGATGTGACATGCGGTCACCCCGAGTGGGACCCATGCTTGCATTTCCCTCTTATCTCTTCTTCTCCCCTGAATGTTTTTGTTTCTTTTGTCTCCCTCGCCCTTGCCTCCTCCCAACGCCGCCACCACTAGAGAAAGCAGAGCCTCGCCATCACAACCCACCACACGATACTACGTTGGCGACCATCATGGAGCAGTGGCGGAGTAGATGTCGCTGAGGAATGAGCAACCGCCGGCGAGCTTGAAACTTAGGGGTGGTGGGTTCGGGGGGTTTAAAGGGGATGTTGGGGCCAATGGCGGACCGGAGGAGGCTGAGCTTTGAGGAGAGCGGCGCGGTGAAGTGACCGCAGGCGGCGGTGGCAGGTGGATCCAGCTGTCGTTGGCTGTAGGCGATAATTCCATTTTACATCACTATTTTCTATTATAATTTGCCTGTAATCATTGATATATTTCATATTAGGATGCAATCTTAATGTTGTTTCACCATATTTTGCATATTCCACATTTAGGAGGGAGAAAACACCTGAAGCCATGAAACAGAGGAAAAACAACCGAGATATTCAATTTTCAGCGCTCGGGAAAATCCAAAAAAATGATAAAGTTCTAACGCACGAAGAAGAGCCAGAAGATGAGCCGAAGGGGATCTGCCAGGTGTGGGCTCACAGCTTTAGGCCCAGCACCCCCGGGTGCGCCCTAGGGATGCGCCTCCATGTCCCCCATCCCCCCCAAGCCTCGCGTTTCCCTGTGGCCTATCGTTTTCCCTTACCTAAAAATCATGGGGATGCTTCGCATAATTTTTCTGCCGCCGTCTTGAAACAGAAACGAGAAAGAAAGCTAGTGCTCTCCGGCAAGTAGATTGATGGGGAAACTTCCTTTCGGAAGGGAAAATCGTCGCCATCATCATCGTCATCAAGTCAGACATCATCAAGATCATCATCTCCATCAACACCACCATCAACACCATCTCCATCTTAATCTCCACGCCATCCCCTTGCTCGATCTTGGGTTGTAACTTGTATCTGTGTTGTAGTTTATGCTTATAAGTTTTATTAGTGAAAATTTATTATGTCCAGATTGTTCATCATATATTCATCTCCACTTATCATGATCTATATGATGTCTCGTGAGTCATGAGTACTTCGTTTAGTTAGGACATGGGAGAAGTCTCGGTGCTAGTAATCATGTAACGTTGAGTAACGTTTAATGTTTTGATATTTAAGTTGTGTTGTTTTTTCTCTAGTGGTGTCATGTGAACGTCGACTAAATGACACTTCACCTCTATGGGTTTAAGGAAATGTATTACGTATTTAGCTTGTTTGTGATGGGTTATCGGAGTGACTGAAATCTAAACCCTAGTCTACAAACTATTGTTGTATTGCATAAGGTAGTGTAGGATCCCAGAGTTTAAAACTATGGTTATATTTATCTAAATTACTCTCTCGTATTCACAGATGATTGCTATGAGAGTTTAATCACAAGTATGGATATGTCCAAGTAAGGGTAGTATATTAGCATAGATTCAACCTCACAAGACTTGTAAAAAAAAGTTAATCAATGACACTTGGTGAAATAACTTGACAATATTCCCGTGTGTCCTTGGGGACGTTTTAGCCATCACGAGTCCACACAACCGGCTTGCCCTTGACTAATATAAGGATTGGGCCACTTGCTGCACCTTTGTTAATTTGCTCTCTTTTAATTCTTGTTAATGTTCACTTTTCTTTTATACAATCTATAAAACTATTATGCAACATTTACAGTGAAACCTCGCTAAAATGTACTGATCAACACCTTCTGCTACTAGTTGGGTTTGATACTCTTACTTATCGAAAGGACTACGTTAGATCCATTATACTTGTGCCATCAGTGGACATAGTGGATCAAGAGTTGGCGGCCGTGGATTTGAAGTGCGGCGGCGCATATGTCCTCCCTCTCCTCGTCTTCTTTCCCTCCGGTGCGGTAGATTCCAACATCAAAACGACCGATTTGGATGTCAGAATTTTTACCGGGGCACAGTCACCCGCAAGCTAGCAGTCCCCCGACATGCAGAAGGTCAGTGGGGAGCATGGGGACATAATGCACCGAGGGAACTGATCCCTTTTTCTAGGAATTAGGCGGAAGTAGGACATTCCTTTTTAGAAATAGATTATTCCCTTGGGAGGGGCAGTTGGCACAAAATAGTGAGCACACACCTGTAGTTTTCCCTGACTAATATATGCCGGTTAATATTGAGGGAGAGTGTTAGAGTCTGTGCTTTTACTGGAGTCCTTCTTATATTTGTTACCAAAACCGACTACACACCTTGCACGTATATGTGTACATGACTAATACAGTATATGACTTGACCACCCTTTGAGGTTGAGACTTTTTCCCTCTATTCTCTCTAAACCCTAAAGTCTTACATTCTACCACTCTTCAGACATTAAGAATGTCCGTTTAACTCAATAAATGTATTTCATGAACATCGATTGTAAACATTTTTGAACCTTAACAATTGTAAACTTATGTGACATTTTTTCTTCAAGACAAAAGATAATTTTCAACTTCTAGGTGCGAGCATGTCGTCGCTATTGTAGTATATGGGCGCAATTGCATCTGGAATGTCGAGCAAGCAATTGACTGTTTGAGCGGCCCTCTGCTGTCTAGGCATCTGCAGGCTCACACACGACACGGGCCGCCCGACCCACTTCTTTGCCTCCCACCACCCTTACCTTTTTTACAGGGCCAACGTGGCTCTGTCACACTGTCGTCAATTTAAGAACCATAATCTCTGTTGCGTTACCGTCCCAGCCTTAGAGATTTCCTTGTACAACTCGGGTTTCCATGCGGAGGCGGAAGAAGCGCTGCAACGCGTGATCGAGTAGACAAACTGCCAGCAGACAGCGAGCGGCTGGCGATTAGGGTTAGGTATGCCATGTGTTGCTTGGTACGAGGCCATTCGGAGGCTTAGGGGTGCGGTGGGAATTCTCCGGTGGGTAGGCGCAGCGGTTGCGAGTCATCGTCGCTTTCGTCGATCTGGCGTTGTTGGCTTTAGTTTCTTTTCTTTTTCTCTTGTTTTTCCTTGGGCTGGATTGTGTTGTTTGCCCAACAGTGATCTCATGGTTGTATGGTGTGGTTGCTATATTAATATAGCGGGGCGTAAGCCTATTTTCGAGGTATGCCATGTGGTCGCATTTCTTCCTTTACATAGCTTCATATCCCCTCTTAGTTTTTGTACCAACTTATATAGTGGCTTTATCTTGTATAATTTTGTCGTACTGGAAGAACTCCGGTAATGATTTGATTTGGTAAAAGTAACATGTATTTATCTAGTTTCTCTGCCTTGCAAGAAATTTTTCGGAATAGAAGGAGGAATGTTTAAGCAAACATTAGGATTGGTTTAGTATAGTACAAGTTTTAGAGTACTTGGTATTTTTAACAACCGTCCATCCCCTTTAATCGTACGGTGATAAAATTAGAGCTACCAGAAACTACTAGATTAAAAGAACCCGAAACTACCAATAATCTTTTATTTTTAATCTAAAGTAAAAGGGTATTTATGTAAATTTCATCTCAATCTCTCCCAGATCGGGGCCTCCATTGCTTGTTGGCGTGAATCACACGTTCGTTGGGAGACCCCAAGAGGAAGGTATGATGCAGTTCAGCAGCAAGTTTTCCCTCAGAAAGAAACCAAGGTTATCGAACCAGTAGGAGCAGCAACTCTTCAGAAGGTTGTTGGTGGCTCGCGCGGCGCAACACGATCACCAACGTGGAAACTGCACACAACGCAATCAAACTACTTTGCCCCAACGAAACAGTGAGGTTGTCAATCTCACCGGCTTGCTGAAAACAAAGGATTAAACGTATGGTGTGGAAAATGAGTATTAAATTGCAGAGAATGAAAAAGGAACAGTTTGCAGTTTGTGGTGGTTTAATCATATGCAAAGAGTGAATAATGTGATTTGCTGGTCATCCATCGCCTTAGCAATGTTTCTCAATTTTAATCCTATCCAGCACTGATATATGTAAGAGAGCTATTAAGGTTGCTTGGGGTTATTAAAACCATTACTTATGATAGGGATGTCTAATTTGTATCAAATTTCTAGGAGAGTAGAATTCTAGAAGATATGTTGATGTGTTGTGTTCCGTCTTGACAAGGGACGTGGGAAGTTCACTGGCCACTTATGGAATTTTCTTATAATAACAGTTATTAGGCTAGTATACGTATGTCACCCTACAAGGCTTTGTATGGGAAGAAGTGTAGATCTCCAGTATGTTAGAATGCAGTAGGTGAGAATGCGCTGCTAGGACCTTATTGGGTTAAGCTATAGAGAGGGTATATGATGTCAGTCAACTTTGTTGGCAGCATATATCAGGCAAAAGAGTTCTGCCGACTAGGTTGAATGTGGAATTTCAAGATGTTGAGGAGGTGCCTCTAAGGAGGTCACCCACCAAAGGTGTTGTAAGGTTTGATATCAAGGGGAAGCTTAGTCCGCCATACATTCGACCTTTCTTGATCGTGGCACGAGTGGGAAAGCTAGCCTACAGACTTGGCTTGCCCGAATAGCTGAAGGGTATGCAAAATGTGTTCCATATTTGTATGTTGTGAAGCATTTTCGTGATCCAGAACGACAAATAACCATGGAACAGCCAATTACCATTAAACAAGATTTAACCTTTGAGGTCCATCCTGTGAGGATACTAGAAAAGTCTGAGAGAGTCATGAGACATAGGACGCTAAAGTATGTAAAGGTTCTTTGGTCGCAATAAACCGAGCGTGAGGCTTGAGTCTCGAATGCGCGAGAAGTATCCATAACTGTTCTTGGCTGGTACGTTATGCATGATTATGTTTTACCAGTTATGCTAGTTCTACGAGTAGTAAAGCGAGGAAGAATTCGGGACGAATTCTGTTTTAAGGGGGTAAGAATGTGATACCCCGAATTAATTTTGGTGCTAACCTTTTGTGCTTATTAAACTTTTTAGAAGATTAATTAATTAGGACCGTGATGCTATATGATTTGGAAATAGAAAGACATGGGAAAAACAAAAGAAAATAAAAATAGTGTGTAAAAGAACTTGATCTTTTGACCTACTGTTTAATACGAGTAATAGATACCAATTGCCTTGTGTAGTGTTGTTAGCCTGATATAATAGTCGCGTTTGTTTTATTTCTGTAACTGGCGAGGTAAGAGAGAAACGGGCCAGCCTGGGCTTCTTGTATCTGATCGAACCGTACTTGTACTGCCCAGATGCTCTGGCCATTTAGTGGGGGTCGAGGGAAGTGGTCGCCGACTCATCTCTGCCCTAATTTTTCCTAGCGCTGGTGTCCTCCAGTCCGCCGCCGCTGCCTACTCGTGATCTGTGCCGTTGCCGCCGTGTTTGTCTCGCTGACGCGTCGTGGCTTGGAAGCAACATGCTGGTGAGGAGCTGCAAGGTTTCCGGTGAGTGCTTGCCGTCACTGCTGCTTGGTTGTCACAACGATTAATTAGTGCGATTGTCCTTTCTAGGATCTGGACGCTGCTGCATAGGTACTAGTAGAATAGATATATAAAGGGAGTTGAATACCTGGGTTGGTAGTTCTGGTTTAACTATTCCCTTCGTGTTCTATCGGAGATTATAGAAGCAAATAGTTTCGGGAATCATTTTCTGGAATGAAGCACCGAATCAATCTACAGTATGCTAGTTGCCCCTTTGTATAAACTGATTCAGTTGTAGCTTGTGTTAGTTTGGATCGGACGTTCATTAGAGCAAGTACTCTAGCTGGTTCCTTTAGACAGTGAACTTTGATTTAAAATCTGGTTTGATCTATCCATAATTTCGAGATACTCTCCAAATAAAGGTTGTAGACCTTGTTTCTAGCTTTCCATAGAGTATTCGTTTATGCAAATTGGTTGGACAGATTGCAAGCAGTTGTTAGTTTAGTGATCTGTCCAGGATATAGTTTTCTAGACGCAGTGGTCTTCTTTGCAGCTTTAGACCTTGTTAATATTGTAATTAAATTAAGGCCTAAACATAAAAATTGTGGAGAATGTTTTCTGATAATAGAATGTCATCTTGTTTGCAAGATTTCGCGTTGAATATTAGTTCTTAGGAATATATTGACTGATCTGTCCGTGCTGTACAGAATTACAATAATGCTTAAGACTAAGGGAATTAAGACGCTGATGTTCAGATTTTGTCAAATGCTAGATGTGAGAATTATTGTGTTGTTGCTATCGAGTTTTCTTTACACCTTGTGTGGTCACTTTTATTGAGAGGGTAGGAGTGATGCGATTTATGGCTTGTATGTTGTTGAAGTGATGATGAGTACTGAGTGATATATGTTTTCAATAACAGGTGTTAGTGCTTCTGATTCGGAAATCTGGTTCGATCCACACGGTTGAGGCAAGTCCATGACGGGATAATACTTTGCATGATCCCCTTCACTCAACTTTTATTTTCTGGCACTTGTTATTTATTCTAGTGACTGGATATGGTTTATACGTGTGGAGACAAACATGGTATGGCGACAGATACAGTGGCGCTTGCATTTTTGCATAGCATATCATATGATGTATAGTGGTGTGTCCTACTGAGGTAGGCACGTTGAGACCGTCGATGACGGGTCAGGTCCCCCATTGTGGGCAGCCTCCACAAGTTGGAGTGAGTGGATGCCGACGGGTGTCCACTCAAGCGATACCGGTATACGCAAAGAAAAGTGAAAGCAAAGAGCATGTAGGCATACAGGGTCATCACGACGATATGAGAAGTGTTAAAGGATAATCGTTGGTGTCGTGTTTTATGCATTGCTTATTGTTTCTTCATGTACTTGTTGAGTACTTTGTACTCACCCTTGTGGCTTCTATGTTTTTAGGTACCTGTGAGGACGACATGCATGGGATTGGAGTAGCACCTCTACATGTTTCGACACACTACAATCACACATTACAACCATCCTTACATAGATTAGTTTAACCTGACTAAGATTAAAGGTTGCTCTTGACACTATGTCCTGTGACGTTTGGATTATTCTTGTGGCTACACACCTTGTTGTTAAGAGTCGTCTTGAACTTTGATTATAGTTTGGTCTTGTAGAACCTGATAGTTGTATCTTTGTATAAAATTGGAGGTGTGTTCTTATCTCCTGTTGTGGATTGTCACTTTAAACAAAGGAGATGTTGACGTAATTTATATTTTACCCTTAGTTTGTGGAAGTTTTATAGTATGTGTAGCATTGCCAGGTAGGGTTGATATTTGGGGTGTTACAGTTGGTATCAGAGCCTAGGCTTTAGGTCTCTGGAGTAGTTTAAAAGTAAATGGGATAATTTATCAGGATCTTTAAACAATTAAAACTTGTCTTTAGTTTGACCAAACAACTTAAAACTTGACACACTGGTGCACAATAGGAAGGGTTTGGGTTATGCATTGCATTTACGTTTTGGTTATATTTTATTGTTGATCTTTCTTATCCTTATGTTGATGTGCGTGTGGGCAGCTTGTTGCTGTGAGAGGCTTGGGCCTTGCTTCAGTGTTATTATCCCTCTATGGTTTGTAGTTGTCTAGAGAGAAAGAGAGAGAGAGGCTCTCGATGGTTGATGAATTTAGTATTGAAGGGAAATATTTGATCTTTTATGCTAGTTTTATAAAAACGTGAATAAAGTGATGAATTTATTGGATTGGTAGATTTAGATATTTATGTTACTTTGTTGGACCCATGAGGAGATATTGAAGGGTTTCTTTGGCGGAGTGTGATCTTGATATAATGTCGTGAAGATTAAAATTTGGTTAACACGGTTGGTTAGTAGTAGAGTTGATAAAATAACGTTACGAAGACTTATCTGGATCCAAATAGATATGAGAAGTTTGTTCTTCTATCCATGTCCCTTAAACCACAATCTCCACTTGGCTTCCTCATTTCATTCGCCTATTCTTTGTAGTGCATCACCTGCACTTTTGGCTTGGTACGATGATCGTCATCTAGTAGTGGAATTATCGTAGTCCAAGGTTGAACTACTCACGCATCACTCCGGAGGCAGGCATGGCGATGTAGAAGCCTCCGGTGACGATTCCCCTCTCCGGCAGGGTGCCGGGAAGAGGTTCTGGACCCTCCCGAGCTAGGGTTGACGGCGGCGGCGTCTCTGGAACTTTTCGTGGATATTGGCTCAGGCACTTAGGGTTTTCGCGTCGGGGGAATAAGTAGGCGAAAGGGCGGCGGCTGACCCCACCCTAGGGCGCGCCAGGGGGGCCCGCGCCCTAGTGGCGTGTGGGGCCCTCCTGGCTCTCCTCTGCTGCTCCTTTGGTCCGTCAGGTGTGTTCTGGTAAAATAGGGATCCCCGTGAAGTTTCGTCCAATTCCGAGAATATTTCCAGACTAGCTTTTCTGGAATACAAAAACAGCAGAAAACAGGAACTGGCACTTCGGCATCTTGTTAATAGGTTAGTCCCAAAAAATGTATAAAAGTGATATAAAGTAGATGCAAAACATGTAGCAATTGGTATAAAACAAGCATGGAACATCAAAAATTATAGATACGTTTGAGACGTATCAGCATCCCCAAGCTTAGTTCCTACTCGTCCTCGAGTAGGTAAACGATAAAAACAAAATAATTTTTGAGGTGACATGCTACCATCATAATCTTGATCATATAATATTGCAAGGCACATGTAAATGAATGAAGTGATCCAAGTCAATGGTCTATAATTTGCTACCAAATAGATAATGAGTAAACAATGAATCACACAAGCTAAACGTTTTCATGAATAGTACTTTCGAGACAAGCATCAAACAGTTTTGCATAAGTGTTAACTCATAAAGCAATAGTTTCTAATAAAAGGTATTTAATCAACACAAAGGAAGAATTAGTTTCAGCATTTGCTTCAACTTTCAACATATTTATCTCATGGATATTGTCAACACAAAGTAGTATAACAAGTCCAATACATTGCATATAACGCATGTTGTAACAAAGTTGACACTAGTGTTTGCTTGTGGAAGACAGAAAGAATAGGAAAACTGACTCAACATAAAAGTAAAAGAAAGGCCCTTCGCAGAGGGAAGCAGGGATTAAATCATGTGCTAGAGCTTTTAGGTTTTTGAAAGCATATAGAGATTGCATAAAATATTTGATACTCCTCCCAACCTTGCTAACACAAGCCATGGCTAACCGAATCCTCGGGTGCCTTCCATCAATCACATACCATGGAGGAGTATCTATTTTTGAGAGGTGTTTGTTAATTGTCAACGAATGGTAGCGGGTGAGAACAGTATTCTACCTGTCAAACGGACTTTTAAGAGCGGCTCCCATGAAGGACGTTATTTCTACCAGCAAGGCAGATCATCCCTCTTTCTCTTTGGTTTACACACATTCAGGTATTTCACTGTTTGTCATTGCTTACTGATGAATCAGGGCAAAAGTGTGAAGAGAATTAATTGGTTAAAGTTGTAATTAATTGGGACTGGGCACCCCGTTGCCAGCTCTTTTTGCAAGTTATTGGATAAGCGGATGTATATGCCACTAGTCCAGGTGTAAAAGTCCATTGACAAATAGAATAAAGAATAACCACACTAATTCCTCATGAGCTAGTAAACATTGACACAAAAAGGGAATAATAACATTTTGAATAATTTAAAGGTAGCACATGAAAAATTTACTTGGAGTGGCAAGGAAATACCACATATAGGTAGTTATGGTGGACACAAATGGCATGGATTTTGGCTCAAGGATTTGGATGCACGAGAAGCATTCCCTCTCAGTACAGAGTTTAGGCTAGCAAGGTTATGTAAGCAAACAAGAATATCAACCCGTACACCAAGTTTTATATGACAAACATATTGCAAACGTTATAAGACTTCATACCGTCTTCCTTGTTAACCAAACCCTGTTATTAGAAAATATCTAGACCTTAGAGATACCACCGATGCAAACCAAATTTTCAACAAGCTTTACGGTAGTTCTTCACTAATAGGCTTAACTCATGTGATGCACAATTTAATCATGATCTACTTGTTAACTCAAAACAATTGACAAGCATCAAGTTATCCATTAGTGATCTACAAGATTAAGCAAGTTTTTCCTTATACCAATTACCACATGCAACATTTTCTGAACCAACCAAACACCAATCAATTTATTTCATCAACTCTCCAAACAAATATAAGTGAAGCAAGAGAGTACTTTCTACAAAAGAAAGCTAATAGCTCTGACAAGAGATACATGAAAACAAGAGCTAAAAGCTGAACAGCGCTAGATATGAATACTCAACAAATATAAGTGAAGAATAGGAGTATTCTCATGAAAAAGCGGAGCGTGTCTCTCTCCCAATCAAGAATGCTAGGGTCCAGTCAAGCTTTATTGAAAATAAAAGTGCAATACTGAAAATAAAAGCACACAGACGCTCCAAGAAAAGCACATATGATGTGAAAGAATTAAAATATAGTTTCACTAGAGATGACCTGATAATTTTGACGATGAAGAAGGGGATGCCTTGGGCATCCCCAAGCTTAGACGCTTGAGTCTTCTTGAAATATGCTGGGGAGATCCATGGGAGCCTCCCCAAGCTTAAGCTCTTCACTCTTCTTGATCCTATTATATCATCCTTCTCTCTTGACCCTTGAAAACTTCCGTCACACCAAACTCAAAGTAGATCTCATTAGAGGGTTAGTGCATAATCAAAAATCACATGTTCTATAAAGACGCAATATGATTTGTTACTTTAAACATTAGCTACAGCCACTGATGTTATGTGAAGCTCTTCCACCCAAAAAAGAATTTCACTCAACACTAGTAAAAGAGAGAATGCAAAATAAAAAGGCATAATCTGTCTAAAACAGAACAGTCCGCAAAGACGAATTTTTTCGAGGCACTTACGACGCTCAGATAAAAACTTGAACTAATGAAAGATTCAGACATTCATAAAGATTACGCACAAAAATTTCAGATTTAATTAACAATCTGGTGATTTTAGGAATTTCGTACAGTGAACAGCAAAAATCTGTTTCTGCGCAGCAATCAAAATTAAGCATCATCTTAACATTAGAGGCTACTCTTGGCACAACAATGCGAGAAAATAAAGATACAAAGGAGTTGCTACAGAAGTAAACATCCTCCTTGACTCAATAAAAGAAAAATTGCAGAAAAAAAATAATGGGTTGCCTCCCATAAGCGCTTTTCTTTAACGCCTTTTAGCTAGGCACAAAGCATGCATCAAGTATTACCAAGTGAAGAAGCATCAACATTGTAATTTGTTCGAACAATAGAATCATAAGGTGGCTTAATCTTCTTCCTAGGAAAGTGTTCCATACCTTTCTTGAGAGGAAATTGATATTTTATATTCCCTTCTTTCATATCAATAATAGCACCTACAGTTCTAAGAAAAGGTCTTCCCAGCACAATAGGGCATGATGGATTGCATTCAATATCCAAGACAATAAAATCAACGGGGACATAATTGTTGTTAACCATGATAAGAACATCATCAATTCTTCCCAAAGGTTTTTTAATAGTAGAATCACAAGGTGAACATCCAAGTAACAATTTTCCAAAGGTGCTAAATCAAGCATATCATAAATCTTTTAGGCATAACAGAAATACTAGCACCAAGGTCACACAAAGCATTGCAATCAAAGTCATTCAATTTCATTTAATGATGGGCTCCCAACCATCTTCTAACTTCCTAGGGATAGAAGCTTCATGTTTTAATTTCTCTTCCCTAACTTGCATGAGAGCATTAGTAATATGTTTAGTAAAAGCCATGTTTATAGCACTAGCATTAGGACTTCTAGCTAGCTTTTGCAAGAACTTAATTACTTCAGAAATATTGCAACCATCAAAATCAAAGTCATTATTATCAAAAGTAATGGAGTTATTATCTTCCTTATTGCTAGAAATTTCAGCATCTTTATCAAGGACAGTTTCAGAGTTATCAGGCAATTTAGGACATTTTGCAATAGAAGTGGAAACATTACCAACACCAATTATCTTGCCATTAATGGTAGGAGGTTTGCTAACACTTGAGTTTGAAGCATTTTCAGAAGTAGTAATAGTATAAACTCTAGCAATATTATTCTTTCTAGCAATTTCATCCTCTCTTTCCCATCTAGCATGCAATTCAGCTAACATCCTCACATTGTTATCAATTTTAACTTGTATAGCATTGAGAGTTTTGCTCTCTTTAACATCATGAGGCATGTTCTTTAGTTTCAACAAGTCAACATCAAGAGCAAGACTATCAACTTTAGAGGAAAGCACATCAATTTTCCCAAATTTCTCCTCAACAGTTTTATTGAAAGCAGTTTGTGTACTAATAAAATCCTTAAGCATAACTTCAAGATCGAGGGTACACTCTTATTATTGTTGTAGGAGTTACTATAGGAATTTCCATAACCATTGCCACTATTAGAAGGATAGGGCCTATAATTGCTATTACCAAAATTATTCCTATAAGCATTGTTGTTGAAGTTATTATTTTTAATGAAGTTCACATCAACATGCTCTTCTTGAGCAACCAAAGAAGCTAAAGGAACATTATTTGGATCAACATGTGTTTGACCATTTGCAAGCATAGACATAATAGTATCAATTTTGGCACTCAAGGAAGAGGTTTCCTCAACAGAATTTACCTTCTTACCTGTTGGAGCTCTCTCGGTGTGCCACTCAGAATAATTAATCATCATATCATCAAGAAGCTTTGTTGCAGCACCCAAAGTGATGGACATAAAGGTACCTCCAGCGGCCGAATCCAATAAATTCCTTGAAGAAAAATTTAATCCTGCATAGAAGGTTTGGATGATCATCCAAGTAGTCAGTCCATGAGTGGGACAATTTTTAACCAATGATTTCATTCTCTCCCATGCTTGAGCAACATGTTCATTATCAAATTGCTTAAAATTCATTATGCTACTTCTCAAAGAAATAATCTTAGCAGGAGGATAATATTTTCCAATAAAAGCATCTTTGCATTTAGTCCATGAATCAATACTATTTCTAGGCAAAGATAGCAACCATTCTTTAGCACGTCCTCTCAAGGAGAAAGGAAAAAGTTTCAGTTTAATAATATCACCATCTACTTCCTTGAGCTTTTGCATTTCACAAAGTTCAACAAAGTTATTAAGGTGAACAGCAGCATCATCAGTACTAACACCAGAAAATTGCTCTTTCATAACAAGATTTAAAAGTGCAGGTTTAATTTCATAAAATTCTGCTGAAGCAGCAGGTGGAGCAATAGGTGTGCATATGAAATCATTGTTGTTCGTGCTAGTGAAATCACACAACTTAGTGTTCTCAGGAGTACTCATTTTAGCAGAATAAAAACAGACAGAAAATAACTTGAAAGTAAACTAGATGCAAGTAACTAATTTTTTTGTGTTTTTGATAATTGAAAGCAAACAAGATAAAATAAAATAAACTAAGCAAGACAAAAACAAAGTAAAGAGATTGGAAGCGTGAAACTCCCCTTGCAGAAGACTGCTGTCTCCCCGGCAACGGCGCCAGAAAAATAGCTTGATGCGTGAATCACACGTTCGTTGGGAGACCCCAAGAGGAAGGTATGATGTAGTCAGCAGCAAGTTTTCCCTCAGAAAGAAACCAAGGTTATCGAACCAGTAGGAGCAGCAACTCTTCAGAAGGTTGTTGGTCGCTCGCGGCGCAACACGATCACCAACGTGGAATCTGCACACAACACAATCAAACTACTTTGCCCCAACGAAACAGTGAGGTTGTCAATCTCACCGGCTTGCTGAAAACAAAGGATTAAACGTATGGTGTGGAAAATGAGTATTAAATTGCAGAGAATGAAAAAGGAACAGTTTGCAGTTTGTGGTTGTTTAATCAGTGTAAAAGAATGGACCGGGGTCCACAGTTCACTAGTGGTGTCTCTCCATAAAAGATAACTAACATGTTGGGTGAACAAATTACAGCTGGGCAATTGACAAATAGTGAGCGCATGACAATGCATATATATGACATGATGACTACTATGATATTTAATTGGGCATTACGACATAATACATAGACCGTTATCCAACAGCATCTATGACTAATAATCCACCGCCGGGTTGTCATCCGAGTCCCCGTTGGTATTAAGTTGCAAGCAACGGATAATTGCATTAAGTAAAGTGCGTAATGTAAACAAACACATATGCCGTGGACATAGCATCGTTAGGTTATCCCTAGTGGCAACAGCACATCCACAACCTTAGAACTTTCTGTCACTGTCCCAGATTAAACGGAGGCATGAACCCACTATCTAGCATAAATACTCTCTCTTGGAGTTACAAGCATCTACTTGGCCAAAGCATCTACGAGTAACGGAAAGCATGCAAGATCTTAAATAACATAGATAGATTGATAATCAACTTGACATAGTATTCAATATTCATCGGATCCCAGCAAACACAACATGTAGCATTACAATAATATGATCTTGATCATGTAGGGCAGCTCACAAGATCTAAACATGATGGCACAAAGTGGAGAGACAACCATCTAGCTACTGCTATGGACCCGTAGTCCAAGGATGAACTACTCACGCATCACTCCGGAGGCAGGCATGGCGATGTAGAAGCCTCCGGTGACGATTCCCCTCTCCGGCAGGGTGCCGGGAAGAGGTTCTGACCCTCCCGAGCTAGGGTTGACGACGGCGGCGTCTCTGGAACTTTTCGTGGATATTGCTCAGGCACTTAGGGTTTTCGCGTCGGGGGGAATAAGTAGGCGAAAGGGCGGCGGCTGACGACCCCCGAGGGGCCCACACCACCCTAGGGCGCGCAGGGGGGCCCGCGCCCTAGTGGCGTGTGGGGCCCTCCTGGCTCTCCTCTGCTGCTCCTTTGGTCCGTCAGGTGTGTTCTGGTAAAATAGGGATCCCCGTGAAGTTTCGTCCAATTCCGAGAATATTTCCAGACTAGCTTTTCTGGAATACAAAAACAGCAGAAAACAGGAACTGGCACTTCGGCATCTTGTTAATAGGTTAGTCCCAAAAAATGTATAAAAGTGATATAAAGTAGATGCAAAACATGTAGCAATTGGTATAAAACAAGCATGGAACATCAAAAATTATAGATACGTTTGAGACGTATCATCCATCCCCGCTCATCTCACTCTCTCCCGGTCTCCCCCACGAATCCCTGCTTATCTCACTCTCAGAGGAGGTGGAGGCAGCCGGCGCGGCCGCTGCCCACGCCCACTGCGCGATCCTTCCCGCCCGCCACACGCAGTACCACCCACCACCACGGCACCGCGGGCACGGAGCAACTCGTCGAGCTCATCCTGTGCACGCCGACGCGTCGGGGCTCGTCCTCGGCGGTGACCAGATGACGGGATACCACTGGTGGTGGCTGGAGAGGCGGTTGAGCCATGCGTTGCGGAGCTGCAAGCTCGAGGGGCTCCCCGAAGCACTGCTCTCACCATGATCATTGGCGGCGACCATCTTCTTTTAGCACATTCAATCCCAAATCGGGGCAGAAGAGGTCAAGAGGCTCGCTATGAGTGAAGCAGGACTACGGCCGCCATGACATGAACTCAACAACGGCGCCATGGATTCGGGAAGAAGATGTGAGCACGATCTCTTTTGGGGCCACAATTACCGACAGCCGTCCATACAACGGGAAAAGAGGTGTCGGTAACGAGAGATTTTCACGGGAGTCGACCGTCTGCAACTTTACCGACGCCCTCTTTCTCTTTCCTTCTCTTCCCTCCTCCATGTCACCAAATATCCTAGCTGGCATCCCTTACAGACAGCTGACGTATGACTATTGTACATGCCCTAATTCTGTTCCGTGACAAATTACCATTTTATCCCCACTAATTAATTTCAGTGCTCGGATGGATGACATAATTTAGAGGGGATAGAGTCAAATCCAACGGCTCAAATAATTTAGGTGGGGAACTACCGGAAACTACCTATGGTAGTTTTCCAAGCACCGTAAAAGAGCTCTATAGTATAGACCTTAAAGTACAATCAATTTAAAAATCAACCACCTTCTCACATGGACTAAGATGCTTCATGGCTAAAAATTACTTGGCCTAAGAGCCGAAATCTGACACAAAAATACTCCTAACTAATTAAAACAACCCCCTATGGAGTAGTGAAAAAAATCCAATACGCCTTCCCTCCCTTTCTGATGAGAGATGCAAAATAAAAAGTGAAGTAAGGATGCCATAGTATACAAGCAGCTGAGCAATATTAAAAATGACGACGTTTCACTTTACAACAAAGAACACACTCTTGAACAAATTACCATTTTTTCTAAGAATATGCAACATGAACTAGGTATTTTCTTTCACCTTCCAGAAAACATGCTTATTTCTGTCAGTCCACCTGTATAACCAGACTGGAAGGAGCTCCCCTCGTTACTTACACCAGATAACATCAACTGGAACTGCTTTGGCATTTCAGAATCCATGGAGTTCTTAAATCGAGGAGTCCCAGAAACAGATTGCTTTTCGCTTGAAACCGCTGGCAACCACACTTTGAGCCTTGAAACAACCTCGGTCATGGTTGGCCTATCAATGGATGCGCTTTCGACGCAGTTCATGGCAAGATCGACCACACTTTGCAGGGAACTAACATCATAGTGATCCAATAACCTCTTGTCTGCAACATCGTGAATGCTTCCCTTAGCTATCTTTTGGCGCACCCAATTGGGTAGATGGACGGTTTGAGGGTCCATAAATACAGGTGGCTGGCCAGTGATGATCTCCAAGAGGACAATTCCAAAGCTATAAACGTCTGTCTTGACAGTGAGTTGGAAAGTTGCATGATATTCAGGGTCGAGGTAGCCAAGAGTCCCGGCAGCAACGGTAGATATGTGCGTGTGAGCATCGTTAAAAGCCCGTGAGAGCCGAAATCAGATATAATCCCCACCAGATTCTTATCCAGTAGGATGTTGGGGGTCTTCACATCTCGGTGCACTATTGATGGGGTGCATAACTCATGTAGATACTCCAGTCCTGTAGTTTATTATAACTCATACTTTGTCAACACACAACTACATCTGACCTAAAGGCAAATACACAACAGATATGCAGACCTTGAGCCGCATCAAGTGCAATATGAAGTCTTTGTTCCCAATCCAAACTATAGATATCTCCTGCATAAATTGATACCAAATTAATGTACTCATGTGCCAATTAGTAGGTGCATGTTAGCATAAATGCCATGTGTTTGTAAACTTCGCACACGTTTAAGTTAACAATTATTAACCATTGCAACGACTGATATACTAAGATCAACGACCTGCATAAACATGCACTTTGACCTTAACCGAGCTACCAAAGTATTTTTTTTGAATCCATATCTCTCTACTTTCTTTGTTTATTTCTAACTTTGAGAGATTTACATGTTTAAAATTTGTGAGTCTCTTGCTATGGTTATGAATGTATGACTCTAAGAATGTAGCTGTGGTTGCCCCAATTTTTTGACAAATATTTATGACGAGGTGATGGTGATGACATTAAAAGCGGCTATAAGAAGAAATTAGGTCTTCCATCTCAACGTACTATATTGACGAGGAGCAATAATAGTTTAGGCAATAAAATAATTAAACTATAAAAATGGAATGTTTTTTAGCACGGAAATCCTGATTCCAACGCAATATCAAATCCAGAGTAGCTTGATTTTGGAATTTCTTTTTTATACTTAAGAATCATATTTATGTTAAGGCGTGGAACACAATATATCAATAAAATGAAAATTAGGTAATTCCCATGTGTTTATTGAAAACTGCTAGCATGTGGGTATTTGTGTTGTTGTTCGTTTTACAGGAAGTAGAACCATTAATTGGTGAACTTGTTTTTCACATTTAATAAATTTTGGGTTGAACCATTCAAATTTATTGGGTTAAGGTACAAATGATCTATGTAACACCAAAATACAAGTTAGCAAAATAACAAACTGCAAATTGAAGTTGGATTTGTTGTATCCAAGTTAGTTATGCTTGACATAAATATTATTTAAAGTTAGGAAAGAAACCTCCTCTTAGAACTTGTTGAAGATTTCCCCTGGGCATGAAGTCATAAACGAGTGCTAGGCACTTCTTGTTTGGGCAATATCCTCGCAAAGTCACAAGATTCTTGTGATGAACTTTGGACAAGGTTTGCACCTGCAATAGTGGATAGAGTTAATTATCAACCATTCTGGAGCTCAAGCCAATTGCCTCATATGATGAACTAGCATTGTGGCACTTGCAAATGCGAGGGTGTCATCATTAATGTGTTTAATGCGTTAAAACAATAATGTTTTTGCAGGCATTCATAGTATACAAATGAAAACAATTCAATCATATCTATACCAAGCAAAAAACTTCATGTTAAATAGAATATTCATGGATGTAAAACATCTTAATATATAGGAAAGTGATTAATAAGTTGAACTATCATTACATATTGTATCTCTAGCTTTTCTCTTTATCTTGGTTATTTTTTGTATATAACATATGTGGATTGTGGAATGGTTTAATATGCCCCGCAGACTTTCAATTTGTCTTGAAATATAAATTGATGTGGCCTCGTTGGCTTCATATTGTACCTCAGGAAGGAAGTATGTTGACTCTGCTATTGATGATTCCAGAAGCACTTTAACAGCTACCTCATCACCCTTTTCCAGTATTCCATGATAAACAATACCGAAACCTCCTTTTTCCAATTATCGTCTGGAAGTTGTTTGTTATGAACTTCAGCTCTGCGTATGTGAACCGTCTGATGTCAATATGTAAGGGAGTTTCCTCTTCATACATAGCATAATCCTCATTGTCTGCTGACTTCTCTGCAAAATGAAGAGGGTTTGTTTAACATGGAAGTTAAGGTCTGAAATTGATGTCGAATATCTACCACCCTTGCATTGCTAGAAAGTAACTAGAAGTGCACAATTTTGCTTTACCTTTCCAAAATAATTTCCAGAGTATGTACATCCCTACTAGGAGTGATATCAGTATCACAGGAACTATCACTGCGAGCAAGATAGTCGTAGTGTTGCTCTTCTTCGTCTTATCTAGGCAGTATGTATCTTTGTTGTTTGAGCATACATGATTGCCTTCTAATCTAGTGACACAATTAAAGAACATACATAAAAATCAGCTCCAAAGATCTGAGCTGTTCTACAAGTAATGATTGTAACATGACTCAATTTTCTAAGATGACTAACGTTCTAATCATTCATTTATAGAACTATCTACCCTTGAAATGAACAACTACATAGTTTCTTAATCACGTGAAGTTACTAATCGGTCCTTACCTTCCTCCAATTTTAAACTCCCTGGATGATAAAGCGTTTATACTTATCAGATGCTAGTACATGTAATTAAGGGCATGCTTGGATCGATAAAATGCACGCGAAAGTGTGTCTTCACACATTTTTACTGCACCCAATTGTCCACCACAGCTTAATGAAGTTTGCCAAGAGTTTATGTATATACCGGTGGAGTTGTTGTGGCATGGTATTAGAAAAGTATGGCACATTACGAGTATGACATTAGCCAAACAGGGCTAGAGAAAGGCAAACTCACATGTGTTTTAACCAATACACTTAAAATAATGTGCTGATGTTGATGCAAAACTTGGAATTATGTCTATGGTAACCAACCTTAGGTTGATCCTTATTCCTTTCAGGTACAGTCTTTTAGTTTATTTCAAATAATCTTGTAAGGAAGTGTGCAACGAAGAATGACAAACCTTAACTCTAGTAGACCAGCCTGAACTCGTTGAAGAATAGAATCTGGGATTGGTCCATCAAGTTTGTTATTTGACAAGTTACTGAAAAACAATAGTTAGAACCATTAGTCTAAAACTTATATCATCATCCACATATGTAATTAGGACGAAAACTTACAGAACTTTAAGTGACTTCGGTTGATAGTCAGGAATAGCTCCTGTGAGATTGTTGTGTGACAAATCCCTACATATTTTTTTTTCATAGAGTCATGAAAGATGTCAACTTATTATCGTAGACTATCAATAGTATGTGGTAGGCACCACTTACAAGTTTTCCAGTGATGTCATGTTCATGAATAATATGGCAAATCCACCACCTAGTCCACTGCTAGACAAATTTCTGGAAAAAACTCATGTTAAAACAAGTAATCTTATTTAAGTGATACTAGAATACATCTAACATGTTTTTTCAAGATGATTTAAATATCTCCCATCAGTTTATACCAAGTTATATATGCTTTCACAATTTCAACTAAATTTCATTTATTTTCAAGATATTAACTTTTTTTTCCCAAAATGGGTAGCCCAGCCTTTGCATCGTGAATTCAAGATATTAGCTAGTAAGACAAGGAACCGAGTTTCTCCATAGGGTACATGTATGGAAAATAAGATCATATTTGGAGCAACATGCAAACGGAAAGGAAAATTTGGTGGAGCGTTAAAGTGCTTGGGTTTGTTGCAATGCACTTCAAAGGAATAAAAAGATTGAGTTTCAATGTTTAGATTTAATCGTGTGTATGATGTAAATCATGGTTATGTTCTTACATGGTGACAATCGTGGGATTTTGGTTGCTCTTAGTGGTTGCAAGTCAAACCTTCCCACATTACTAACTATATTAAAGCAGTGCAAATCCTCCGCCCCTCAGCAATCGGGCCACTGTGGTACTGTTCATTTTCTACAGTTACCAGCAGCACCAAATCCACACCATCCGCCGGCGATCGGACGCCCCAGAGGACACGCCCTCCACGGTTTTGCGAAAAAAAACCCTCGCAAAACCAGAAATCAGCCCGCAATCCACACTTTCCAACTGCATTGTCCTTAACTGAAATTTGGGCAAAGATGGGGGTCTGTTTTGCAAAACGACCACGCAGCCCCCCTCCCCCTTCCTCTCCCGCGCGACGCGGAGTTCGCCGCGCCGCCGCCGGCGCCTCGCTCCGCCAGCACGCTGCTCCACCCTCGAATCCGAGCCCAGCACGGGCTCCGCCGCCGCGCCCTCCAGCTTCTCGCCACGGATCGCCTCCCGGGACGCTGCGCAGGCGCGGAAATCACCGCCGCCGCGCCCGCCGGCCGCGGCCGCTTGCGCGCGTCACCGGCGCTGCTCCGGCGACCCAGGAGGGGCGGCGCCGCCTCCTTCGGGTCGGCCGCGACCGGGCGCATCCAGAGCGCCTACGCGCGTGTGCCAGATCGCGGCGGCGCGCCGCCGGCGACCTTGCCGCGGCCAGAAGTGGGCCCCAGACGTCAGCTTTTCCCCTTTTTTTTTGGAAAAAAAAACCGCTTCTATAAATAATTCTGAAAAAAAATTCTAAGGTGTGTAAACCCAATACTTTTAGATATATCCACTAGAAAAATATAATAAAAATATGAAAGCAACCACATAAAAAAAACTAAATTATGACATGCGATCGAAATTAAAATTTGAATATTTTCAAAATCGTAATTGCCTTTCAAATTTGAAGAATTCAAATCCTAATACTTTCAGCTTCCTTCGCACTTCAGTAATTTCGAAACTTGCGCAATTTTCAGGTGTGGACAATTTCCGCAATTAAATTTCGCCGCACGGGCAGGAAAAACCGGCAAATATATCCATAAAAAATGCTCACAAATAAATGTTACCTATTCGTAACAAAATGAAAACATGTTTGCACATTCCAAATTCACAAACATTTGGCTGAATAAAAAAAACACATAAAATCTCACTTGAAGCAAAAACATAAAATGTAAACATTTTCATAAATAATCATCCACAAAATATTACAAAATATCGAAATAAAAACAGAGAAAGTACAGCAATAATAGAAAAGTTTGAATTTTCCGTATTGTCAAATATTTGTACAAAGTTGTTGGAAACACACAAACATGTCACGTCATTTAAATCCAAATAACGCCTTCATATTTAGTATAACTTCAAATTTGGTTCTTCTAAAATTATAGCGTTCTTTCAAACCTGACCATTTTCCAAACGTGAAAACATCCGATAAATATTTAACCGCACCAGATAAATTAACATGAATTTCACACTTTTCTGATACCTTAGTTCAAAGCGTTAGGTTTCTGACAGGTGGTGCCCTTTCACTTCAACAATTTCCAGCAAATAAAAAACGTTCGAACTAACTTGGTAACCATCGTACAAATATTATAAAATATCAAAATAATTTAAAAAAAAATTGCAACAGCAAACACAAAAAAATTGACTTTCCAATTTTTGGGAAAATTTGTGCAAAAAAACACATTCAAATCCAAATTTAAAATTAAAGTCTCCAAAAATACCAACCTTATTAACTTTCCAAATTGAACAATTTTTCGAACCTAAACATTTCCAAAACATAAAACCAATTATACTTGTGGCAGAATTTCAGGAAAACAAATAAACAAATTGAAGCATTTCAATCCATATTTCAAATTTAAACCCTCCAAACAAAAAATATAACTCCTTGAAGCCCGAATATTTTATGAACGTGACATGTACGTTCCCACTTTCAACAATTTTTAGAATCTAAACGTTTTAAAAAAACGTAAATTTTTCCAACTACAGCAATTAACTAACATTATTTCTAAATTTCGACATTTTTAGATACAACGGGTGCGGCGTGTCGCCGCACCAAATTCCACTAGTATACTCTATTGGGGAGCATGGATCGCCATTCTAGTTTGTCCGTGCCAAATTGTAGTGTGCCTTGACTTCATTGATGTACTTTACTACAACATCAAAAGACAAGAAAAACAATATGGACAACATAAAGTAGATGTATAAGAATAGCTTAAGAAGCAAATATGATATAATCATAGAGCTGATTAAATTGTACTAAAATTCATTTATCAACTATGGTCTTCCCATGGCATTGAGACATGGTCGTTAGCATTGCCAAGTGCACGATGATCATGTGAACCTTACATGAAAAATGTGGTAAAACACGTGAAGGATGTACATGAATCTTACCATCATCGGGGCTAGTGGTGAGATTCTCCATCCGAACAAGCGAGTACAACTCGAACGCGTTGATGAGCGGCGGAAGGCTCGAGCCGGCTGTCTTGTTTAAGGTGAAAAGTGCGTCGCCCTTCTGCATGAACTGCCCGCTCTTGTACATGCTGTCCACCCGTAATGGTGACGGGAGAAGCCTGGGAACAACCCTTCGCTGGCGCTGTAGATGCCGAACCTTCTGTTTGGGTTGCTCCCGTTGATCTCGAAGAAGTGAAAGATCGAGAGAAGCTGTAGGCTCTTAGCGTCTAGATTGGGACCCGATGCGATGTTGATGGTTACAAAGGAGTAGTTTGCGTCTAAGGTCGTGGCACCCTGCAAGATCTCTGACGGAACTTTGAAGTCGTCGTTTCCGGGGAGGCTCCCCAACTTATTGCTAGTGTTCAAGCTGATATAGGGGTAGACGTAGTTGGCAATGGACAAAGAATAGCTCTCACAGAATCGGTCATAATCGTCCGTCGGATACCTTCATTGCACACACTAGGAAAAATAAATAAATAGCTACCAAAATATACTACCTTTTTGGAATTTACTTAAACGATAATATAACCAATATGTTTGGTAATTGGCTGAACGGAGTCGATAGAAAGACAAAGGCTAGAATTTGTATTGGAGTTTCAGCTATTTGTTGGTCCATATGGGACCGTCGAAATAATCTTGTATTTAATAGAACAAACAAATTCATATTTTGCAGGTTATCAATATGACGGCGCATTGGATCCAGCTATGGGCGTATCTACTCCCTATGGATCAGCGATAACTTATGGCTACTTATTATGCCCGAATCCTGATGGTCGCACATGATATCTTCTCCCGTGCTTTCTGGCAGCATATTAGTCGTCTTCGAGATGCGTAGGCGGTTTATGTTGTCTTTCTTCTGTTGGTTGATACATGTCTCAACCTTATGTGATCCATGAACTGTAAACTTTGAGCTACTAAAACTATGCAATAAAACAGTTGTGTGCATCGATTGATGCAGAGGTTGGGATTTTATCCCCCATTTCGAAAAAACTTAAAAGGTATTTGTTATTGGATCTAGAAAATGCTAATGTTGTTGTTAGCAATCGCAGATTCAGGAAAAAGAATAGCAAACACTGTTAAATGCGGTAAGCTAGCAAACTGAACTTAAGACCATTGACATGCATATTTCAGATATAATCCAAACCTGTATGGATGGCAGACTCTTCTCACCTTGTGATATAGTCTTTGAAGTCGGTGACGTTGCCATATCTATAGCGTTTAAAGTAACTGACTGACACAGAAGTATTGACAAAAGGGTACATCGTATCTAGTAGTGGCCTCTGCTCTAAAGAAGATATGAAGGGAATCCCCGAACCGAAATTTATCAAGCAGACAGACAAATTGTTGCTCGGAGCAACTGTGATCACCTCCTTCCATATTGTGTTTGATGGATCCCAATTTGACAAGTTCACCGCCTCCCAGATATTGACGCCGATATGGAGCCCAAACAGAAACAGGGACCCGTCCAGAGACTAGTTCAACCTATCATAGTTTCCGTAAGTAGAAGTGGCCCTCAATAGATATTTTATACCGGTGGTGGATGGCAGTGTATAACAATTCCTTGAGCCGCTAGGGAAGCTCCTCAGGTTTATTTGTTGGTCATTCGCTACACCAGCCACGATGAACTCTTGTAAAATCTCGTGGTTCTGACCACCCTCGACGAATTCATCATCATAACTGTACCGTAGTCCCAAGACTTTGTCGACGTAGGCACTGCTGTTTTTCCATCCACAATCGATGTTTATAAAACCTGCGGAAACGGAGAGTGTATCGGTTTCATGTGTTTCAACTTAAAAATATACTAAGAAATGATCATGACATATGCGTCTATACATGAAGTGGCTAATAGTTTTCTGATTTCTGAGGTTTCAGTAATGTGAGGTTTTTAAAGTTGCGCGCTGAAGTAAACTGAACTGTGCCTGCAGAGCAGAGCTTCAGAAGGTGCATGATCTAGAAGGGAAAGCTAGGAGACATGGCTTGAATTACCAGGAGGAGGCTGGGCTCGGACTTGAATCATCATGGCCAGGATGAGAACCAGCGCAAAGATCCATGTCAGCTTTGTACTGAATTTGATCGCCATGTGGTGTTCTTTTGTTCTTGCAATGTCTGAGCAAGAAACAAACGACATGTGTAGTTATATAGCAGAGAAAGACAACTACCACGGTTTAGCAGTCGATATTTTGTTAGCGTTTTGGTTGACTTGGGCTCGGCGCTGAATTACCAGTGCAGAGAAAACAAAACCGTTTTACTATTTTTTCGGTAACCTTCTGTTGAAAGAAAGAAATGTATGCAACTTGCATTCATCAAAAGGAAAGAAACTGCATCTTGCGATGGATGGAGTTCAACTTACACGTCAGTGCGATAACGAAGCCGCAACTCGAGGGTTTATCTTTCTCTGAACCAGTCTGCAGTGCCAAACTGAAAACCTTATCGAAGTGTAGTCATCACGGGATAAAAAATGACAACTTGCAAGACCAGTTCCACCATGCTACGTACGCTGACCGACCAGGCTAGGCTGATATAAAGAATGAGCGATGACGCATGTCCGCCGGCCGGTCTCAATCTCTTACCTCAACAGGATGCTTTTTACTTTTACACGCAATCTCATCAGCACGGAGCAGGTATCCTCCTCATTCATAACACGCTTGTACTGTTTTTTTTAGTATAACCTGCTGCCATGGTTCTGTTTTTGAGGGAATGTGCCCATGAGATAAAAAAAAGACTACTGGACACGGGACACACGGAAGGATTATGGGCTGTGACACCGGCTAGGGCCTACACGCGCGACTCTCGGCCCGGTACGTGCGGCCCGTTACCGCTCTGCCACTGGGCCGGTGGCTACGGGCTGTCGGGATACACACGCGGTGCCGGTTTGCTCCGGCCCCCTTCCCAGAAGGACACTGCCACAAGCCCACAAGGTTCACAACAGTTCTTTGTGTCAGCGCGGAGGCGGATGACGCGATGTAGCCGGCGGCGGCCGAGTCGAGGAACTGCCGGCGGGCGGCTGGCGACGAAGAATAGGATCAGCCCCTTCACAGCTCAGGTGCTAACTCTCTCATTGCGCTACTCCATCTCGTATAATTTTTTGATGGTCCATGAACTCGGGAAATGCTGAGAGGGTTTGGTTGAAGAATCACATATTTTTAATCTTATTCCACATCACTGCGTGAGATATTAGGGATAAATAGGCGGAATTCTTAAGCAGCAATGCTTGAGCAGGCCACTTGTTTTGGAATGGCCTGGGACTAAATGCGTGGGAACCAATTATTATATCCTAGTAATATATCCCGAGTTCTCACATAGAGAAGATGCTTCCTGTTGAAAATTACTTCAACCAAATAGCAGAGTTCGCACAAAAACAGAACCGAAAGGAAAACACCACAGACTTGCTTGAAGCATAAAATCACTCAACTGCAGTTTATGAATAACAAATACACATACATTTGAGCAGATCGCCAAACTTTGACTAACCAGATGCACCAATAACTCAATAAGAATTTCCCTTTCACCGTCCAGATAAAGGGATTAATTCTGACATCCCACCGGTATAACCAGAGTGAAAGGAGTTCTCCTCATTGCCTACTCCAGATATCGTCATTTGAAATTGCCTTCGAATTTCAGCATCCATGGAGTTCATACGGCGAGTTGAACCAGAAACAGACTGTTTTTTGCTTGAAACTGCTGGCAACCACTCTTTGAGTCTTGAAACAACCTCGGTCATGGTTGGCCTGTCGATGGCTGCGCTCTCAACGCAGTTCATGGCAAGGTCTACCACACTCTGCAGGGAACTAGCGTCGTACTGATCCAACATGCTCTTGTCCACAATGTCATGAATACTGCCCATGGCAATCTTATGGCATACCCAGTTTGGTAGATGAAAGGTTTGAGGCTCCATCAATACTAGGGGCTGACCAGTGATGATCTCCAACAACACGATGCCAAAGCTGTAAACATCTGTCTTGACGGTGAGTTGGAAAGTTGCATGGTACTCGGGGTCGAGGTAGCCAAGAGTGCCAGCAGCAACAGTGGATATGTGGGTGTGGGCATCATTAAAAGCTCGCGAAAGCCCAAAATCAGATATTATCCCCACTAGATTTTTGTCCAAAAGGATGTTGGGGGTTTTCACGTCTCTGTGAACTATTGATGGGGTACATGACTCGTGTAGATACTCCAGCCCTATAGTTTTAAAGTTCATAATAAGTCAAAACATACATACATACATACATATAGAAAGGTTAATACATAATCTAAATATGGACCTTGTGCAGCATCAAGTGCAATATGAAGTTGTTGTTCCCAATTCAAACTATAGTCATTTCCTGCATCAAGACATATCATATTAATATAAGTGCCATGATACTTACATGTCACATAAATATATGTTATTATTATTAGTACCACTACTACAACTACAGCCACAACCACCTACTACTACTATTATTGATATCATGTTAGGACATATTTAAGCTAACAGATTATGCACAATGCCTTAATGGTTAAGCATAGCACCAATTGATGTATTAAGATCTATAAAAAACCTACATAAACATGCACTTTGATATTCGAGAAAGGACTACTACTTTCCTTCTCTTTACCAGAGCATTTATTCAAGATGAGAACAAACTATTAAATTATTATTTTAATTCTTCCATCATGTTCTTGTTGTGACTCAAGGAATGTAATTGTGTTTTCCTTAGTTTGTTACCCACATGTCTATGAACAACTAATTGAACATTCCATGGATATGACTTCAAGAATGTGCAGCTAGGGTGGCCTTACTTCTTACTCTACCATCTATACAAAGTAAATTAGGTCCACCAACTCAATTGCATTTACTGAGAGTAGTAACAGTTTGCATTAACTATTATGCCACATCAGTAAACTACCTATGAAGCCGTGCTATTTTTTTTGCATTGGCATAGGCCCAATATTGGCTTAAGAAGCAATTATTATCTAATCATAGAACTGATTAATGTATACTACTTCATTCATTGGCCTTCCCATGGCATTGAGACCTCGGTTATTAGCATTGGCAACTACATGATGATCATGTGAACCTACTACATAGGACTACATGATAGATGTGTTAAAACACGTGCAGTATATACATTAATCTTACCATCGTCGGATTCAGTGGTGAGATTTTCCATCCGAACGAGCGAGTACACCTCGAGTGCGTTGATGAGTGGAGGAAGACTCGAGCCGCCTGTCTTGTTTAAGGTTAAAAGTACGTCACCCTTCTGCAGGAGCTGCCCGCTATACATGTTGTTAACCCGTAACCGCGACGGGGAGAAACCTAGGAACAGCCCTTTGCCGGCACTGTAGATGTCGAACCTCCTGTTCGGGTTGCTCCCGTTGATCTCGAAGAAATGAAAGATTGGGAGAAGCTGTAGGTCCTAGAATCTAGATTGCTACCCGATGCCACGTTGATGGTTATGAAAGATTTGCTTGCCTGGAGGGTCGAGGCATTCTGCAAGATGGCCGACGGCACATTGAAGTCCTCATTGCCGGGGAGGCTCGCCAAGTTATTGCTGGTGTTCAAGCTGATCAAGGGGTAGGAGTAGTCAACGACGGATTGAGAATAGCTCTGCCAGAACCGGTCATAATCGTCTGTCGGATATCTTCATTGCACACACAAGGAAAAACAGATAAATAGCGAGCACAATACACTAATCTTTTGGTATTTACTTAAAGGTACGTTGCTATGGAATTTTGGAATCCTTAACTTCTTGTCGCCTTTGATATTTGCTAGTATTACATTTTATTGGAAGAAATTGCAGGATTCAGAAAACATATTAGTAAGGACTCTTAAATGCGTTAAGCTAGCAACCAGAATTTAAACCATCGACGGCAAAATTCAGATGTAATCCAAAACTATTATAGATGGCAGCCTTGTCTCACCTTGTGATTTTGTCGTTGACTCTCCCAAATCTGTACCGTTGAAAGTAGCTGGCTGACAGAGAAGTATTGACAAAAGGGTACATCGTATCTTCTAGTGGCCTCAGCTCGAACGAAGATATGAAGGGAGTCCCTGAACCGAAGTTTATCAGGCAGACGGACAGAGAGTTGCTCGGAGCAACGGTGAGCACCTCCTTCCATACCGTGAGTGATGGATCCCAATTTGACAAATTCACCGCCTCCCAGAAATTGACGCGGATATGGAGCCCAAACACAAACAGCGATCCATCTAGAGTCTTGTTCAACTTATCGTAGTTGCCATAATTAAACATGGCCCTCAATAAATACTTCTTACCGATGGTGGATGGCAGTGTATAGCAATTCCGTAAGCCCTCAGGGAAGCTTCTCAGGGTTTTTTGTTGTTCATTGCCTCCACGACCCCTGAACTGTAGTAAAATCTCGTAGTTCACACCACCCTCGACGAATGCGTCACCAACAGTGTATTGTATTCCTGAGGTCTCGTCGATGTAGGTATCGTTGTTTCTCCATCCACAGTCGATGCTTATGAACTATGGACAACAGACTATGTATCAGCTTCATGTGTTTCAAGTTTACGCAATGATCATGACATGGCCAATGTTTTGTTGATTTCTAATACTTCAATGTTGTGACTTTTTTTCAAGTTTTGTGTTGAAGTAAACTGAACTGTGCATGTTTTTGTTACAAACTCGCTCGCTCCACAAACGGCGTCCAGGATGCAACTCCACACGGCTATAGCTACTATAGACGGGGAAAAGCTAGCTAGGAGGATATGGCTTGCATTACCAGAAGGAGACTGGCCATGGACTTGAATCATCGTGGCCAGGATGAGCAGCAACGCCAAGATCCATGTCAATTTTGTACTTGCCGAGCAACTGAACCTGATCAGCATGGTACTCTCCGGTTCTTGCAATGTTTGGAAGCAAGAAACATCCTATCTGCTACGAACTGACTTGTGCAACTTATATATCAGAGAAAAACAACTAGCACATGATGATGTTGGATTTTTTTGCAAAAGTTTTTTTTTTGTATTTGGGTTGACTTGGTCTGACACTCGAATGATGAAACAGAGGAAACAAAAGGATTTCTTCATCAGTTGGTAATATCTTTCCCTGAAAGAAAATGCAACTCGCATTGGTTTAAAGAAAAGAAATTCAACTTGCTCTAGAGGTTGCAGGCCATGTGGTGCTATTGTTTTAAAGAAGAACTTGCCACGGAGTTTGCATTGCACGTCAACTACCGCGTTATTGGGCAACTCCGCGATAGCGCCTATTACACATCAGTGATAACGAAGTCCCGACTCAAGAAATAATATTCGGGCGTTCGGGCGAACCATGCATGAGTTCAATCTCGCACCTATAGCGACGCATATTTTAATCTTTCTCTGAACCAGTCTGCCGTCCTATATAGACTAAAAGGAACCGTAACAAAGAACAGTTCAGTATTTACTAGACAGAAAGAAGCACCAGTTGCAAGACCAGTTCGACGATGCTGCGCCAAAGTCCAGCATGACCAACTAGGCTGACATAAGAACTAGCAAAAGGCGTTCCGGGTTTCAAACCTGGAGCGTACATTTTCCCACGAAATTTCATCAGTCGTGTCATGTGGTCGGGTAACTATGGCGCTGGCATACAAAGGTTCATACAGATATAGCTCAGGATGTTTGAACCCGGTTTCATATTAGTTTCGAGTGCTTTCTCGGCTTCCTGTGATATTATCGACTTACAACGAGAACCACATCGTCAGTACATTGTCAATCACTCTGCACGTCAGCGCAGCGCATGCTCAAAGGTTTACCGAACTGCGGGTGACTCTACTCCGGTGCTTGCAAACGCTAACTGCAGTTTTCTCTATAGTGTGCTTATCCGGTGCCTGATATATTCCTCTTGGATTTGTTGCTCTGTGCTTGTGTGTGATCTAGCTAGACCATCCAACAATTACCCTATGGAGTGGTGAAACAATATTCCTATACGCCTCCCCTCCCTTTCTAATGTAGATGAAAAATAAGAAGGTGAAGTAAGGATGCCATAGTACACAAGCAACTGAGCGAGATAAATATTTGAAAACGAGTACACTTCAATTTATTGACGGTTAATAACAACACAATTGAGATAATTACATAAATTTTCTAAGCACATCCAACAATAATTAGTGGGTATTTTCTTTCACCGTCCAGAAAACATGCTTATTTCCGTCAGCCCACCGTATAACCAGACTGGAAGGAAGTCCCCTCATTGCTTACGCCAGATATCATTGTCATTTCAGTATCCATGGGGCTCTTAAATCGAGGAGTCCCAGAAACAGATTGCTTTTCGCTTGAAAGAGCTGGCAACCACACTTTGAGCCTTGAAACAACCTCGGTCATGGTTGGTCTGTCGATGGATGCGTTTTCGACACAGTTCATGGCAAGGTCTACCACACTCTGCAGGGAACTGACATCGTACTGATTCAACAACCTCTTATCTACAATATCATGAATGCTTCCCTTAGCTATCTTTTGGCGCACCCAATTTGGTAGGTGGACCGTTTGAGGGTCCAGAAATACTGGGGGTTGGCCAGTGATAATCTCCAAGAGGACAATGCCAAAGCTATAAACATCTGTCTTGACAGTGAGTTGGAAAGTTGCATGATATTCAGGATCGAGGTAGCCAAGAGTACCAGCAGCAACAGTAGATATGTGTGTGTGAGCATCATTAAAAGCCCGTGAAAGCCCAAAATCAGATATTATTCCCATCAGATTCTTGTCCAGAAGGATGTTGGGGGTCTTCACATCTCTGTGCACTATTGACGGGGTGCATAACTCATGTAGATACTCCAATCCTGTAGTTTATTAAAACTTCTACTTTGTCAACAGACACATACATACATGACCTAGAGGAAAATATAAAACTGAAATGCAGACCTTGTGCCGCATCAAGTGCAATATGAAGTCGTTGTTCCCAGTTCAAACTATAGATGTCTCCTGCATTAAATTAATTGATACCAAATTAATGTATGTTTCATTTGATAGGTGAATTGTAGCATAAATGCCAGGTTTTGTAAACTTCACACATATTTAGGCTAACGAATGATGGTTACACACACAATGATTAACCATTGGAGCATAAACACGCAGACCAAATTACTGAAGTATTATTTAAATACATATCTCTCTACTTGCTTTTTTCTTGATACCTCCTGTTTAGAATTTGTGAATATCTTTCTATGGTTATGAATGTCTGACTCTAAGAATGTAACCGTGGTAGTCTCAGTTTGTTAAACAAATATTTATGAACATGTGAGGGTGAGGAAATTAAAAGTATCTCTAAAATTAGGTATATAAACAAAACAATATTGACTAGGAGCAATAACAATTTAGGCAATCAACTAAACCTTTAACAAAGGAAATCTAGTTTAACACGAAAATCCTGATTACAGTACAAAGTCAGCGCTATAGTAGTTTGACTTGAGAATTTACTTGTTTTACTAAACACGCGTGTCAATTTTTATTTCATGCCGCAGAGCACAATATATCGATAAGATTTGAAAAGTAGGTGATTCCCAAGTGTTTAGTGAATACTGCGAGCATTTGGGTATGTGTGTAGTTCTTGGTTTTCCAGGGGACAACTATTTATTGGTCAATTTTTTAATAATGAACATATTTTGGGTTTAGGTGAATCATTCAATTTATTGATTTATGTAGCATGAAAATACAAGTCAGCAAAGTAACTATCTGCAATTGCAAGTTGGATTGTTGTACTTAAGTCGGCTATGCTTGACAGAATCATTAATACAAGTTAAGAGAAAAACCTCCTCTTAGAATTTGTTGAAGATTTCCTCCGGGCATGAATTCATAAACGAGTGCTAGGCACTTCTTGTTTTGGCAATATCCTTGCAAAGTCACGAGGTTCTTGTGATGAACTTTGGACAAGGTTTGCACCTGTGATAGAGATAATTTTACATTCTAGAGCTGAAGCCGGTTGCATTATTAGGTGAACTAGCATCGTGGCACTTGCAAATATAATGTGAATGTATCATCTTTAATGTGTTGAATATGTAAAAAAAATCAATGATGGTTTTGCAGATGTCATATCATACCGATGAAGATAATTCAATGCTTTCCATAGCGTGCAAACATCATGTTAAATAGAATATTCATGTATGGAAAACATATTAAATTTGTAGAAAAATAGTTAATAAGTTGCAATATCATTTCATGTATGTATTACTTGCCTTAGTCTCTATTTTCTCTATATCTTGTTTTTTGGTATATGACATACATGGACCACGGAAATGGTTTTATATGACTTAAATAATTTAATTTGTTTTGAAGAAAATACTAACATGGTCTAGTTGGTTTAGTGTTTTACCTCAGGGAGGAAGTCCGTTGAATCTGCTATTGATGTCTCCATAAGCACTTTTACAGCGACTTCATCACCATTTTCTAGTATGCCATGGTAAACCGTACCGAAGCCTCCTTTTCCAACTATTGTCTGGAAGTTCTTTGTTATGAGCTTCAACTCTGCGTATGTGAACCGTCTTATGTCAATATGTAGGGGAGTTTCCTCTTCATACATAGCATAATCCTCATTGTCTGTTGGCTTCTCTGCAAAGTGAAAATTGTTTGTGTTACATGGAAGTTTTGGTCTAGTTTTTTTTGTCAAAATTGTACCACTATTGCAATGATGAAATGAAATTTAATGTGTATAATGTTGTTTTACCTTTCCAGAATAACTTCCAGAGTATGCACATCCCTACTAGGAGTGATATCAGTACCACAGGAACTATCACCGCGACGAGCAAGACACGCTTGGTGTTCCTCTTCTTCGTCTTATCTAGGCAATACGTATCTTTGCTGTTTGAGCATACGGGATTGCCTACTAATCTAGGGACACAATTAAACAACATACTTAGAAATCAACCCAAGAGATCCCAGCTGCTCTACAAAGTTATGATTATCGCATGAATCTATTTTCTAAGATGACTAGCGTACTAATAGTTCTCCTAAAGAACTCTACCCTTCAAATGAACAAGCTACATAGTTTCTAAATCACGTGAAGTTACTAATTGGTCCTTACCATCCTCCCATCTTAATACCCCTAGACGATAAAGCATATATACTTATTAGGTGCTCGTACATGGAATTAAGAGCATTCTTGGATCGATAAAATGCATGCGGAAGTGTGTCTTCACACACTTTTGGTGCACCCAAATTGGCGACCACAACATACTGAAATTTTCCAAGATTTTGTGCATAATACAAGTGGAGTTATTGTGGCATGGTGCTAGAAAAGTGTGGCACACCACAAGTATGACATTAGCCAAACAGGGCAAGAGAAATACAGGCTCACATGTGTTTTGACTAATACACTTAAACTAATGTGCAAAGGTTGATGCTAAACATAGAATTGTGTCTATGATAACCAACCTTAGGTTGATCCTTATCTCGTGTAGTTGTTTATTTCATTAAAAATAATGTAGTAAGGAAGTGCACAACGAAGCTTGCCAAACCTTAATTCTAGTAGACCAGCCTGAACTCGTTGAAGAATCGAATCTGGGATTGGTCCGTCTAGCTTGTTATTTGACAAGTTACTGAAAAAACAAGTTAAAACCATTCATCTAAATTTATGTCATCTTCCACATATGTAATCAGCACAAAGACTTACAGAACTTTAAGTGTATTTAGTTGATAGTCTGGAATGGCTCCCGTCAGATTGTTGTTTGCCAAATCCCTATATTTTTTGTGTTCATAGGATCATGAAAGATGTCAACTTATTCTCTGTCAATAGTATGTGATAGGCAACACTTACAAGTTTTCTAGTGATTTCATGTTCATGAATGATATGGAAAATCCACCACCCAGTCCACTACTTGACAGATTTCTGCCAAAAAAAACTCATGTTAATACACGCCATCTTAATTAAGTGATGGCATAGAGCTAATTAACATGTATTTTTAAGATAACATAAATATCTTCTGTGGTTTAGGTTTATACTAAGTTACATCCGCTTTCAAGGAATGAAAGATTGAGTAGCGATGTTTTGATTTCAAAATATATATATGATGCAAGTCATGGTTATGTTCTTACATGGTGACAATCCTCGGATTCTGGTTGCTCTTAGAGTGGTCGCAAGTCAAACCTCCCCAGGAAAACTCTATTGGGGAGCATGGATCTCCATTCCAGCTTGTCCGCGCCAAATTATAGTGTGTCTTCACTTCTTTAATGTACTTTACTACAACAGGAACAACAAACGATAAGGGAAACAATATGGACGACATAAAGTAGTTGTATAAAAAATAGCTAATTAAGAAGCAAGTAGGATCTAATTATTGAGCTGATTAAACTATACTAATTGTCTAATTCATTTGTCAAATATGGGCTTCCCATCGCATTGAGACCTCAGTCGATAGCATTGCCAACTGCGTGATGATCATGTGTGAACCTGCTACATACATGGCAAATGTGTTAAAAGACATGAAACATATACATGAATATTACCATCATCAGGGTCAGTGGTGAGATTCTCCATCCGAACAAGCGAGTACAGCTCGAAAGCGTTGATGAGTGGCGGAAGACTCGAGCCGGACGTCATGTTTAAGGTGAAGAATGAATCGCCCTTCTGCACGAACTGCCCACTCTTGTACATGCTGTCCACTCGTAATCGCGACGGGGAGAAGCCTGGGAACAGCCCTTCGCCCGCACTGTAGATGCCGAACCTCCTGTTCGGGTTGCTCCCGTTGATCTCGAAGAAGTGGAAGATCGGGAGAAGATGTAGGCTCTTAGCGTCTAGATTGGGACTCGATGCGGTGCTGATGGTTATGACGGAGTTGTTTGCGTTTATGGTCGTGGCATTCTCCAGGATGGCGGGCGGCACGTTGAAGTCGTCGTTGCCGGGGAGGCTCCCCAACTTACTGCTGGTGTTCAGGCTGATATAGGGGAGTAGTCGACGGTCTGAGAAAAGCTCTCCCAGAACCGGTCATAATCGTCCGTCGGATATCTTCATCACACACATAAGAAAAATAAAAGATAAATAGCTAGCATAGTATACTATATTTAATTAAAATGGGATTTGGCAATCCCAAACTTATTTTCGCTTTTCAGATTTTTCAGATTTACTATTACTTTCTGTTAGAAGCAACTGCAAATTCAGGAAACATAGTAGCAAGCACTTTTAAATGCGATAAGCTAGCAAACTGAATTTAAGACGAGTGTTCTCCAAAAAAAAAAAAAAGACGAGTGACAGGCATATTTCAGATATAATCAAAACTATTATGGATAGCAGGCTTGCCTCACCTTGTGATATACTCGACGACGTTACCAAATCTGAGTCGTTGAAAGTAGCTGACTGACACAGAAGTATTGACAAAAGGGTACATCGTATCTTGTAGTGGCCTCAGCTCCAAAGAAGATATGAAGGGAATCCCTGAACCAAAATTTATCAGGCAGACGGACAAATTGTTGCTCCGAGCAACTGTGATCACCTCCTTCCAAACCGTGCTTGATGGATCCCAATTTGACAAGTTCACCGTCGCCCAGAAATTGACGCCGATATGGAGCCCAAACAGAAAAAGGGAACCGTCCCGAGTCTTGTTCAACCCATCGTAGTTGCCGTAAGTAAATGTCGCCCTCAATAGGTACTTCTTACCGATGGTAGATGGCAGTGTATAGCAATTCCTTAAGCCGTCAGGGAAGCTCCTCAGGGTTTTTGTTGCTCATTTGATGGATCAACCATAAACTCTTGAGACATCTCGTGGTTCTGACCGCCCTCAACAAATTCATCATCAAAACTGTACCGTATTCCTAAGGCTTGGTCGACGTAGGCACTACTGTTTTTCCATCCACAATCGATGTTTATGAACCCTGCACAACAGAGACTATGTATCGGTTTTTCAAATGTTTCAGACAAGACATGCGGTAGCAATTAGTTTGCTGATTTCTATGATTTCAGTAAAGTGAGATTTCATAAGTTGCACACTGAAGTGAACTGAACTGTTCGTGCAGATGGAGCAGAGCTTTAAAGGTGCAGGATCAAGACGGGAAAAACTAAGAGGATATGACTTGTATTACCAGGAGGAGGCTGCGCTCCGACTTGAATCATCATGACCAGGATGAGAAGCAGCGCAAAGATCCATGTCAGCTTCGTACTGAATCTGACCGCCATGTGGTGTTCTTTGGTTCTTGCAATGTCTGGAGCAAGAAACAAAGGACATATGCAGTTATATAGAAGAGAAAGACAACTACCACGGTTTAGTAGTGGATATTTTGTTACCGTTTTGGTTGACTTGGGCTCGACGCTGGATTAACAGTGCAGATAAAACAAAACCGTTTTGTTAATTACTCGGTCAAAAGGAAAGAAACTGCATCTTGCGATGGATGGAGTTCAACTTACACGTCAGTGCGATAACGAAGCCGCAACTCGAGGGTTTATCTTTCTCTGAACCAGTCTGCAGTGCCAAACTGAAAACCTTATCGAAGTGTAGTCATCACGGGATAAACAATGACAACTTGCAAGACCAGTTCCACCATGCTACGTACGCTGATCGACCAGGCTAGGCTGATATAAGAATGAGCGATGACGCATGTCCGCCGGCCGGTCTCAATCTCTTTACCTCAACAGGATGTTTTTTACTTTTACACGCAATCTCATCAGCACGGAGCAGGTATCCTCCTCATTCGTAACACGCTTGTACTGTTTTTTTTTTAGTATAACCTGTTAGATTGATCTCCACCCGATCGAACCCAACGGCTCGACGGGCCCTTTTGACTCGCGCCCTGATCGGGGCGCCCAACCCTCTTATGGTTGGTGGGCCCTGTGACCTGCGCTATATAAAGAGGTGGGGGCCGGGACACGCAGTACGAGGTTAACCGCGCCGCCAGTCACCCCACCGATATCCCTTTCCGATCTAGGGTTAGCGCAGTGCTCACGGGAAGCACCGCCACCGCTTGCTCACGCACGCTGTTAGCGCCGCTGCCGACGTCATGGCTAGCGGCTCGAGCTCCTCGAGCACAGGAGAAGGTACACATCTCACATAAACCCTAAAGCTTTACTCGGAAAGATCTAGCCTAGTCGATCTACAGGTTCTATCAATGGTATCAGAGCTGCTAGGCATTAGATCTTTGCGGCAGAAAGAAATCAAAGGAAAGACCCAAAACCCTAACCCTAAAAGTCAAAAGGGCAAAGGGAAAAAGAACTCACCGGACAGCCACCGTCGCCGGCAAAGTGCGCCGCCGCAAGGCCGCGCCGTCCCTCTCGATCTTGACGCGCATCGGCAAGCCGAGGCGTCGGAAGAAGGACCAAAACCCCACGGGGTCAAAGAGAAAGATCACCGGGGCAAAGGGCGCCGCCACTGGGGCCACTTGACGGCGACGCGCTCACCCGAGGGTGGACGTGCACGCCGGCAAGGGGCCAAGGGGCGCCGCCGTCCGGCCGCCGGCCTCTGCTCACAGCGCGCTGGTGGTGGAAAAAGGAAGAAAGAAAAGAATGGGAAGGGGGTGGCGTGGGGCGGCCGTCTCGGGGAGGCTGTCTCGCGGCGCGGTCTCCAGCGGCGGTGCCTAACCCCAACCGCATCGCGCGGGACAGCAGAGGAAGAGATAAAGGGGCAGAATACGGCTAGGGTTTCGGCTGGGGCCGGTGCGCCCGTTTTTCTGCTGACGAAATGCGCGGAGAGCTGTCCGATCTCATCGGACGGCCACGATCGTCCGGCGCTGGCTGACCAGGCCGTGGGCCATTTCGCGTTTCTAAACGGGCTGTGGGTCACGTCGCTCGCTCCCGGTGGGTCGCGTCTGCATCGCCGCAGGCGACAGTTAAATATCGGCCGCTGAACAGGCCGTGGGCCGAGCGGGCCGCACAGAGCAGTTCCTGTTATTTTTTCCAGAAGCATATTTTATTTGTTTTTGTCCAAATTTTGGGCAAATTTCATTCAGTTTTTTCTATTCAAATTTTATCCAACGAAATTTTTGTTTAGAGAAAAGAAAAGTGACAGAAATGCTTCTGAAAAGTATAAAGTTAATGAATTTTTTATTCATGTTTTCCGCTGCAAATAAATAAAAGTGCTCTATTAAAAGAGAAATAGAATTAAAGTCATAATTAAATTTTGTAGAGCATGTTAAAGTGATTATTCAAAGAACTATGATTCTATTATTTTTATGACCAACGTTGTTAATAACATAATCATCATTTTATTGTTATATATGTGCATTTATTGCTATTTTCTGCCCAACGGTGATATAGTTTTAATTGCACAAATAGTTGTATGTTTTAATTTTGACCAACGTTGGATTATTGCATGCAATTGTTGTTTTGTTCTCACCTCAATGTGATTTTTCAGGAGGGTACTACTTGATGAGCTGCATCAAGGATGTTCCAACCCTCAGAGGTGACAACTACTCCGAATGGAGAAAGAAAGTTGATCTGACTTTTGTTTGTGCTGAGGTGGACTGGGTTGTGGATACTCCACAGCCAGTTAAACCTACAGAGCCAGTCAGAGATGAAAAAGATGATGATAATGCTTGGGATAAAAAGAGGAGGACTACGCTCCATTGGAGATGTCGTATACCCTCGAAAACAAAAAGTGGCTCACCGCCAACAAAAAGTGCGTGGCTTTCATAAAGAACGCAATTGAGGTCGCTATTGTGGGCTCAATTACAGAGTGTGCTTCCGTAAGGGAGTTTCTTGAAAAGATAAAGAGCCAGTTCACTGGTTCTTCAAAGATATATGCTACCCAGTTGCTAAAACAGCTGGTGACAGAAAAGTACACAGGAAGTGGACAAGGCATAAGAGAGCACATTCTGAGGATGTCCAACATGGCAGCTAAGCTTAAGCCCATGGACGATGATTTGGAGCTCTAGCCTACACTCCTTGTTCACCTTGTTATGGCTTCACTGCCAAGTCAGTTTGACACTTTTGTTGTCAACTATAACATGTCGCCTGAAAAATGGGACATTGAAAAGACCATAGCCATGTGTGTGCAAGAAGAGGAAAGACTTAAAGCTTCACATGGTGGTTCTTTGAACTATGTGAAGGATAATAAGAAAAAGAACTACAATCAAAGTAGCAATAGTTCCCCTTCAAAGCCACATGGAAAAGCTCCTGCGCATTATCAGCATCAGCAGAAGTCTCTTCCAGTGGACAAAGATACATGTCTCCACTGTAAGAAGACTGGGCACTAAAAGAAAGATTGCCCTGATTGGCTAAAGTCCATAATGAATCCTTTGTAACAATATTGTTTCCTTTGTAAATGAATCCTTGTATACACAGTTTTCGAAATCTACTTGGTGGATTGACTCAGGTGCAACTGTTCATGTTGCAAATTCTTTACAGGGATTCTATTCGACGCGGACTACGCAAAGAAACGAAAGATGCGTTGAAGTCGCAAATGGAGTTCAAGCAGACGTTCAAGCTGTCGGCGACATCTCCTTGGAGTTAGCTGATGGATTCATGATCCTGCTTAGAGATGTTTTATATGTTCCTTCATTACACAGAAACTTGATTAGTGTTTGATGACTCCCAAGTGCAGGAGATCAATTGTAGTACCTTTTGATTAGAAAAGGTTGTCGAACCCACGAGGAGCTGAAGGTATTGGTTAGCAGGAATGATAAATAAAACAATGAAAGATGCAAGTGTTTTTGGGATTTTTGGTTGTATAGTTGCAAGAAAGTAAAAAATGCTGAATATAAATGATAGCAAGTAAAAAGCTCTCAAAGAGAGAAAGCCCAATCCTCTATGTGGCAAGAGGACAAGCTCAAGTGATGTGTAACTTATATGTGGAAAACGTTCCCGAGGGCGGCATGGATACTGCTAGGCATAGAGATTTATTAAACAACACGTTGAATATCTTGTCAAGTTTTAATGTTATTAGGACGGAGCCATTGTTAGGTATAGCTAAATAAATAAACTAAACCCCTTATGATGGATCATGTGGCCAAGTAAATGACCGCACAAGAATTATTAAGACATAAAGTCCCACCATAGCATTACACTCTAAGGTCCCCGATACTAATACCCTCATAATGCAACTTCATGACTCGGTCTCAGGTTTACATGTCCCCCCAAGTCTCCCTCAATTTATTACACTACGGTGTTCTCCTATGAGCCCATATAGGTGAAGTGTTGTGCAGTCGACGTTCGCACAACACCATCATGGAATCACATAAAAAGATAAACACTAGACAAAATACCAACACATGTCATATATAAATCATTGCCAATTCATCCTATGCCCTCAAGAACATACGGGAACTACTCACAACGTGCAAACATAATGATATTCAGTGGCATAAGTGGTACAACACAATCTGAAAATATAACTTCACCTCCAAATAATGACAAGTACTCAATCACAAACATGAATAGTAGCACAAGACAAGTATCTAGGGTATAGTAACTCTCAAACTACGAGGGGAACGGAGTGGATCACGGAGATGATGATGGAGATGGTGCTGGTCTTGGTGATGGTGATGATGTAGAGGCCTCCTCCCACGCCAAGGAGGAGAGGTGATGACGATGACGATGATTTCCCCCTTCTCCAGAGCTCCGGAGCAGCAGGATCTGACCCCCCTCGGAGGGAATCAGGAGTTTCGCCGCCGCCGCGGCCTCGGATGGACTTGGGAAAATTAGGGCGTAACTTTTCGGGCGAGACGAATGCGTGTTGAAAAGCCCCGACCGAGGAAGTGCCCGAGGCTCCGGATGATGGGCCCCACGCGGCGAAAGAATCTGGCTGCGTGGGCCTCCCTCTTTTGGGCCTCGTGGCTCTCCTCCCTTCGATCTTCTTCCCACTGCTGTTATCCCGATGAAAAACCAGCTGTGCAATTTTCCTTTTCTTATTTGGATCCCTGTAACTCCTGAAACATTAAAACAAGAAAAAGGAGGTTTTCTGCCTCCCAGAAATTAAATACCAAAAATAGGGACTTTGTATGAAAGTCCCATAAATCATCTAAACATGTAAAAACAATGATATAACAATGCCAATAACATTCTAATACGATAATATAAGTTGTATAAATGATGATATAAAATGCACGTATCAACTCCCCCAAGCTTAAACCTTTACTCGTCCTCGAGTAAGTAAGGACATAGATCATTACATGCATCAATGGACTTATGGTTGATAAATAAATACGAGCATTGTATCATCATCATATTCAATTGCAATGAAAGATTAATGAACTAAAACTCATACACATGAGGGCAACATAAGTAGAAGCTCTAGCAATCACCCCTTACTTTTGAAGGCAAATAACCATTGTATGTTGGACAATTGAATCATACTCTTTTTCACATGCTTTTGCTCCTTATGGCAAGCATTATAATATTTTATACTTTGCTGAAATTTAAAGATAAGATAAACTCTCATTGGATAACAAGTTTAAAGAAGACAAATGAAAAGATAGATATAAGATTGTTTACAATCTTGCTTCACTAGTAACTAGTGCAAACTTAGTCATGGATATTCAATCAAATTCCTATGCTCTATACAACCTTTATCTTACACTTTCCATGGCTAACTGAATTTTCAGGTGCCTTCCTTTTCATTCACTTTCCAAGAGCATAAGTATTGAAATATCCATGATTCATTAATTTGCTCAAAAGATACTAGATTCTAACAAGAGTGTTTCATATCCTTTCATTAACCCTTCCTAACTTTTTATCCTACAAGACTATATCTCAACCTTAAACTATTAATTTCCAAGTCATATTGACTCATTCTCTTTACTTATTTTATAATGAGATAATTCCACAATTGTCCAACACACTCAAGTTAATTAAATTCAAGGCAAGATGTGACTGAAACCTCTAAATATGCCACGCTCATTTGCATGAGTGTTACCCATAAATCTCCAAACAAGAGAATCATGGATGACACCATACTTTAATATTCATTGATAAACCACAAGATAGGGATACATGATAATGCTCCATGAGCTCACACACTCCTAAGAGAGATTAGGTTGAACTAGATAGACATGATAAACGAGTAAAGATAAAAGCAAAACACACCATGACTAGATAGATATGATAAACGAGTAAAGATAAAGACTAGGTTGAACTCCCCCAAGCTTGACGTTTTGCTAGAGCCTCCTCTGCTGCAGCCTCTTCTTTCTCATATTCCTCCTCCCATTCCGCCATCTTCCATGGGAAAGGCCTTCCATCACGGAAAGATGTAGGTGGATTATTATACCTGAGGGTAGCAGCTTCTGCAATCTTCTTGAAGCGTTCTTCATACTCGCAGTTCTGGTTCTCTACATCCCACATAAAGCATTGGATCATGTCCAACTTCTCGATGATGTCCTTGTATCTTTCTTCCAGATCTTCGAGCCTCTCCTTGTACCCTTCAACCTTCTTCTCCAGCTCCAGGTTCATGAAGTGATGAGCATCAAGGCTGCGCTCAACAACAGTGCCATACCTGAAGGTCTTCTCCTCCAGATCATCCAGCCTTTCCTCCACCGTGCCGGTGGTCTTGGGAGCCTTCACCTCCTCCACGAGCATCACACCCTCCTTGAAGGAAATCATCTTCGGCGGTGCCATCACGGAGTTGAGGTAGTGGTTCACAACACCTCCCTTGGGGAGGCTCTCCCCTTCATGGTTGGATTCGGAGCTAGACATGGCTAAAACCTGACAGACAGAAACAACAAAAGCAAGGATCTCTCGAGAACGCTCGGTGCGAGATTAGATCGGCGGAAGGGGGTATATATTGATGGTTTTTAGGTCAAGACGAAGCGTCGGAGACAAAAACGAGACGAAACGGGACTCCGAGGGGTGAAAGGAGTGGGCCCATGCGGCCAAAGAATCTGGCTGCGTGGGACCCCCTCTTTCCTTCCTCGGGGCTCCGTTCCTTCCAGGTTTCTTGTCCCACACGTTAATTTCCATAAAAATGACTCCCGTAAAAATTTACGCAATTACCTCCTCCGGTGTCTTTAAATTCAACTCCTCCACCTTTCCGATGAAGCTCCTTCCTGCAATATAATGTTTAAGGCGTTGTCCATTGACTACATGAGGTTTACCTTTCATATCACCGTGAAGACGGATAGCTCCTGAACGGTACACCTCCTGTATCACTAATGGTCCCTGCCACTTTGAAGCAACTTCCCTGCAGAAAACTTGAAACGAGAGTTGTATAATAAAACTTGATCACCTACTTTGAATTCTTTCTCTTAATTTTCTTGTCATGCCAAATCTTAACTTTCTCTTTAAACATTCTGGCACTTTCATAAGCTTCATTTCTCCATTCATCTAGTAGGTTTAAATCAAGAATTCTCTTCTCTCCCGCAGTTTTAAAATCAAAGTTCAATTGTTTAATAGCCCATCTAGCTTTATGTTCTAATTCAACAGGTAAATGACAAGCTTTTCCATAAACCATTTTATAAGGAGACATTCCCATAGGATTTTTAAAAGCAGTTCTATAAGCCCACAATGCATCATTAATTTTAAGTGGCCAATCAGACCTAGACTTATTCACTGTCTTTTCCAAAATGAGTTTAATTTCCCTATTACTTAATTCAACTTGTCCACTTGTTTGGGGATGATAAGGAGATGCAATTCTATGGTTAACATCATATTTTGCCAATGTTTTCTAAGAATACCATGTAAGAAATGAGAACCACCATCAGTAATTAAAAACCTAGGAACACCAAACCTGGGGAAAATGATGTCCTGAGCATCTTCATTGCTGTGGCATGATCTGCACTTTTGGTTGGAATTGCTTCCACCCACTTTGTAACATAATCCACTGCAACCAAAATATGAGTATGCTTTGTCTTTGATTCTGGGAAAGGTCCCATAAAGTCAAAACCCCACACATCAAATGGCTCAAGTGGTAAAGAATAATTCATAGGCATTTCATTTCTCCTACCAATATTTCCTACTCTTTGACATTTATCACAAGATTTAACATATTCAGCACAATCCTTAAATAAAGTAGGCCAATAAAACCAGATTGTAATACCTTTGCACCTGTACGATCTCCTGCATGATGCCCTCCATAGGGACTGTCATGACAATCTCTTATAATAGCCTGTTGTTCATGCTCAGGTACACAACGTCTAATAATACCATCCACACTTTTCTTATAAAGGAAAGGATCATCCCAAAAATAATGTCTAAGATCATAAAAGAATTTCTTTCTTTGTTGAAAAGTGAAGTGTGGAGGTAAAACTTTACCAACAATAAAATTTGCATAGTTGGCAAACCATGGAGATGCAACTTTAGCACTAGAAACATTAACATTGCAAGTTGTTCATTAACAAAGCTATCATTAATAGGAATAGGATCATCAGGTATATTTTCCATTCTAGAAAGATGATCAGCTACTTGATTATCTTCCCCTTTCCTATCAACAATGTGTAAATCAAATTCTTGCAATAAAGTACCCATCTTATTAGTCTAGGCTTAGCATCTTTCTTATTCATTAATATTTAATAGCAGAATGATCAGTATGTATTGTGACTTTGAATCAGTAATATAAGGTCTAAACTTGTCACAAGCAAATAGCACTGCTAAAAATTCTTTTTCAGTTGTAGCATAATTCCTTTGAGCAGCATCAAGTGTTCTACTAGCATAATAAATAACATTCAGTTTCTTATCAACACGTTGGCCCAAAACAGCCCCAACTGCATAATCACTAGCATCACACATAATTTCAAAAGGCAATTTCCAATCAGGAGGTTGAATAATAGGAGCACTTATTAAAGCATTCTTCAAAATATTAAAGGACTCAATGCAATCATCATTAAAAGAGAAAGGAACATCCTTTTGCAAAAGATTGGTTAGAGGTTTTGATATTTTGGAGAAATCTTTAATAAACCTACGGTAAAAACCTGCATGCCCAAGAAAACTTCTTATACCTTTGATGTCCCTTGGGTATGGCAGCTTTTCAATAGCTTCTATCTTTGCTGGGTCAACTTCTATTCCTCTTCCAGAAATCTTATGCCCAAGAACAATACCTTCAGTAACCATGAAGTGACACTTCTCCCAATTAAGAACTAAGTGTTGGTCTTCACAACGCTGCAAAACTTTGTTAAGGTTGAACAAGCAATTATCGAAGGAAGTACCATACACAGAAAAATCATCCATAAAACTTCCATTATCTTTTCAATATAATCAGCAAATATAGCATTCATGCATCTTTGAAAAGTAGCAGGAGCATTACAAACCGAATGGCATTCTCCTATAAGCAAATGTACCATATGGGCAAGTAAAAGTGGTCTTTTCTTGATCATCCTTATGGACAGGAATTTGAGAAACCTGAATAACCATCTAAATAGCAAAAGTGAGAGTGTTTAGATAACCTTTCTAACATTTGATCAATAAATGGCAATGGGTAATGATCTTTACGAGTTGCTTTATTTAACTTCCTGAAATCAATACACATCCTATAACCAACAACAGTACGTTGAGCCACAAGTTCATCCTCATCATTTGGAACAACAGTCATTCCACCCTTTTTAGGAACACAATGAACAGGACTAACCCACTTACTATCAGCTATGGGATAAATGATACCAGCTTCAATAAGTCTTATTACCTCTTTCTTACCACTTCTTTCATTTTTGGATGGAGACGGCGTTGATAATCAACAACAGGTTTTGCATCCTCCTCCAAATTAATTTTATGCATACATAGAGCTGGGCTTATACCTTTAAGATCATCAAGAGAGTATCCAATGGCTGGTCGGTGAGCTTTAAGCACATCAAGTAATTTCTCTTCTTCTTCAGCTGAAAGGTTAGCACTAATAATGACAGGATATATGCTCTTCTCATCCAAATATGCATATTTAGATTTTAGGCAAAGGTTTTAATTCAAAACTAGGATCCCCTTTAGGTGGTGGTAGCACTCCTAAATTATCAGGTGGGATATGCAATTGTAATTGTGGGGTTGTTGCCATAATATTTGTTCTAAAGCATCTTTTTCCTCATCATTAAATGGTTCATCTTGATTAAGCATATAACGTTCTACCACGTCTGATGAAGCTACAGCTATATGAGCAAGAGTTTCAATTAATCTTCAGAAATTGGCTCTTTCTCAATGTTTATCAGCAAATTTAAAAAGTTGAATTCAAGTTTTCTCCAGCACATTTAATAAACACTTTCTCTTTAGCAAATTAATTTCAGCACCAACAGTGTGTAAGAAAGGTCTACCAAAAATGATAGGACAAAATGAATCTTGAGGACAACCAAGCACAATAAAATCAGCAGGATATTTTATTTTGCCAACCAATACTTCAACATCTCTAACAATTCCAAATGGACTAATATAATCTTTATTAGCAAGTTGAATTGTCATACCTGTCTCTTCCATAATGATAGGATCAATATCAGGCTTGATTTCAAGATAAAGAGAATATGGAATGACACTAATACTTGCTCCAATATCACATAACCATGATAACTTGAAGTCCCAATAGAGCATGATATAACAGGCTTACCAACTTGGCCGAATTACCTTTATGACTTTAGTAGCATCTTCACATAAATAAACATCAACAGGGTCTTCTTCATTTAATTGTTTGATAATGAAATTTGACTGTTGACTTCCACCTGTTCATAAGGCTGAGAACATCTTCTTTTACTCTTGTTAGTAACAGCAATAAGTAAATTCTCCTTAACTTGGTTTGGATATGGAGGTGGTTCAACATACTCCTCAATTGTCACAGATGACACTGGTTCTACCTGTTTAATAACTTTAGGAACAACAATAGATTGTTTAACAGGTTCAACATAAACTTCAAACCACTTTTAGGAACACAATATGATCAGCAAAATTTAGCTATCTCAATTATAACATAAGGATCAAGACCAAAAGTATCACTCAGATTTTTAAACAAATAGAAGTAGAGAAGTTCTCTACACATGAATATCCATAGTCCAAATAGGGCTCATTACCTTTATCAAGATCCCAATGACAGTATTTCAGAAATAGTCTCCAATAAATTCCATGCTTCTTCTTCAGTATTATTGTAAAACTTCCACCAGATGAATTATCCAGAATTCCTTTGTTCATTGGTAGCCTCACATAAAAGTTTATCAATATAATTTCCTTGTAAGATCATGACAAGGATTCTTGCGAAGGAGTTCCTTTAACCTCCCCCAAGCTTGAGTAATACTCTCTCCCAGATGTGGCCAGAAATTAAATATATAGCAGCGGTTCTCATAAGCTTCTTTAGGAGTAAAATATTAAGAAAGAAAACCTTCCTCAAAATACTCCATTCAATATGACTTCTTCATCCAAAGACCTGAACCAATACGAGCATTACCAGATAAAGACAAATATAATAGCTTCCTTTTTACCTGATCCTCAGAAATACCAGGAAGTCTAAATAAGCCACATATGTCTTCAATTGTCTCCATGTGTTCACGTGCAGACTTAGTTCCATCCCTGTAAATGGATTTTTCATAACTCTTTTAACATGACCAATGGGAATTTTAAATCCCACTTTAGGTACCTCAGACACAGTAGTTTCAACCACTTTAGGAGTAGTGGCATAAGCACTTTCATATAAGCAAGATGCAGCGAGGCACGATTCATAAATGCCATAGTAACAATGAGATAAAACAGTAAATAAAATTCAGCTTTCAAGTTTCCTTACCAAACTTCTTACCAATAGCGCTACGCTCCCCGGCAACGGCGCCAGAAAAGTATCTTGATGACTCCCAAGTGCAGGAGATCAATTGTAGTACCTTTCAATTAGAAAAGGTTGTCGAACCCACGAGGAGCTGAAGGTATTGGTTAGCAAGAATGATAAATAAAACAATAAAGATGCAAGTGTTTTTGGTATTTTTGGTTGTATAGTTGCAAGAATAAATGAAATAAATGTAGCAAGTAAAGCTCTCAAAGAGAGAAAGCCCAATCCTCTATGTGGCAAGAGGACAAGCTCAAGTGATGTGTAACTTATATGTGGAAAACGTTCCCGAGGGCGGCATGGATATGCTAGGCATAGAGATTTATTAAACAACACGTTGAATATCTTGTCAAGTTTTAATCTTCTTGGACGGAGCCATTTTAGGTATAGCTAAATAAATAAACTAAACCCCTTATGATGGATCATGTGGCCAAGTAAATGACTGCACAAGAATTATTAAGACATAAAGTCCCACCATAGCATTACACTCTAAGGTCCCCGATACTAATACCCTCATAATAACTTCATGACTCGGTCTCAGGTTTACATGTCCTCCCAAGTCTCCCTCAATTCATTACACTACGGTGTTCTCCTATGAGCCCATATAGGTGAAGTGTTGTGCAGTCGACGTTCGCACAACACCATCATAGAATCACATAAAAGATAAACACTAGACAAAATACCAACACATGTCATATATAAATCATTGCCAATTCATCCTATGCCCTCAGGAACATACGGGAACTACTCACAACGTGCAAACATAATGATATTCAGTGGCATAAGTGGTACAACACAATCTGAAAATATAACTTCACCACCAAATAATGACAAGTACTCAATCACAAACATGAATAGTAGCACAAGACAAGTATCTAGGGTATAGCAACTCTCAAACTACGAGGGGAACGGAGTGGATCACGGAGATGATGATGGAGATGGTGCTGGTCTTGGTGATGGTGATGATGTAGAGGCCTCCTCCCACGCCAAGGAGGAGAGGTGATGACGATGACGATGATTTCCCCCTTCTCCGGAGCTCCGGAGCAGCAGGATCTGACCCCCCTCGGAGGGAATCAGGAGTTTCGCCGCCGCCGCGGCCTCGGATGGACTTGGAAAATTAGGGCGTACTTTTCGGGCGAGACGAAGGCGTGAAAAAGCCCCGAGCGAGGAAGTGCCCGAGGAAGAATCTGGCCGCGTGGGCCCCCCTCTTTTGGGCCTCGTGGCTCTCCTCCTTCGATCTTCTTCCCACTGCTGTTCTCCCGATGAAAAACCAGCTGTGCAATTTTCCTTTTCTTATTTGGGTCCCTGTAGCTCCTGAAACATTAAAAACAAGAAAAAGGAGGTTTTCTGCCTCCCAGAAATTAAATACCAAAAATAGGGACTTTGTATGAAAGTCCCATAAATCATCTAAAACATGTAAAAACAATGATATAACAATGCCAATAACATTCTAATATGATAATATAAGTTGTATAAATGATGATATAAAATGCACGTATCAGTGTTTCACGTTTAGACAAAGACAATTATGAGTGTTATTTTGGACATGGCAAGTGTGCCATATGGTGTAATAATGATCATGTGGGTGTTGCTTTACTACACAATGAGCTTTATTTATTATCTTCACGTGAAAAAGTGTATTCTGTGTGCAAAGTGAATGAGCATGTTTTCGCGTCGGATAAAGAACAAAAGAAAAGAAAGAGAACTCATGACTCATCGAAATTATGGCACTGTCGCTTGGGCCATATTTCGAGGGGAGAATAGAAAGTCTAATTAAAAATGAAATTCTTCCTCCATTAGAGTTCTCAGACTTAGAACAATGCATAGATTGCATTAAAGGAAAGTACGTAAAACAAATCAAAAAGGGTGCAAACCGAAGTACAGGAACACTAGAAATCATTCACACTGACATTTGTGGACCATTTCCTGTGAAAAGTGTGGATGGCTATGACTCGTTTATAACATTCACAGATGATTACTCCCGATATGGTTATATTTATCCAATCAAAGAAAAGTCTGAAGCGTTGGATAAATTTAAGATATTCAAGGCTGAAGTAGAAAATCAGCATGATAAAAGAATAAAGATAGTGAGATCTGACCGTGGGGGGAGTACTACGGTCGACACACTCCATATGGCCAAGTCACTGGACCTTTTGCGAGGTTCTTACAGGAGACTGGCATAGTGGCCCAGTATACAATGCCGGGCGACCCTCAACAAAATGGAGTAGCTGAAAGGCGTAACCGTACACTTATGGATATGGTGCACAGTATGATGAGTTACTCCACCTTGCCATTGGGATTATGGATGGAGGCGCTTAAAACCGCTATTCACATTCTCAATAGAGTACCAAGCAAGTAGGTGCCCAAAACACCGTACGAGTTGTGGACAGGAAGAGTACCCTCTCTACAACACTTCAGGGTGTGGGGAGCCCAGCTGAGGCCAAATTGTTTAATCCAAATATTGCAAAGTTAGATCCCAAAACAGTCAGTTGCCACTTCATTGGCTATCCTGAAAGATCAAAAGGTTTTCGTTTCTACAGTTCAGACAGATACACAAAGTTTGTAGAAACGAGACATGCAGTATTCTTAGAGGACGAAATGATGAGGGGGAGCATGGTAGCTCGGAAAATTAATCTTGAGGAGAAGAAGGTGTGCGCACCTTTTCCGATGATTCAGGAGCCATTTTTTACACTACCTGTTGTACCTGCACCAACAATCCCTGAGGTTGAGGTGCAAGCACATGTTGTAACTCCACCCGTGACAGCTATGGGTGAAGATTCGGAACCTGTCCGTCAGGAGCCGGCTGAACCCGTTGTTGAGCATGAAAGGGAGGTGCAGCAGCCACCTTTAGAAAATGAGACCCTTAGAAGGTCTAAAAGAGCTAAGAAATCAGCTATTTCTACTGATTATAAAGTTTACAATACAGAAATAGCTCATATGGAAGGTGATCCCACTTCATATGAAGAAGCCATGAGAAGTCCTCACTCATCGAAGTGGGTGGAGGCAATGGAAGAAGAGATGCAATCGATGAGTTCCAACGATGTTTGGGACTTAGAAGATATTCCTAAAGAAGCCAAAACAGTAGGCTGCAAATGGGTATACAAAACTAAGTATGACTCAAAAGGAAATGTAGAAAAGTATAAAGCACGACTTGTGACAAAAAGATTTACACAAAGAGAAGGGGTAGATTGCAATGAGACATTTTCACCAGTCTCATGTAAGGATTCCTTCAGAATCATCATGGCACTAGTTGCACATTTTGATTTAGAGCTACATCAATGGATGTAAAGACGGCATTTCTAAACGGGGATTTAAAAGAAAACGTTTACATGAAACAACCCAAGGGTTTTATCATGGATTAAAGCAAGCCTCAAGACAGTGGTATCTAAAGTTTAATGAGACAATTAAAAGTTTTGGATTTAAAGAGAATGTTGAGGATAACTGCATTTATGCAAAGTTTAAAAGTGGGAAATATATTTTCCTAATTCTGTATGTGGATGATATCTTTCTTGCTAGCAGTGATGTTAATCTACTACAAGAAACAAAGAAGTACTTATCCTCAAATTTTGATATGAAAGATCTTGGTGAAGCATCATATGTTTTGGGCATAGAAATTCACCGAGATAGGAAAAATGGAGTCTTAGGACTATCGCAGAAGGCATATTTTGAAAAGGTTCTTAAAAAGTATAATATGCATAAGTGCAGTGCCACACCAGCTCCTATAGTCAAGGGCGACAGTTTTGGGAAATTCCAATGTCCCAAGAACCAGTACAAGATCGATCAAATGAAAGGAATACCATATGCTTCGGCTGTTGGAAGCTTACAGTATGCACAAGTGTGCACTCGCCCTGACTTAGCTTTTATCACCGGGGTGCTCGGTAGATATCAAGATAATCCAGGCCCAGAGCACTGGAAAATGGCAAAGAAAGCTTTGCGTTACGCGCAAGGCACAAAGGACCTCATGCTAACATACAGAAGATCTGATTCCCTAGAGATAAGAGGGTATTCAGACGCAGATTTTGCGGGAGACAGAGATGATAGAAAATCCACGTCAGGATACGTGTTCACTCTCGCTGGAGGGGCTATTTCGTGGAAAAGCTCTAAACAGTCAATAGTTGCATCGTCCACGATGTATGCAGAATTTATAGCAGCTTATGAGGCCACAGGACAGGTGATATGGTTAAAGAAATTTATACCCAACTTGAAAGTGGTAGATTGTATTGACAAACCACTAAAGATGTACTGTGACAACCAGCCCGCAGTATTCTATGCTCACAACAACAAGTCGAGTAATGCTACCAAACCAATAGAGATAAAATATTATGTTGTGAAAGATAAAATCCAGGATCAAACTATAAGTCTCGAGCATATAAGGACAAAGGATATGCTTGCGGATCCGCTTACGAAAGGCTTACCACCCAGCGTGTTCACGGAACACGTAGCCGGCATGGGTTTAATGGAAAGCCTATGATTCCTGGATCATAAATGGCCCAAAAGGAACAGAAATTGTTTCAAAACAGAGAGGTATATTGTAGCTGTCTGATTCTATCGGCAATTGAGCCGTGACGATGAAACATGCTCTATGTATGATATGTGATGAAACGAGCAAAGTAAAAAGTACATACTTAAAAGGAAAAGTTGAGATCAAGGGGGAGAATGTTAGATTGATCTCCACCCGATCGAACCCAACGGCTCGACGGGCCCTTTTGACTCGCGCCCTGATCGGGGGCCCAACCCTCTTATGGTTGGTGGGCCCCTGTGACTTGCGCTATATAAAGAGGTGGGGGCCGGGGCACGCAGTACGAGGTTAACCGCGCCGCCAGTCACCCCACCGATATCCCTTTCCGATCTAGGGTTAGCGCAGTGCTCACGGGAAGCACCGCCACCGCTTGCTCACGCACGCTGTTAGCGCCGCTGCCGACGTCATGGCTAGCGGCTCGAGCTCCTCGAGCACAGGAGAAGGTACACATCTCCCATAAACCCTAAAGCTTTACTCGGAAAGATCTAGCCTAGTCGATCTACAGGTTCTATCATAACCTGCTGCCATGGTTCTGTTTTTGAGGGAATGTACCCATGAGATTAAAAAAAAGACTACTGGACACGGGACACACGGAAGGATTATGGGCTGTGACACCGGCTAGGGCCTACACGCGCGACTCTCGGCCCGGTACGTGCAGCCCGTTACCGCTCTGCGACTGGGATACACGCGCAGTGACGGTTTGCTCCGCCCCCCTTCCCAGTAGGACACTGCCACAAGCCCACAAGGTCCACAGCAGTTCGTGTGTCAGCGCGGAGGCGGATGAGGCGATGCAGCCGGCGGCGGCGGCCGAGTCGAGGAACTTCCGGCGGGCGGCCGGCGACGTCGAATATGATCAGCATCTTCACAGCTCAGGTGCCAACTCGCTCATTGCGGTACTCCATCTCGTATAATTTTTTGATGTTCCATGAACTAGGGAAATGCTGAGAGGGTTTGGTAGAAGGAGCACTTATTTTTAATTTTATTCCACAGCATTGCGTGAGTTATTAGGGATAAATAGGCAGAATTCTTAATCGACAGTGCTTATTTGAGCAGACCAGCTGTTAGTTAATGCATGGCGGCATGGGAACCAATAAATAAATCCTAGTCATATATCCCGAGTCCTCACATGAACAAGATGCTTCCTGTTTGAAAATCACGCCAACTAAATAGCAGAGTTCGCACAAAAACAGAGCAGAATGGAAGACACCACAGACGTTCCTTAAGCATAAAATGACTCAGTGGCGGTTTGTGAACACCAAAGGACACATTTGAGTAGATTACCAAACTTTGACTAACCAGACGCAACAATAACTAAGCACGAGTTTCCCTTTCACCGTCCAGATAAAGGGATTAGTTCTGACATCCCACCGGTATAACCAGACCGGAAGGAGTTATCCTCGTTGCTTACTCCAAAAATCGTCAACTGAAATTGCCTTCGCATTTCAGCATCCATGGAGTTCATATGCCGAGATGAAGCAGAAACAGACTGCTTTTCGCTTGAAACTGCCGGCAAGCACACTTTGATCCTTGAAACAACCTCGGTCATGGTCGGCCTGTCGATGGCTGCGTTTTCAACACAGTTCATGGCAAGGTCTACCACTCTCTGCAGGGAACTAGCGTCGTACTGATCCAACAACCTCTTGTCCACGATGTCATGAATACTGCCCATGGCAATCTTATGGCGTACCCAGTTTGGTAGATGAAAGGTTTGAGGCTCCATCAATACTGGGGGTTGGCCAGTGATGATCTCCATGAGCACGATGCCGAAGCTATAAACATCTGTCTTGACTGTGAGTTGGAAAGTTGCATGGTACTCGGGGTCGAGGTAGCCAAGAGTGCCAGCAGCAACAGTAGATATGTGCGTGTGGGCATCATTGAAAGCTCTTGAAAGCCCAAAATCTGATATTATCCCCACCAGATTCTTGTCTAGAAGGATGTTGGGGGTCTTCACATCTCTATGAACTATTGACGGGGTGCAAGACTCATGCAGATACTCCAACCCTGTAGTTTATGAAACTTATACTTTGTCAGAACACACGTAATATAAAGACAAAAACGTTAATATGTAATTGAAATATGGACCTTGTGCGGCATCAAGTGCAATATGAAGTCGTTGTTCCCAATTCAAAATGTAGTCATCTTCTGCATTAAGACATACCAGATTAATATAAGTGCCTTGAAATGTGCATGACACATAAATAAATTAGTACTACTACATTATTGAGCATAGAACCAATCGATGAATTAAAATATAAAACTTGCATAAATAGAGACAGCTACTTTTCCTTCTCTTTCCTAGCAGGTTATATTCAAATTAAATTAAGAAGTGAATCTATTGTTAAATTATTACTTTAAATTTTACTCTCAAGATGATTTCTTGCTATCTTTAAAAAATGCTTAGATTTCCATCATGTCATGGCTATGAATCTAGGAATGTAACTATGCTCTCCTAAGTTTGCTAGACACAAATCTATGAGGAAATGGAAATCCCATGGTTATAACTTCAAGAATATGCAGCTAGGGAGCGCTTACTTCTTACTCCATCTGTACATAGTAAACTAGGTCCACCTACTCAAATGCATTTACTTAAAACAACAATAACAGTCAGAGCAACTAACCACACACCTATAACTAGGAACTCCGATCCTATTTCCGCTAGGATGTCAAAAGGCAGGCTAGTTTTATAACAGATTTCCTTTTTGTACTTATTAGTACGTCATGCGATTTTTATATTACGCACAATAGTCTCTATACAAATTTAACTACAACTTAGCAAATCAACAATGCTAGCTTGTTATCATCATTAGTAAAAGGATAAACAATTAATAAATTAACCTCCTCTAATAAGTTGTTGAAGATTCCCTCTCGACATGAAGTCGTAAATGAGTGCGAGGCACTTCTTGTTTTGGCAATATCCTTTCAAAGTCACAAGATTCTTGTGATGAACTTTAGACAAGGTTTGTACCTGCGGGAACACATATACTTATCAAACATACCAGAGCTGAAGCAATTGCTATATTGAATATGGACCGCGTAATAGGTTTATTTATCTTGCATACTTATTGTATTTATACTGAAGAAACTATGATTTGGCCTTGTTGGTTTCATGTTATACCTCAGGGAGGAAGTCCTTTGACTCTGCTATTGATGTTTCCATCAGCACCTTAACAGCTACTTCGTCACCATTTTCCAGTATGCCATGATAAACAATGCCAAAACCTCCTTTTCCAATGATCGATTGGAAGTTGTTTGTTATGAGGTTTAGCTCTACATATGTGAACCGTCTAATGTCAACATGTAGGGAAGTTTCCTCTTCATATAAAGCATAATCTTCATGGTCTCCTGACTTCCCTACACAGTCAAGAAGTCGCATTTTACATGAATTTTTAGGTGTGAAGTTGTGGTCTAATGTCCACCTCCTTTTTATTGCACCGGTGAAAGGCAATTTAACAACGTAATTGTTATATTTTTACCTTTCCAGCATAATCTCCAAATCATGCACATCAATCCTAGGAGGGATACCAGTACCACATGAACTGTCACTGCGATGAGCTTGCTGTTTATGGTGCTCTTCTTCTTATTTGAACAATAGGTATCTTTGACCTTTGAGCATATGGGGTTGCCTTCTAATCTAGTGACACAAATTCACAACAGATCATTGAATCAGCTCAAAAGATATTATTTACAACAACTCTACAAATTATTATGATGTAGCATACCTCAGTTTTGTAACACGACTAACCTGCTAATAGTTATTTTAAGTAGCTCTATTCTCTAAATGAATAGATTACATGATTTTTAAGTCGCATCGTGTTACGAATATGTCCTTATCTGCCTCTCATTTTGAAGGCCCAAAAATGATAAAGCATTTATAGTTACTCCTCCGGTTCAATTTTATAAGGCATTGTATATATTTCATTATGGACCAGATAATGATCAAAATGAATGAACATACATACTTAATTTGTCTAGATACGTGTATTTTTAGAAAAAGCTAGAAGTTCTATAAAAGTGAACGGAGTGTACTATATACTAGTATACGTAACCAAGGACATGTTTGGATAAATACAATGCACCGTGAAAGTGTGGCTATTTTGTGGCGTCCTAATTGGCTGCCACAACTTAGTTGCATTTGAGACGAGTTTACGCGTACGGCTGGTTGAGCTATAGAAGTGTGGTGTGGTGCAAGTTGAAAGTCAACTTGCGTAACTCTTATTTGGCAAGGTATGTCGAAGGAAGAGAATGTGCTTTCACCAATAATTTATATAATTCAATTATTTATGTGATGATGAACCTTGGCGCTGAGCCTATTGGTGTGTTTTTTAGTTTGACCAAAAATAGAAATATATAAAGGAATTGTGCAAAGAGCATGCAAAACCTTAAATCAAGCAAACCAGCCTGAAATCTTTGAAGAATAGAATCAGGAATTGGCCCAACGAGCTGGTTGTTTGACAAGTTGCTGAAAAATAATAGTTAAAATTATTCATCTGAAATCTGTATCATCAACCAATGATGTAATCTTACTTACAGAATCTTGAGTGACTTTAGTTGATAGTCTGGAATAGCTCCCGTCAGATTGTTTTGTGATAAATCCCTATGTACATTTTGTGCTTAAGGTCAACAATTATGTCAACATAATCTCAATAAGTATCTAGCATATCAATACAATGTGGTAAGCACCACTTACAGGTTTTGTAATGATACCATGTTCATGAATGATACGGCCAATCCACCTTTCAGTCCACTACTAGAAAGATTTCTGCAAAAGCAACCCATGTTACGACAAGTCATATCAATCTAGTGATTTCATCGAGCTGACATATATTTTCAGGATTATGTAAACCTATTTATGTGGTCAAGGTTTACAATAAATTACATGTGTTTTAATTTCAACTAAATTATTTGTGTTATCAAGATCTTATCCAGCAAGAAACATGACCGAGTGTCTCTATAGTGAAATATTTATAAAGAATCGTATGTATTTGGAGCAACACTTAAAGCAACCGTGCATTTGTGGAGCATTAAACGTGTTCGCTTCAAATCTTAAAAAGATTAAATTGCAATGCTTAGATTCCAAATGTGCATGGCATTATGTTCTTACACTGAAACAATCCTTGGGTTCTGGTTGCTTTTTGAGTAGTCGCAAGTCAAACCTTCCCAAGAATATTCTCTTGGGGAGCATGGATCTCCATTCCAATTTTTTCGTGTCAAATTGTAGTGCTTCTTGACTTCTTTCATGTAATTGACTAAAACAGGAAAAATACAAGAAAAATATGAACCGTTATGGGGCTTATATGTATTAGAAAGATGAAACTAATGTATACATTGATCTTACCATCGTCGGAGTCAGTGGTGAGGTTATCCATCCGAACAAGCGAGTACACTTCAAGCGCATTGATGCGGCGGGAGTGTTGAGCTATCTGTCTTGTTCAGAATAAAGGTTGCATTGGGGTTGTCCAAGAACCGGCCGTTCTGTTGCATGCTGTCCACCTGGAATCGTGAAGGGGAGAAGTCTGAGAACAGCAATTCGCCGGCGCTGTAGATGTCAAACCTCCTGTTCGGGTTGCTCCCATTGATCTCAGCAAAATGAAAGACTGGGAGAAGCTGTAGGCTCTTAGCGTCTACATTGCGAGCTGCTGTCACTCTGATGCTTATTGCGGTGAAGTTCATGTCTACGGTCAAGGCATGTTGCATGATGGCCGACGGTATATTGAAGAAGTTGTTGCCGGGGAGGCTCTCTATTTTATTGGTAGTGTTCAGGTTGACCCAGGGGTAGTTTGGGGAGACGTCGCCTTGCCAGAAGCGGTCATAACTGTCCGTTGGATACCTTAATCGCACACAAAGACACAAAAAAGGTAGATAAATAGCTAGAACGGTACAATTTGGCGTTTTCTTACAAATTGTATGGGATTTACAAACCGTGAAAATCTTATCACGTTGAGGTTTACTATTCCCTCCATCCTGAATTAGTTGACAAAATTCGGGACTGTACTATTAATTTTTTTAGAAGCAACTGCGGGATTCAGAAAACAAAAGTGCAAACACTTTAAATGCGTTTAAGCTAGCAAACTGAATCCAAAACCATTGGCAGGCACAAATTAGATCTAGCTCCAAAATTATTATGGATGTAATCCTCATCTCACCTTGTGATAAAATCGACGATGTTGCCATATCTGAGCCGTTGAACAGATTTGATGGAAATAGAAGTATTGACAAATGGGTACATCGTATCTTGTAGTGGCCTCAGCTCCAAAGAAGATATGAAAGGAATCCCAGAACCCAAGTGGAGAGCACTCGACTGCATTGGCTCAGGAGGAGCTGACCATGGCAACTCGGGAGGAGTTGGCCACCCGGCTCCAGCGGCCGGAGTGTCGGGTCGCAAGGACTCGACAACCTCGTCGGGTGGAGAGCACCCGACATCCTCGTCGAGTGGAGAGCACTCGACTGCGCCAGCTCGCAAGGAGCTGGCTGATCCGACTCGCAAGGAGCCGGTCCTCCTCATGCTAGAGGAGAAGGCGCAGGTGAACCAGGCGCAAGAGGGGGACGCCAAGAAGGGCGTCTGGTACCTCGACTCGGGCGCCACCAATCACATGACTGGTGACCGCGCCGCGTTCGCGGAACTCGACACAAGCATCATTGGAACTGTAAAGTTCGGTGATGGCTCGCGAGTCGAAATCTACGGGCAAGGGACGGTGCTCTTCGTCTGCAAGTCAGGCGAGCATCGGGCCGTCACCGGGGTGTACTACATACCCCGGCTGAACACGCAGATCATCAGCCTGGGCCAGTTCGACGAGAACGGCTGCCAGGTGCTGATCGAGGATGGGATCCTTCGAGTGCGTGATAGGGAGCGGCAGCTCCTGATCAAGGTCAGGCGAGAGCCGAACCGGATGTACAAGCTGCACGCGCGAGTCGCGCAGCCAGTGTGCCTAGTCGTGGGCACTGGCGACGACCCGGCGTGGACTTGGCATGCGCAGTTCGGGCACCTCAACTTCGACAGCTTGCGCCGACTGGCGAAGGGCGAGATGGTGCGTGGCCTCCCTCTGGTGGAGCACGTGAACCAGCTCTGCGACGCCTGCCTAGCAGGGAAGCAGAGGCGAGCCCCATTCGCAAAGCAAGCGAAGTTCCGGGCGAAGGAGCGACTCGAGTTGGTCCATGGCGACCTCTGCGGGCCGATCACCCCGGCCACACCGAGTGGGAAGAGGTACTTCCTCCTGCTGGTGGACGACCTGTCGCGGTACATGTGGCTCGCCCTTCTCTCGACGAAGGACGTGGCCGCAGCCGCAATCATTCGACTCCAGGCGGGAGCCGAAGCGGAAACAGGCTGCAAGCTGCGCACGCTGCGCACGGATCGCGGAGGCGAGTTCACCTCCGGGTCCTTCACAGCATACTGCGCTGAGCTCGGGATGGAGCGTCACCTGACGGCTCCGTACTCCCCGCAGCAGAATGGCGTCGTGGAGCGACGCAACCAGACGATTGTGGGCATGGCCCGCAGTCTGCTGAAGGCCAAGAAGGTACCCGGAGAATTCTGGGGTGAGGCAGTGACAACGGCCGTGTTCATCTTGAACAGGTCGCCAACCAAGAGCGTGGACGGCATGACACCGTTCGAGTCCTGGCATGGCAGCAAGCCGAGTGTGAGCTTCATGCGCACGTTCGGGTGCGTGGTGCATGTCAGAGAGACGCGCCCCGGGCTGAAGAAGCTCGACGACCGGAGCAGGCCGATGATCTTCGTCTGGTACCAACCTGGAACGAAGGGTTATCGGGCCTATGACCCGGTGACTAACCGCGTGACCATCACGCGAGATGCCGTGTTCGACGAGAACGCGAGCTGGGACTGGAGTTCGCCGGACACTCCGGTGAACACTTTCGGAGTCGACACCTTCGCAGTCGAGCACATGGTGTTCGAGCCGCAACCAACTTCGAGTGACGGGAGTGCGGGGCCGGTACCCGACTCGCCGACTCCAGACTCGCCAACTCCTGGAGTGGGGAGTGCATCCCCAGCTGGTTCTCCAACAACACCGGAGCACCCGACAGCCGAGATTTCGACTACGGCTGTCTCAGGCGTCGAGTTCGTCACGCCACCCTCGAGGTACTCAGGTATGCTCGATGGAAAAGACGACATGAGCTTCGACCACCGGTTCCGCACTCTGCAGAACGTGCTCGAAGTGGGTTCGGCCCTTGAGCCGGATGAGGAGCTCCACTATCTCGCCTCCGAAGAGCCAGGCTCGTTCAATGAGGCGAAGGTGCATGCCAGCTGGAGGCAGGCGATGCAAGAGGAGCTGGAGGCCATCGAGTCCAATTCGACTTGGAGGCTGGCCACCTTACCACCAGGTCACCGCGCGATCGGCCTGAAGTGGGTGTACAAGGTGAAGAAGGATGTGCTTGGCGCAGTCCTTAAGCACAAGGCTCGCCTGGTGGCGAAGGGCTACGTGCAGCGGCACGGGGTCGACTACGACGAGGTTTTCGCACCCGTGGCCCGTCTCGAGTCCGTCAGGCTACTGCTAGCCGTGGCGGCGAGTGCGGGGTGGGACGTCCACCACATGGACGTCAAGTCAGCCTTCCTCAACGGCGAGTTGGAGGAAGAGGTGTATGTGCAGCAGCCAACCGGCTTCGCTGCAAAGGGGAAGGAGCACCTGGTGCTTCGACTCAGCAAGGCGCTCTACGGCCTCAAGCAGGCGCCAAGGGCATGGAACACCAAGCTCGATGCATGCCTCGTCAAGCTCGACTTCGCAAGATGCGAGTCGGAGCATGGCATGTACGCGCGAGGAGCGACTCCGAACCGGCTCTTAGTCGGTGTCTACGTCGACGACTTGGTGATCACAGGCTCGGATTCCAGCGACATCGACAGATTCAAGCTGGAGATGCGGAGCCTATTCCAGATGTCCGATCTCGGGTTGCTAAGCTACTACCTTGGCATCGAGGTTCGACAAGGACCCAGCGGGATCGATATCTCGCAGGGTGCCTATGCCCAGAAGCTGCTCGAGAAGGCGGGGATGGGCGGGTGCAACCCCGTCCACGCACCCATGGAGCCACGCTTCAAGCTGTCCAAGTGCAGCACGGCACCCGCGACAGATGCGACCGAGTATCGGAGCATCGTCGGGAGCCTCAGGTACTTGGTGCACACAGGCCGGACCTGACCTTCGCAGTCGGGTTCGTATCGAGGTTCATGGAGGCTCCAACTCTGGAGCACCTCGCGGCTGTAAGGCACATCCTACGCTACATCGCCGGGTCTCAGCGACTCGGGTGTAGGTATGGGAGGAGTAAAGGTGCACCGCGCCTGGTCGGCTACAGCGACAGCGACCTGGCGGGCGACGTCGACTCGCGCAAGAGTACGTCGGGTACCCTGTACTTCCTCGGGTGCAGCCCAGTGACCTGGCAGTCACTCAAGCAGAAGATCGTGGCTCTGTCGAGCTGCGAGTCGGAGTATGTGGCGGCTGCCACAGCTGCTTGCCAGGGGATCTGGCTGGCTCGGTTGCTGTCCGAGTTCAGCAACGGCGAAGCTGAGCACGTGGTGCTCAAGGTCGACAACAAGTCGGCTATCGCGCTCGCCAAGAATCCCGTCTTCCACGAGCGATCAAAGCACATCGACTTGAAGTACCACTTCATTCGAGACTGCGTGGAGGCGAAGAAAGTCGAGCTGGAGTTCGTGCCCACCGAACACCAACTCGCAGACATGCTGACCAAGCCACTTGGTCGAGTCCGCCTGGCGGAGCTGCGTTCAAGGATCGGCATGGTGGAGGTGTCGCCGGAACTCAAGCCTAGGGAGTGATTGTTAGAATAGGCTTGTATTCCTAGTCGACTCGAGTGGATTGTCACTCGAGTGACTTCGGGTCAGTCGAACCCGAGTGTTCGAGTCAGGAGGACTCGAGTAGGTAGCCCAGTCGGAGGTTGTTCTGACTGGAGGTAGTTTCCGGGTACGTGGAGTCGAACTCTCGACTCCTACCCGAGGAAGTGTCGAGTGACGGAGTCGGTCTGTCGACTCCTGCTCGTGGACACGTCAGCGCGGGTGTTGGCGGTCTGGAATCTGCTAGGAGGTTCTAGAAGCACAGGTGTCCTGGACACCTGTGTGGCCCGCGCGTAGTGGTGTGACACCTGTCCCTGTGTGGATGGTTCGCCACGCTGGCTGGAAATATCTAGCCAGATATTTGTAGGAATAGTGTTTACCCTATGAATACCCCATGAATAGAAAAATGGAAAATTGAGGCAAACCATTTCTTTGGCACACACTCCCCTCTCTCTCTCTCTCTCGAGCGGAAGAAGCGCTCACGGGCAACAGCTGGCTGATGATATCACTTGAGGGACTGCACGCATGGACTCGTGTTTGACAATCGGCGATTGAGTGCTGCTGTTTCTTGGGAGATGAAGGTGTTGACAGATGATGAAAGATCGATGAGTTTTTGCGAAGTGCTGGTGCTCTCTCTTCTTCAGTGGTGTTGTGGATATCTAGTTTGGATCATGTAGTTGTAGTACTCAGTTGTGTAAACTGTATGAAACTTTGGCGGTAGGAGGTTTTTGCCCCGTAGGGGATGCTCGAGACCGAGCATTCAACGGGGGGTTCCTGCCTAGTGCCCCAGCTCGCTATCCCCCCCCCCCCCCCCCCCCCCCCCAGGGCCGGCCCATAGGCCGGGCGGCGGGGCGGTCGCCCTGGGCCCCCGGGTGGCAGGGGCCCCGGCCCAGGTATTGCTCTATTGCTCTACTACTACGTTTCTACTACCTAGGCCCAACAGTTTAGTAAAATTAAAGAAAAAAAAACAAAGCCCAAGCTGCAGTTTGCACTAGGCACAACGCAAACATGTTGATGCGTCGGCCCTCGACTAACTCCTCCAATGGCTTTGCTTGACGCCTTGTCTGCTGTCGAGCCTTCCCAAATTCGTCACCACGCCGCCGCTCATGTGCCTTCCCAAGGCCAGGAGCATATGAAGGACAGCGGATCTCGGATTCTCAACAATTTGTCTCCTAGAAAGTATTTGTCAACTAGTGATACGGATATTGTATGTCTGCAATATAATATACTGATTATGTACTTTGCTGTTGCAACATAGGATTTTTTTCTGGACTGGACGATCTTCGTGTGTGACAAGGGCCCCTTTGTCTCGCTCGCCCCAAGGCCCCCAATATCTATGGACCGGCCCTGCCCCCCCCCCCCCCCCCCCACCACCCACACACACACACACACACCCCCCACCCCCCTCTTTGAACTTCTTCTTTTTTGCTTTCGCTTTTGAACAAGCTGAGATGGTTGTAAAAGAACTTTGTATTTCCGTTATCGTGATAATGGAAAGGGGGTAGCCCGGTTGGATATATAGTTTAAAGAACTGTAGGATCTACAAGGCAAAAGCTAGGAGGATATGGCTAGTATTACCAGAAGGAGACTCGCCGTGGACTTGAATCACCATGACCAGGCTGAGCAGCAGCGCCAGATCCATGCCAATTTTGTACTTGGCGAGCAAATGAAGTTGATCACCATGATTCTATTGCTTCTCGCAACGTTTGCAAGCACGGAACGTCGTGTCTGCTACAAGTCGTTTGAGTCTTGAGCAGCTATATATATAGCAGAGGAAAATAACTGCTAGCGCGTTATAGTGTTTGCTTCCCATGACTCGGCCTCGATAGGAGCATGCGGTAAACGGTGTGACCTTCGCTTCAAAGAAATGCAACTTGCAGGAGCTCGTGCGTTTGGACGAACGCCCTATATAAGCTATATAGAGGTCTAAAATATAAATGAAAAACATGCGAGATCAAAGCCCACGATGCTAATGTAATCACAGAAGCAATTGCTCCTCGTGATGGCGTGGTTCTACTGGGAATGTCGCGGCGAATGTTCGTGGGAGCCGTTAAGCCAAAGGATAGTTTTTTAATCAGCAAAGTTGAAAACCCACGTGGATGGTTAAGAAGCCGACCCCTGGGAATCCAGAATCCAGATACGAACGATTCGTTGGATATGGTCGTTGGCTGCCAGATTCGTATCCTCTTCAACGTTAACAAATATCACAAACCGAAGCAAACAACGTCCTCGCTAATTGATTAAGCTTTTGAATCCGCGTCGGAGGATCGTCCACTACAGGAAACGGCAGAACTGCCGAGCGCCTCCTGTGTCCCGCTCGGCATACAATACCATATGCCGACGGTAAATAAAAGCCACTCGGCAAAATGTCACGCTCGGCAAATAGTTTATATGCCGAGAGTTTTCGCGGAACGGCGCTAGGCATCTAGGGATGCTCGGCATATATTCCACCTATGCCGAGCGTTACTCTCGGCATAACAGCACCGCTCGGCATTAACCGACGGAGTCTGGCGGGCCTTTGACGGCCGTTACTGTATGTCGGCCGAGGGATAAAATGTTGAGGCCTGGGAGTTGAACCCAGGACCTCTAGGTAGTAGAGGAACAAGGCTTGCCATTGTGGTATTTCTAGAATCTTGTTAGATTAGCATGTCTTACACTTTTATCTAACTACTGTGTGTCTTTTCAAAAGAAAATAAGTGAAAACCTGGGCTTCATTCCATACCAGTAAGAGAAAATAAGAAGAATCATTCCATACCAGCATAAGAAGAATCACACAGCAAATAATGAATGATAAAAAAGACTAGCACTTGAATCTCGATCATAAGTCTAATCAAACAGAAATTCTGCAATACTGAATACTTCATGTCACGGAAACTTGATACTACACAGCATGGAAGCTTCAGCAATAAATCCTAACCATTACATAGCTTGATTCATAGAATCATTTCATACAAGATAGAAACCTGACATGCCACATAGTTTGATAACCATTACTACAACATTACTACTAGCACTAGTACAGAACGACACATCGGAAACAGGCCAAAAATCCCTTCGGCAACGGAGAAAGGGTCCGTGTCCCCGCCTCTGTCACTGATGTGAAGCCTCACAATGGCAACGGAGGAGATAAACCGTTTCTGATGTATTTAACATTAGACACGGAGTTTTGCTAATAACCGTTTCTAATAAGGGTTACAGGAAAACAAAAAAAAAACACGGTGACGGGCTGTGCCGTCGATGGAGCCCCGCTCCATGCGACTAGACGGCCGCCCGGTCGTCACCGTATTCCTGTACGCCCTGCTTTACAAAAGTTCATCTGTGCGCGTGGCTGGAGCTCTGCTCCTATGTCTTCACGGCCGCCAGATGAACATCTACTGTCTTTCCTGCTGCGCAAAATGTACTGCTCCTGGTGACGACACCGTGTATGGAGCCCCGCTCCTAGGTCTTCACGGCAGCAGCATCGTCACCAAGCATCCACCAAGCCCTTGAAACAACGAATATTCTTTGTTAAAAACAGCAAACAAAGCTAATAAACAGATCCAATAAGCAGTAAACAAAGTAAACCGAGCTAAATACATAGCTGAAGAGCTAACTAACAGAGCAAACCAAGCTAAATAAGTAGCTAACATAGCAAATACATAGCTGAACAGAGCTAACTAACAGAGCAACCCGAGCTAAATAAATAGCTAACATAGCAAATACATAGCTGAACAGAGCTAACTAACAGAGCAAACTGAGCTAAATAAGTAGCTAACATAGCAAATACATAGCTAAACAAAGCAAACCGAGCTAAATAAGTAGCTAACATAGCAAATACATAGCTGAACAGAGCTAACTAACAGAGCAAACCGAGCTAAATAAGTAGCTAACATAGCAAATACATAGCTAAACAAATCAAACCGAGCTAAATAAGTAGCTAACATAGCAAATACATAGCTGAACAGAGCTAACTAACAGAGCAAACCGAGCTAAATAAGTAGCTAACAGAGCGGTCATTTACCTTAGGCGAGGCGGGGTCGCTTTCCGTCGCGGATTGCGTCCCCGGCGTCGGCGCCGGAGCCACTGCCAAAGGAGACGTCAGAGGAGACCTCATCCTGCTCGAACACCGGAGCGTCCTCCTCCTCCTCCTCCTCATCCTCCTCCTCCGCCGCCGCCGCATCTGGCCCAGGGCCCTGGCCAGGGCGAAGAGAGCGGTCTATGGCCGCCCGGAGCCGCGTCTGGAACAACGCCTCCTCGGCGACTTCTATCGCGTGCTCGGCGGCGGAGATGCGGATAGCTCTCTGCATCGCAGACGCCCGAATGACACCCTCGGCGCGCTCGCGCTCAAAGGAGGCGCGAGAGAGGAGGAGACCGACCTCCAGATCCTCGTCCTCATCGTCCGAGGAGGGCGATGAGGACGAGATCCGGGCGTCGGTGGCCGCCGCCGCCGTGGATCCGGATGGGATTTGACGGCTCAGAATGAACTCGCGACCGCAGTCGCCGGGGATCTCGCCCCAGTTGTAGGGGAGATTCGGGCTGCGTCTTGGAGAGTGGGAGGAGGAAGATGCTCCATCCTGACTTTCGTCGGCGCCGGAGGGGTTCGCCATCGATGGGTGAAGTAGGAGGAGAGCGTGTGCGGCTAGGGTTAGGAACTAGGAGAGTGAGACTGAGAGTGAGAGTGAGATACAGTACTGGAGTGGGAGATATTAATACCGGCACCGCTTAATGTGCCTTCACATGGGAAACGGAGATAGACCGATCTCCGTTTCTGATGTGGCAATATCAGCAACGGAGATATTCTTTCCTCCGTTGCCTATATATGAGCAACGGAGATCTTTTCAGCCTCCGTTACCATTGTGTCGGGCCCATCGACCGACTAGCGCGCGCGCGCACTCGCGGAAGCGCGCGGAGCTCATTTTTCCGTCGCCTAACTCTTGCCGTTGCCATAGAGGGGTATCCGATGTGTCGTTCTGTACTAGTGTAGAGAGTTCAGATTCATGACACGCCACATTACTACTGGACCAACTAGTTCAGGACACCAATGTGATCAAGTCAAGATGAAGCGCATAGTTCTGGCCAGCATAGTTCTGGCCCGTAACTGGCGTGAAGCTGAAGACTACTTTGTCTCCCTCCTTTAACTTGAACTCAGCCATAGCATTTGCCCATCCAGTAGTCATTATTGACTTGTTACTATTCAGTCCCATCTTCATCGTCACTAGAGATGGTGTACAGCCCGGACCGCATTCAACAAGGACCTGCAAGGGATTTGCAAGATAGGGTTCCAGGTTGGCTTTGGTATACTCAGCTCCAAACTCCTGTCCAAATAGAAAGATTGCAACAATTATATAGCAAACAACCAGCTACTGAGGAGGAGAAGATCTTGATTGAGCCTAATAAAAATGAGTAAATGGCCTAATACTAACATCCTGATCATGTTAACTTGTTGATGTTCTGAGCCTAATACTAACATCTTGATCTTTGTGTAGCAATTGGAAATTTGTTGATGGTGTGAAGCGCCGCCGGTCTCCAAATGGGATTGTTGGAGTGTTGGTTAAGTCACATTGGCCAGGCTTGGTGAAAATCAAAGACAAAGAGGAGCTAGCACTCAAGTGGCACCACTATGAATCCAAGGAGGAGGATGACTTAGGGACTAAGGCGAATGCCGTGATCACTCGTTTTTGGGTAAGTTTCTTTAAAAGTACACAACTGATTTAACTCACTGCTTCTTCCATTGTAGAGCTGTAGCATTACTATAGAGTTGCACCATTATTTTAACTTACTGCTTTTATGCATCATTGTAGCATTGACACCATTATTTAACTCATTGCTTCTTCCATTTTGGTTTTATGCATCATTGTACGATTACTATAGAGTTGCACCAGAGCATAAGGCCAAGGCAGACAAGAACTTGGTGGCAGCAGCGAAGAAGCGTCTCCAACAGATGCCCTATGAGGCGCGCTTCACGGCCATATCACGCTTCTACGGGGAGAAGCTCAAGAAAAATATCACGAAAGTACAAATGAAGGAACAAAAACTTGTATTGACAAGGCAGAATTACCTAGATGTAACTATTGTTTTATTTCTTGTTTGTGCTAAATTTTCTTATTGTTTTCTTCAAATGCTATGTTTTTGCCGGCTTGAAATGCTATGTTTGTTAATTTAGGTGATTCCTGTTTGGTGCTTCGGACGGGCGGACGGATGGGCGGCGTTGGTGGATAGGTGGTTAAATCCTCAGTTCCAAGCTGTGAGCAAAATCTGTGCAGCGAATCGCGGCACTGCCGGTACACACTGCCAAGGCAGCCTGAGCGATGGTCGTTTCAAGGACAAAGTGGTATGCATATATGCATCACTCTCCTTTCACTACCATCATGCATGTGTTCCTCTTTATACTTGGTTTAGATTTTCCCATCATGCACCTGGAATTCTTGCTATTACCTGCAACATTTAATCTGTAAATAGACTGAGCATGAACAAAAATGCTTAGCATAAATAGGACACCAGGACATAAAGGTTATTGTAAATTGTAAATGGACATTCATGGTTGCTATCTGCTCTGCTATATTGCTTAGTGTAACTGTGAGTGTGTTTGCTGCTACTGTTTACACATGTTCTACCCTTCCATTCATTTAAACCTGAACTGAACTAAGGTGGGGGCCCAGTGCTCACAGCTCAAGCATTTTCATTGAGCAGAAGTGTGCCAATCAGGGAATATATGTTGTTGGGAGAAACTTATCAATCAAGATGGGAGAGTTTGATATTGTTCAAATCTTTAAGCTTGATCACTTAGTCCATATTGCCAATACGCAAGTTTAGATAGTCTACCCATTTCCTGTTATCGGTCAAGCCCTCATGGAATTCATTCGGTGGATATATGTGCCTATATGCCTTAGTGATCTTGGTCTATGTTCATGTTGTTGTCTGCTGTACCGCTATTCGGTTATCTAGTCTAGATGTGTGTGGTTGTCCCATTCCCTCAAGTTCATGCTACCGTGCTGATTTGTGCCTGCACTTGCTGATGCATGGGCCAGCATGAGTGTGATTGCAATGCTGTTAATGAAAAGAGGTTGTGATTGCAGTTGTTTGTGTGCACTTTATGCACTCTTGTGTTCCATTTCTTTTGTTGTTGATAACGGTGCTGGTCGTGTTGTAGATTTTGCTCTATGCAGGACCTTTATTCTACTATATTCGATATTCCTGACATATTTTGTGTTGCAGGAGCGTGAGCGGGGAGGACCAGTCTCACAACTTACATCGTGGTCACTTGGCCGTAGGCCAAAGAAGAACCCAGAGATCTTCTTCGACGGAGTTGCGACCAAGTTGGAGAAGTACACCGCGGAGTATAAGAAGAGAAAGGGTGATGAGGCTAATCCCTATGAAGATGATATTGATGGGGTTGCGGTAGTACTAGCGGGACATGGCAAGAAACATGGCCGCCACATGATGATGGATGGCGAGCTCGAGGACACCCCCACTCTCTCGCAAGTCCGAACCTGCACAAGCGGATCTCCTAGTACCAACACTCGTGGACAGCCTAGATCGAACATGGCCTTTCTCCAGGTTTCCTAATTTTCTCCTTTTCATCTTATAGTGGTCTTATGTTCTTTCATGGCTGCTTTTATGACATTAACTACATGATATTGTAGGCCGAGGTGTATAGGCAGCGTGATGCCTATGATGTTCTGAAAGAGGCCTACGAGACGAACGTGAGGCAGCAGGCAGCGTACCAGGAGTACAACAATAATTACCAGATGGTTAGTTCTTCACTATCACTGATTCTTGCCCATTATAACCAAGAGAAAACTCTCTACTTCACTACTTAACACTTGTCTAATATGCAGGCCATGCACTCCCATTTTAGTCAAGGCACTCCGCTGCCAGAGTGGGCACCGCCACCGCTACCGCCACCTGCGGTGTTTCCACAGCCTGCACTGATGGGAAATGCTTCAGGCAGTCTGGTTAGTGCTTTGCCCAACTTCTACAGGCTCAGTTGTGAAGTTTCCCAAATTCAACCCTGGTTCTGGTTCCTGTGCCTGAAGTCCAAATTCAGGCCTAGTTTTCCCAGCAATGCAACTAACAGTACTTTTCTTTTACTATATTACCAATAAAAGAAATGGACATCAACTGTTGCAGGACATGGCAGCTATTTTTCTGCATTACTTAGGTTGCACTTTACTAATAATTTGTACTTATTACCTCTTGCTCAAACATGTAGGGTTCAGCTGCCTCCAATCAACTTTTTCTTGGTTGTGACGGCTCTACTCCTGCTTCACGGAGCCCTGCTACCCCTCGCACCCCATCCCCAACCGCTGCTCCTTCTCCCCGCCGAACATGTAGGGTTCAGCTGCATCCAGTCAACAATTGTGAACCTATGTGCTTGTGTTAGTGTACTTTTGTGTCTGCCTATGTGCTTGATGTGAACCTGTTGTGAAATGTGAACTTCGTCATGGATTTGAACCTGTTGTCAACTAGGCTCTACTAGTGTCACTTTGTGATATTCATCATGGATTTGATGAGATGGATATGTTGTAACAGACTATGTGTTTGATGTGAACCAATAGTGCTTTGTGTGTTATTTATTGTCAATTGCCTGTGAAATTATCAGATTTGTCAAATATATGTTGCTGTGCTATTTTCAATTGTGCAGGGATGCCCTAAATTGAATAAAAAAACAAATCTTCCAACTGTATGCCGAGCGTATACGCTAGGCATACAGAATGCACCTGGTGCGCCAGAAGTGGACACGTGCAGAACTTGCCTAGCGTTTACGCTCGGCATATAACAGTATATGCCGAGCATGTACGCTCGGCATACGTGGACGCGTGGCTGCGCTGGGTACCGGCGTCGTAATGTATGTCGTGCGTGATTACGCTCGGCATAGAGGCCACAATACGCTCGGCATACAGTCCCGTTTATACCGACGGTTCACGCTCGGCATACTTGGCACACGTGGCAGCCGCTGGTGTTGGCTCAAACAATGTTTGCCGAGCGTGATGGCGCTCGACAAACAGCGACTGCGCCGTCAGATGGACGTATCCGTCAAGATGTTTTCCGAGCGCTTTTTTGCCGAGGGTCACGCTTAACGCTCGGCATATGGTATAGTTGTCGAGCGTTGTTGTTTGCCGAGCGTATATGTGCTGTATGCCGAGCAGGAGTATGCCGAGCGCGTTTTGCCGAGCGTATTCGCATGTTTGCCGAGCATTCTCGGCGCTCGGCATAATTTTCCGTTCCTGTAGTGGTCGTCCAATCGATCGCCCTATATATATGTTTCTCATTCTAAGCAGCCCAGGTGAGCTGGACCAAGACTCATTCTTTCAGTATCTCATCTGAATTGAATAGGGTTTAAAACAAGCTGGTACCTAATTGGTTGTTATAGTTGCAGTAGGTAACATAATCTAAGGGCTCGTTTGGCACCCATCATTTCATTTCATTTGGAAAGTGAAATGACAAGGTTAGAGATAGGAATTGGCATAACATACAATAGCTATTTGCTGGAATTCCAAATGAAATGACATGTCCAATTCTATGACAGCTAAACAGGTTGAGTATGGAATCACAAATGAATTCTACGATTCTAGCTTGAAATGATGGTTGCCAAATGACGTGGGGGTATCACGGCAAATCCCATGGTTAGATCACCTAGGGTTTCATGAGAGGGGAGAGAGTTGGTAGCGTTGGTAGACTCGTCGGCTGACAAACAGGGAGTTTACCCAGGTTCAGGCCCCGGAGGGTAATACCCTACTTACTGCTTATCTGGTATTGATCTTGAGGTGTTTACATGTTACAATGGTGTCCCGGTGAGAGATGCGATCTCGCTAGGGTTTGGTGTATGGATGAAAGCGTACCCTAGATCGGTGGCCCTCCCAGCCTCCCAGCCTTTATATAGGAGGCTGGGTCTCGGGAGTTCGCTACCGATTAGGTTTATAGATAAGGTAAGTCTAAACCGCCATAGATTAATCTTGACTTGGTGCGTACGCCGCGCTGTGGGCCTTCCTGTCGGACCCTCTTCATGGGCTTCTCCTGGGCCAACCTGTGGGCCTTAGTCTTGATGTGCACCAGGTATGCATAAGATGGCACACCTGAAGGGTATGACCACGTCAGTAGCCCCTGAGTGCATGGTTGACTCGAAGAGTCGGGCAGGGACTCATAACCAGAAGAATCTCCCGGTGCATGGTATGCTTTGTTTTATCTACGATAGTTGTACGCCAGTCTGGGGATGGTGGCATTGTAGGCTCGGTACGCTCGACGGATCGGGACCAGTTAAATGCACTTGGGCAAAAACCTTACTAGCCTACATCAAGCTCAAGTCCCCGGACTCGAACCCGGATAAAGCTGGGGAAATTCGACTCAGGCCGCGGAGGTCTTACAGAGTGGAATTCCAGCATCAGAAAAGGTACCCAACGCGTCCGTCAGGATTTTTCTTCATGCATGTTGGCACGGATATTTACAGGGTAACCGCAGCAGTGCAAGCCCTGGCCGGCTCGACATGGTCGGCGGTCTTACCTTTACACACTAGGTGCAACATCCGAGATTTATTTGCAACTGTTGCACTCGGGGAGTCTGGAGGTAGTCTGAGGGTTACTCGACTAGAGCTCGATTGCTTGTTTTGTGGGGTGACAACCTTGGACCTTGTTTATCGGGTGCGCGACAGCGCTCCCGATGGGAGTAGCCCCCGAGATTGTGATTAATTGCTTGCAATTGAGGATAATCTCAATCTTTATGATGTTGCAGCAGTCGATAGAAAAACAATTATGCTACCGATGGGAGTGAATGGAGGAACTCGGAGGACCCGACAGGAAACCGGGTCCCTTCAGCATGTTGGCTTTCACCTTTGTACACTTGGCAGAAATGTGCAAGACCCCCAAGGTACAAGGGTCCCTAGGAAGGACCCGATAGCCTGTTTAGCTTGCTTATCTTGTTTCTAGGAGTCGACAGGGGCGGACTCGAACACGCCTTTAGTCTGGGAAATGATGTCATGCATGACGCCGTTTGCGTGTCCGCCGTAGTCGATGGGACATGCTCTATGGTCACAGTGTCAGTGTTGACCAGGCGGGGACGCCGCTTCAGTTTGATTTGACCGCACGGCGCAAAAAAATCGGGGCGTGATGATGGCCTCCTCGTTTCCCGTGCGTAGTGGGCGGCATGGCCTGCGGCGGTTACGCTCCAGGGCCGCCACGTGTAGGGCAGGATTGCGCTCACTGCCCACGGTTGCGATCGTGCGGCTGAGATACCGTTACCGTTTTGACGGTATATAATAAGGAAGCGCCACGGTGAGAGGGTAAATTCCTCATTCTCGCTGCCGCCTCGTTGCCTCTTCTTCTTCCTAGCCTCGCATAGTTCTTGCACCTCGTGTGACCACCATGACGAAGCCTGCTTCTCGCAAGGGGAGGAATGCTGCTGGCGCCGCCAGCGCTAGTGCGACCGCCGCCGCTACAGGTGCCGCCGCCGGTGAGGGGCTGAAGAAGATCCCCGGCGACTGGACAAAATCCACGATGAAGGAACACCATCTTGCCTCCTACCGCGAGAATGGATGGCTGCCCTCCACCGACCAGCTTGCGACGCGCGCGCCCAGAAAAGAGGTACGGCCACAACCCCGGGGAGGCGAGTGCGTTTTTTTTGCGAACTTCATGAACAGGGGCTTTTCTTTCCCTGTCGACAATTTCGTCCGCGGCTTGATGTACCCATATGAGGTGCAGTTGCACGACTTCACCCCAAATGCTATGCTGCACGTGACGTGCTTCGTGGTGCTATGCGAGTGCTTCCTGGGCATTCAACCGCATTGGGGTCTTTGGAAGAAGATCTTCATTGTCAAGAGGAACGCCGGAGCCAGCGGCGCCTATCCCGTCGGAGGGTTCGGGATTCAGACCTGCGGCGACGTGAGCTACTTCGACCTGGAGCAGGTCGACTCTGCCCAAGGGTGGACGAAGAAGTGGTTCTATGTTTGCTCCAAGCAAGGCGGACTGTCTGATTTTGTGGCAGATGCTCCTGTGGAGAAGACCCGCGCTTGGAAGCATAAGCTGACGGACGCAGAGGAGGCGGAGGTGAAACCTCTGATGGATAAGGTGGCCAAGTTGTTGAAGACTGTTGGCCGAGAGGTTAGCGGCGTCCACTTGATAGCCACCTTTATCAGAAGGCTCGTCCAACCGCTGCGGGTGAGGACTCACCCGATGTGGGAGTACCAGGGCACGGCTAACCCGACTCGTCTTGTCCACGAGGAGCTGTCGAAGAAGGAGCTGGAGGCCCATGTGCGCTCTTTGACCACCCTTATCAACATAATCGCATTAGCTCATCAACATTATGTGGTAGGAGGCTTAGCGATGTCATGTTCATGAATGATATGGCAAATCCACCTCTCAGTCCACTTGTCAGACAAATTTCTGCAAAAGCAGATCATTTTGATACAACTCATCTCAATTAAGTGAGAGCCTTGACCTAACACATATTTTCAAGATTATTGTGGTACATATAGAAATATCTACAACATCTTATATTTTTTATATTTTGATACAGAGGGAGTACTACTGTATTTTAATGAGGAACAAAGCTTGGTCGCTTGTGGTGTGTGAAAGACTGCGCAACAATGCTGCAGTGCACACGGAGACCATGCGGGTTTAATCTATTTTCACACTACGCAAGTTTGCACCTGGTTAGGATGAATTATTCTTGGCTTGGGTCGTTGGCGAACCTAGGGACCCGAGTTCAACCCCCGTCGGGGGCAGATTTCAAAAAAATTCACAAAGTCAGATTTCTACTATTTCATTGCCACAAAGTCCTGGTAGGCTTTCATTTTTTTAGGATGAGTTATTCTTCAATGATATCGCTTTCCAGGATATCGGTGGCTCAGAACCGAGGCGTGAACTGAAAGCGTCCCCAAATGGCGTACATGCTTGTACTGTTAATTATGGGCTAAAAAAGAAGGATACCGGACAAGGGACACACAGAGGAATTATGGGTTGTGACACACAGAGGGATTATGGGCGAAATCACTAATAAAAGGGTTCCCTTCGTGAAGGGAAAACCCGCGCGCTCTGCTGTATCAACAAGTGTCGCCTTCTCCTTCGCACGGTCCCCCTCGGTTGCTTGCATGTCCGCCAAGTGTCGCTACCAATTGAAAGTGGGGAGGATGAGAGAGAAAGGGATACGAGAGGTGGGAGGACAGATTTTCCTTTTATTTGTCAAAACCAAAACTTAATAACGAAATATCTTGAATATCGTTCATCCAAATTACGAACCGTTTTCACTTTTGAGCTCCTCACGTCGAGATTTTCAAAACTAGATCCCATGTTGATAGGTGTTGATAAACTTTTTTTTGTTCGTACTTTGTACATCCTGTCCTATATACTTTGTACATCCAGTAGCAGCGTGTACATCTAAGAGCAGTGTGGTGTACATCCAGTAGCAACGCGTGAGTGTACATCCAGTAGCATCGTGTATAGCATCGTGTACATCCAGTATCAGCGTGAATGTACATCCAGTAAAAACATGCGTGCACATCCAGTAGCAGTAGCCGTGTGTACATCAGTAGCAACGTGGATGTACATCCAATAGCAGCACGTGAATGTACATGTAGTAGCATCGTGTACATTCAGTAATAGCGTGGGTGTACATACAGTAGCATTGTGTACATTCGGTAGCATCGTGAGTGTACATCCAGTATCAACATGTCTGTACATTCAGCATTAGTAGCAACGTGTACATTCAGTAACAGCATAGATGTACATCCAGTGACAGCGTGAAATAATAGTTTGTACTTCTTGTTGTGTCAACACTGTAATCTGTTTTTTGGTACTCACTGAATTTTTCGTGTGCTATTTTTGTACTCCGCCGGCGACCGGTTGATCACCGAGGTGTACGCCACGCGGTCGTACGTCGCGGGCGCCTTCGCGTGACGCGCGCGCCACCCTTATTCTAAATTATGTGTACATTCCTGTACTTTTTTTTGCAAGGTAATACGATTCTCATTAATAATTAAAAGACGAGATACAAAGTACCTATACACCGATCTTAAAGATCTGGAAAGATAGGATAAACCTATGTCACAAACCAACATCTATCCCTCTTCTTCGGTACCACCGTAGCAGCCACCAAAGAAAAAAGAGACAGATCACCTCTTCACCCGAGCTCGACGCGGCTTCATCGTTGATCATCAGCTTTTCGGACCTACAATGTAGTTTGCCATAGGACAAACCATTTCCGTTGAAAGAATCAGACCGGGGCAGCATGACCCCGGACACGCCATCGAACTTCAGCACTGGCATCCCCGCACAACGACGTCGGAGTAAGGAACCAGAACCGTCAGCCTCCAACCACGAACCCAGCACAAGGTACACCATCTTCCAGCTGTCACCAGTGCAGACAACCGTCTGCACGTACTCCTGGATAAATCCTCTCTGCTCCACCATGGCGCCGGAGACAACGCCGCAGCAACGGGGACAGAGCAAGAGGAACGACCCATCCGATGAAGTCGCCGCCGCCGCCTCGCCGACACCATCCAAGAACCCTAAAGCCACAGACCTGAAAGATTGTACTTGCTAACCATATCCTGTACATAGCATATACCTTTTGTAATTTCGACCTACGTACTACTCCCTCCGTTTTTTACTATAAGATGTTTTAGGTGTTGCACATGTTGTCTAGATACATACTAAAGTGAGTGAACATGCACACTAACACATGTCTACATACATTTGTGTACATGTGCATGTAGACAAATGCTAAAACATCTTATATTAAAAAACGGAGGGAGTACACGAGAGGCAGAACGATCCATCCGAAGCTCAACCATGTACGCGGGGGCCTTCGATCGGAGCGGCAGCACGTACGCACGCTACGCGGTGGGGCTTTCGTGAGGACTTCCTTGCGCAAAACGCGGGCGGCCGGGTCAACGCAACTGCCGTGTGATGCCTGCGCATACTGACACGTGCCATGCGTACCCTCGTTTCTGGCGGAGAATTTTCCCTTTGGAAAGGGTTCCCTTTTCGTAATCGCACCCGATTATGGGCGACACACGGAGGGATTATGGGCTAAAAAGAAGGATTACCACGCTTTGTCGAGGGAATGCACCCATGAGATAAAAAAAGATTACTGGACAAGGGACACATGGAGGGATTATGGGCTGTGACACCGGCTAGGGCCTACAGGCGCAACTCTCAGCCCGGTATGTGCAGCACGGGAGGTCCTTTGCGCCGCTTGTTAGCGGCGCGTACGACAGTCGCCGCCTACATGATTCGTCTGTTGGGCCGGCCCATGAATTTCGCGCGCGCTCGCTGCTTCTTCTTTTTCCTATCGCGCGCTGGTTGAAGCCAGCAACCAGGGTTCGACTCCCAGATCTGATCAAATTTTGTTTGGTTTTTAAATTTTGCGTGTACAGTTTTTTTTTGAAAATGATTAATATTTAAAATCCGAACCATTTTTAAAATTGAAACCATTTTACAATTTGTAACCATTTTTAAATTCGGAACCATTTTAAATTCGGAACCATTTTTAAATTTGGAACTATTTTCAAATGGAACCATTTTAAAAAATGAACAATTATTTTAATTTGGAACCATTTTCAAAATAGTACCATTTTCAAATTTGGAACCATTTTAAATTCAGAACAATTTTTAAATTTGGAACCATTTTAAATTCAGAACAATTTTTAAATTTGGAACCATTTTTAAATTTTAAACTATTTTCAAAATGGAACCATTTTCAAAAATGAACAATTTTTTAATTTGGAACCATTTTAAAAAATTAACAATTTTCAAATTTGGAACCATTTTAAATTCAGAACCATTTTTTAATTTGGAACCATTTTTAAATTTGGAACCATTTTCAAAATGGTTTCGATTTTCAAAATGGAACCATTTTAAAAAATGCAACCATTTAAAAAATGAACAATTTTCAAATTTGGAACCTTTTTCAATTTGGAACAATTTTTAAAATGTAACATTTTCAAAAATAAACAATTTTCAAATTTGGAACCATCTTAAATTTGGAACCATTTTTAATTTGGAACCTTTTAAATTTGGAACCATTTTAAATTCGGAACCATTTTCAAAATGGAACCATTTTTTAATTCGGAGCCATTTTCAAAATGGAACCATTTTAAATTCGGAACCATTTTCAAAATGGAACCATTTTTAAATTGGAACCATTTTTAAATTCGGAACAATTTTTTAATTTGGAACCGTTTTAAATTTGGAACCATTTTCAAAATGGAACCATTTTTTTTATTTGGAACCATTTTCAAAATGGAACCATTTAAAATTTGGAACCATTTTTAAATTTGGAACCATTTTCAAAATGGAACCAAATTAAATTCGGAACCATTTTTTAATTTGGAAACCATTTTCAAAATGGAACCATTTTTTAATTTGGAACCATCTAAAATTCGGAACCATTTTTAAATTTGGAACCATTTTCAAAAATGAAACCATTGTTAAATTTGGAACCATTTTAAAAAATGTAACTGTTTTCTAAAATGAACAATTTTAAATTTGAAACTATTTTAAAAATAGAACCATTTCAAATTTTAAAATAGTTCCAATTTTAAAAGAAACGAAAACTAAACTGAAAAGAAAAAAAACAAAAACAGAAAAAGAAACGAAAAAGAAAACAAAAACAAAAACGAAAAACAAAACAAAAAAGAAAATAGAGAAAATCGAAAAAGAAGGAAAGAAAGAAAAGTGAAGAAAAAAAAGGAAAGAAAAGAAGGTGCGTGCGAGAACCATTTCATCGTACAACGCATGTGTGCGTGCGTGAAACCTAATTGGGCCGGCCCAGAGAATGCTTGGCGAGGGGAGTCTTCAGGCGGCGCTCGCATTAAGGGGCGCCAACGGGCGGCATATAGGGTTTACGGTGTAGCACATTACCGCTCTGTCGGGCTGCACGCGCGGCGCGGCTTACCGCCACAAGCCCAAAACAGTTTGTGCTCAATGCGGAGGAGGAGGAGGCGATGCAGCCGGCGGCGGCCGAGTCGAGGAACTGCCGTCGGGCGGCCAGTGATGACCAATAGGATCAGCCTCTTCACAGATTCAGGTGCCATTTCGCTCATTGCGCTACTCGATCTTGTATAATTTTGTGGTGGTCCATGAACTCCAGAAATGCTGAGAGGGTTTGGTACAAGGGGGTAAGGGGCACGTATTTATAAATCTTATTCGACAGCATTGCGTGAGATTAGGGATAAATAGGCGTAATTCTTAATCAGCAATGCTTGAGCAGACCACTTGTTTAGCATTGGTCTGGGACTAAATGCGTCGTGTGGGAACCGATTATTAAATCCTACGGAGTAGTAATATATCCAGACTTCTCACATGAAGACGATGCTTCAACCAAATAGCAGAGTTCGCACAAAAACAGAACAGAAAGGAAAACACCACAGACTTGCCTGAAGCATAAAATCACTCAACTGCAGTTTATGAACAACAAATACACATACATTTGAGCAGATTGCCAAACTTTGACTAACCAGATGCAGCAATAACTTAATAAGAGTTTCCCTTTCACCGTCCAGATAAAGTGATTAATTCTGACATCCCACCGGTATAACCAGAATGGAAGGAGTTCTCCTCGTTTCCTGCTCCGGAAATCGTCAACTGAAATTGCCTTCGCATTTCAGCATCCATGGAGTTCATATGCCGAGATGAAGCACAAACAGACTGCTTTTCGCTTGAAACTGCCGGCAACCACTCTTTTAGTCTTGAAACAACCTCGGTCATGGTTGGCCTGTCGATGGATGTGTTTTCAACGCAGTTCATGGCAAGGTCTACCATACTCTGCAGGGAACTAGCATCGTACTGATCTAATAGCCTCTTGTCGACGATGTCATGAATACTTCCCATGGCAATCTTATGGCGTACCCAGTTTGGTAAATGAAAGGTTTGAGGCTCCATCAATATTGGGGGTTGGCCAGTGATGATCTCCAAGAGCACGATGCCGAAACTGTAAACATCTGTCTTGACTATGAGTTGGAAAGTTGCATGGTATTCAGGGTCGAGGTAGCCAAGAGTGCCAGCAGCAACAGTAGATATGTGCGTGTGAGCATCATTAAAAGCCCGTGAAAGGCCAAAATCAGATATTATCCCCACCAGATTCTTGTCCAGAAGGATGTTGGGGGTCTTCACATCTCTGTGAACTATTGATGGGGCGCACGACTCGTGTAGATACTCCAGCCCTATAGTTTATTCAAGTTAATACTTTGTCAAAAACATACATACATACATACATACATACATATAAGACATAAAGGTTAATACATAATTGAAATATGGACCTTGTGCAGCATCGAGTGCAATATGATGTCGTTGTTCCCAATTTAAACTATAGTCATCTCCTGCATCAAGACATACCAGATTAATATAGGTGCCTTGTTACGTGCATGGCACATAAAATATATGTTGTTATTATAAGTACTACTACCATTGTTATTACTACTACTTCTAACACCGCTACCACCACTGCTACTACCACCGCCACTACCACTACTATTATTATTATTATTGTCATCATGTTGGCACATATTTAAGGTAACAAATTATGGACCAATGCCTTAATGGTTGAGCATAGGACCAATTGATATATTAAGATGAAAAACTGCATAAACTTGTGCTTTGATATCCGAGAGGGCACTGTTGCTTTTCCTTCTCTTTCTCAGAGCATTTGTCATACCTAAATCAAATTAAAAATAAACTCAACTAGTTAATTTTCCTCTCGAGTTGCTTTATTTTTTATTGGCTTTGAAAGATGCTTAGAGTTCCCACATCTCAAGGTTATGACTCTAGGAATCTAACTTTGCTTTCCTCAGTTTGTTAGCCACATATCTATGAACAATTAATTGAACATCCCATGGTTATTACTTCAAGAATGTGCAGCTAGGGCGGCCTTACTTCTTACTCCATCATCTATACAGAGGAAACTAGTTCCACCAACTCAAATACATTGACTCAGAGCAGCAATAACAGTCTGGGAAACCAACCACACCTATAACTAGGAATCTTGTTTACAGTAGGATGTCAAAAGGCGGGCTAGTTTGATTTTAGAGTTCCTTTTTGGGGCTAGGGCCTGTAATTCTTTTATTACGCTACGAAGCACCATATATTCATATAAATTGGGAAGTACTTATGTCCCAAGGGTTAATCAGAGCGATAGGGGTCAATTTATCTATTTAGTTGTTTTTTCGCAGGAATTAAAATCCTGAATTTGCCAACCTGCTTTTTAGATTTTACTGATTATAGGTTTGGCCTGTTTAATCTTTTTATTGAATTAAGGCAAAAACAGTCTGTGTACAAATTTAACTACAACTTAGCAAGTCAACTATGCTTGATATAAACTTTAATAAAAATATCCTCTTATGAGTTGTTGAAGATTCCCTCTCGACATGAAGTCATAAATGAGAGCGAGGCACTTCTTGTTTTGGCAATATCCTTTCAAAGTCACAAGATTCTTGTGATGAACTTTGGACAAGGTTTGTACCTATAGAAACACATACAGTTACAAAACATACCAGAGTTGAAGCCAATTGCATTTATTGAATATGGACTACATAAAGGGTTTATTTATCTTGAAGACTTATTGTATACTTTCTATAAAAATGATTTTGGCCTTGTAGGTCTCGTGTTATACCTCAGGCAGGAAGTCCGTTGACTCTGCTATTGATGTTTCCATCAGCACCTTAACAGCTACTTCATCACCATTTTCCAGTATGCCATGATAAACAATACCAAAACCTCCTTTTCCAATGATTGATTGGAAGTTGTTTGTTATGAGCTTTAGCTCCACGTACGTGAACCGTCTGATGTCAACATTTAGGGAACTTTCCTCTTCATATTTAGAATAATCCTCATGGTGTGACTTCCCTGTATATTCAACAAGTTGTGTTTTACATGAAAGTTTAGGTACGAAGTTGTTGTCTAATCTCTACCTCTTTTTATTGCACCCATGAAAGGTGATTTTAGAGCGTAAAATTATATTTTACCTTTCCAGCATAATTTCCAGATTATGCACATCAATACTAGGAGGGATACCAGAGGAACTGTCACTGCGATGAGCATTGCATGTCTGGTGTTCTTCTTCTTATTTGAACAGTACAAATCTTTGACTTCTGAGCATATGGGGTTGCCCTCTAATCTTGCAACACAAATGCAAAATATATCTATAAATCATATAAAAATATATTATCTACAACAGCTCTACAAAATTACGATTGTAACATACCTCTGTTTTCTAACACGACTAACCAGCTAATAGTTATTATAAAGACCTCCAGACTCTATATGAAACTACTACATGACTTTTAAATGGCATACCAATACGAATAGGTCCTTATCTTCCTCTCATGTTGAAGGCCCAAAAATGATGAAGCATTTATAGTTACTAGAAGCTAGTATATGTAACCGAGGGTATGTTTGGATCGATAGCCAGACTGCAAAAGGCTATTTCGTGGCACCCTAATCGGGTGCCACAACTTATTCGCATTCGACAAGAGTTTATGCACACAGCTGGTTGAGCTATAGAAGTGTGGTACGGCACAAGTGTACAAAGTCAACTTGCATAGCTCTTGTTTGGCAAGGTGTGGAAAAGGAACATAATGTGTTTCCAGCAATAATTTATATAATGTTTGCAATTATTGCTGCCAACATGGATTTTATGCCCACGGTGGTCGCTGCACATAGGGCGCCAGCCTTTGGATTTAGTCTCGTGATTCGTGTTGCCGTTAACGTCTGTTAAATAGTAGGAGCCGTGTCCCGTTCTGGTTATCGAAGAAGCGAACCATGCCCGTTCTGGCTAACGAAGAAACGAACCGCGCTCTATTCTGGTTTTCAAAGAAACAAATCATGTCCCGCTCATCGTTAGCGAAAAGAAAACACGCATGTACCGGCTTTCACTCGTGTCCGTTCATGGTTAACGAAGAAACGTTATGTTTATCAAAAAACTGTAGCCCGTTCTGTTTGTCGAAGAAAGGAATCGTTGCGCGTTCTGTTTATCGAAAAAAAGAAGTGGCCAGCAGCAGCACGACACCGTCTCCCACCTCCTGCACATCGTCCCCGCGGTTCACCCGCTGTCGCCGTTTATGGTTATCGAAGAAACTAGTCGTGGCCGTTTCTGATTATCAAAGAAAGGAAGAGCCAGTTGCGGTCCTCACTGCGGTCCACCCTGTGCCCGTCCAAGGTTAACGAAAAGAAACGGAGTCATCCCGTTCCTATCGAAAAAGAAAGCCATATGTACCCATCGACAACAAAAAACTACGGAAACCCACCACGCCTCTCCGGTGCAGACCAGCCCCGGCTGCTCGTCGGTGCAGACCAGACCCATCGGTGGACGGCTCAGCGCCGCAACTGGCTGCCCGGTCAATTCCCCCACAGATAGCTTCATCTACCTCCTCCAATCGCGCAGCGCCGCCGGCTGGTGCCAAACGCACCTCCGCGTGCCCGACGCTCTCGCTGTCGGCTACGCATCGTGGATCCGTGCCGGTGGGAATAGGTGGAGCAAGGGGAGAGAAAAAGGAGAGGCTAACGTCGTTAAGTCTATCTACGGCCAGAAATGCCCTATAGGGCTTATGAATAGCTGGATGATGGTGGGTACCTACCCCGTGGGCATGCCCTATTTTCAAAAGAAATGATTCCTACGTGGGAGAGTCACGTGGTATTTTTGATAGAGGAGGGTGCAACATCACCGAAATTGCAAGCATGAGGACTTGAACTCGGCTGGGTGGGAAGGCATCAGCCCCTCCCCACCACTAGGCCATGCCTTAGTCTGCCATATTTTCGTTATTGCTGATAAATGTATAATTATTTATCTAATAACGAACCTTGGGTTGTGCTTTTAGTTTGATCAGAAATAGAAATATAACAAGGAATTGAGCAATAGAGCATGTCAAACCTTAAATCAAGCAAGCCAGCCTGAAATCTTTGAAGAATCGAATAAGGGATTGGCCCAACAAGCTGGTTGAATGACAAGTTGCTGGAAAATAATAGTTAGAATTATTCATCTGAAATCTATATCATCAACCGAATATGTAACCAACCCCGCAAAAAAAAAACCGAATATGTAACCAGACTTACAGAATTTTGAGTGACTTTAGTTGATAGTCTGGAATAGCTCCCGTCAAATTGTTGTGTGATAAATCCCTATATATGTTTTGTGCTTAGGGTCAAAATTATGTCAACGTAATCTCAATAGTGTCTAGCATATCAATACAATGTGGTAAGCATCACTTACAGGTTTTCTAGTGATACCATGTTCATGAATGATACGGCCAATCCACCTTTCAATCCACTAGTAGACAGATTTCTGCAAAAGAAAATCATGTTACTACAAGTTCTATAAATCTAGTGATTTCATCAAGCTGACATATATATGTAAGATTATGTAAACATATTTCTGTAATTTTGTGGCCAAGGTTTACACTAAATTACATGTGTTTTAATTTCAACTGAATTATTTGTGTTATCAAGATCTTAGCCGGCAAGACACATGACCGGTTGTCTCCATAGTGAAATATTCATAAAGAATAGTACGTATTGGAGCAACACTTATATCAAGAGTGTGCTTTTGTGGAGCACTAAAATTGTTCACTTCAAATGTTAAATGGATTAAACTGCAATGCTTAGATTCAAATGTGTATGGTATTATGTTCTTACACTGAAACAATCCTTGGGTTCTGATTGCTCTTTGAGTAGTCGCAAGTTAAACCTTCCCAAGAATACTCTCTTGGGGAGCATGGATCTCCATTCCAGTTTTTTATTGTCAAATTGTAGTGCTTCTTGACTTCTTTCAGGTAATTGACTACAACAGGAAAAATACAACATAGAAAAATATGTATCGTTATGAGTCTTATATGTGTTAGAAAGATATAAATAATATCTTTAACTAGTTGTACTACATGGGGACATCCCATCCAAGTTCCAGAATGGATTTCCAAAGACAGATATTGTATTCTCTAAGGTTTAGACTGGCTTGAGGTGTCTCCATATGTACACGGGGACACACCCACTATTGAAAAAAGTAGACTAGAAGTTACACTAACTTCTCCATTCTCGGCAGGTCATAAATAACAAGTTGCAAAAGTTATTTCAGATGCAAGTACTTATCTTTCATATAACTGAATAAATTGTATGAATTCATTGCTCTACTATGGTCTTAGCCATGGCTCATTTGCAATTGACCTTTAGAAGATGGCTTTCTAGGGATTTGAGCATACTAGTGAACTAGCCGGTTGGTGAACGTGTTTTGATAACTTTAATGAGGATCCTAACAATGCCAAATGGAGTTAAGAATCTCCGGGAATCTACACAGTGATATTCCAGGCTCGAGGACGTCGGGGAGGTTTCCATGCCGGTGGCCGTGGACGCCGTTTCGATGGCTATGGACGCGCTGGCTTCGGCTATGGCGACCACGGCCGCGGATATGGTGGCGGCTACGGATACGATGAGAGTGGCTATGGCCATGCGGATGGAGGCTACGGGCGCGGTGATGGCGGCTTCGGCCATGCTGAAGGCTATGACGGCGGCCATGGAGCGGCATATGGGTACGGCTCGGGACGAGGCCGTGCACATGACAGAGGTGTCCGTGGTCGTTATAGTGATGGAGCTTACGGGCATTGGGGTGGCCGGGGCGCTGCTCCTGTGCAGCCCGTGGCACCTACTGTAACGCGGCCAGTGCAACCTCCGGCGGTGCCACCTCCGTTCCCGGCTGCCCAAGCGCCGATTCCGCCGAATGCTGCAGTGGTGGCTCCCGTGGCCGCGGTCGCGGCTGTGGCAGCTCCAGTGGCTGCAGCTGCTGCGCCTCAAGGTGATGAGAGGGTGCCCGTGCAGGTGGCACCGGTTCCCAACCTACCGGCTGATGGAGGGGTTGTGCAGGCAATGCCGGCGGCTGTGGTGTCGGCTGACCAACTGGCTGTGGCTTTGGCTACGGCAGCTCCGAAAAAAGGGAAAAGATGCTACAGATGTGGGGTGGCAGGTCACCGATCCGTGGATTGCACGGTGGATATCTGTGTGATATGTGAAGGACCTGCGCATGGGGATAGGAGTTGTCACTTGTTGTCGGCTCCAAAGCCGAGAATTCTGGTTTATGGGTATGCTCATGAGGAGCTTCTTTTCTTCGCGTATCCATGCACGGCATCGTACAAACCAAAGATGGAAAATGTTCGATTAGCTTCCTTGGTGGTGTCAGGGGGAGAGATGAGTATTCCGGACATTGTTACACAGTTGCAGAGGCTAGTACCAACGGAGCAATTCCTTTGGGATGTTCATCGGATGGGTCACAATAGGTATCAAGTGCAATTTCCAACTCGGAGTGATCTGGATAGGCTGAAGATATTTGGGCTATGTCGAGTGCCAAATAGTCCTTGTGAGCTCACATTTGATAGCTGGGCTCAAAACCCACAGCCGATGGACTCTCTTCCAGAGGTTTGGCTGAGGGTGACAGGCATTCCGAGACCTCATATTGGTGATTTTCTTGCGCTCTGGGCTGTAGGTGATATGTTTGGTATGACTTTGGAGATTGATATGGCGTTCACCAGGGAGCATGATATACTCAGGATACGGATAGGGTGTGTGAACCCTAAAAAAAATTCCTAAGCGGTTTCCCTTGTTTATCAAGAATGGCTTTTATGATCTCTCTTTCGTAGTAGAAGGTCTACAGCCACCAGATAATATGGAGGTGGACTTGGCAGGAGATGATGGTAATGATGGGGATGACGAGGATGATGATGAGATAGGGGATGATTTTGCGGAGGCTGTGGCTAAACTCGGTTATAATGATCAACAGGGGGCGGTAGCAAAGGCTCCAGAGACACCTGCTGCAGTTGATAAGGGAGATGGGTCTACTTCACAGCCACCTGTCTCGGAAGTGAAGGCGGGGGTGGTGTTCTCACCGCAGGTGCGTAGTGCTTTTAACAACGCAAGGGAGGAGATCGGTTTGATCATGTCTGGCAAGAAGGTGATGGAGGACTTGGTCGGGTCGACCGGGGTAGCTACCAATGGGGACAACGAGGAGGTGGCAATTGTCGCTGCTACAGGGCAGGACACGGCCGGCCTTCCCGTGCCCCCATGTCACTGACGGAGGAGGAGGGGAGGACACCATCCTCTCCTATCACCGCGAGGGTGCAGCTGACCAGGGTACCATCGTCTTCGGCGACGACGCGTGCCCCGTGTCCTACTAGTCCCACAGGCGGTGTTTCGAGCAGCGAGGCGGCTGTCCGTACCTCTCCTAGTACTCCAGGCGGGAGTGCTAGTCCGAGAGGGAGGGGGCAGCATGCGCCGGCGCCGGTTTACTCTCCTTCGTTGCCATCTTTTCCGATTAACCGTAAGGGTGATGACGAAAAGGTGGCGTCGAACCAGCTCGTCATCGATTACGGAGGCATCTCAGACGTCGAGGCGTTGGGGTTGCGCTCTAGCAGTCGAGTCCGAGCTCAGCACAATGCGGATGCCACTCAGATGGAGCGGGCAATGGCATGGGCTGAGAGGCGACACTCCTTGCCAGGTACGAATTTAGACAATCGTTTTTCAATTATGTCTTTCTCTGATAAGGAAATTGTTGATAGAGCGTCTAAGTTGGGGGTTTCTTTAGGGAAAAATGATTTAACGGCTACTGCCTCGGCATCTTTAATTAAGAAATCTGAACTAGAAAGATCTGTTAATATTTTAAAACACAATTTAGAGGACAATTATGATGAACATCCCCATAGTTTGATCCTTAATAGGGCTTCGTGCCTTACCGAAGATCTAGAAGAGGATGATATTTCTAGATCATTGGAGGATAGGACTGATTTCTCAATCCAGTCAGAAAAAATTAAGCGAACAAGGAAGAAGAGGGTCTACTCTAATAGCAACAAGCGTAGAAGTGCTAGAATAAAACTTCAAGCGAGAAATAAAAATGACTAATTTAAAAGGGATTTTTTGGAACAGTGAGGGTTTTCGTGACCCCGGAAAACATTTGTTTGTGCAAGAATCTATTAGAGAGAGGAGATTAGATTTTATCGCTTTGTCGGAAACGGGTAGATCTAATTTTGCTACTCCTTTTTTAACACACTTAGCGGCTGGACAAGATTTTAGTTGGTTTTGTTTACCACCGAGAGGGAGGTCGGGGGTATGCTTATTGGGATCAATATGGCTACTATACATGTCAAAAATGTTGACGTTGGGGATTTTTGCGTGAAACTCTACATTAAATCTAAATGCGATGGTTTTGAGTGGGTTTTGGTGTCTGTCTACGGGGCGGCACAAGACGAGCACAAGCCGATGTTCCTATCTGAGTTAGTCCGTTTATGTGAAAATGAACCATTACCGATGCTGGTGGGTGGGGATTTTAACATTTTGCGGAAACCTACAGAAAAGAGCAACGACAATTTCCATCCACGATGGCCAATTATGTTCAATGCTATCTTACAAAGCCTAGAACTGAAAGAAATAGAACTCTCGGGTAGACAATACACTTGGGCGAATAGGAGAGAAAATCCTACTTATCAGAAACTAGATAGAGTTTTAGCTACAACTGAGTGGGAACAAAAATTCCCTTTAGTTTCGGTTCAGGCTCTAACGCGGACAGGTTCTGATCACACCCCTCTCTTAGTGGATTCGGGGGTACAAGCGCATTTAGGTAATACGGCTCGATTCTCATTCGAACTTTCATGGCTTAGGATGGAAGGTTTTTATGAGATGGTGGCGACAGAGTGGGCTAAGTGTGTCAAAGGGGATTCTCCTATTGAAATTTGGCAAAATAAAATTAGACATCTGAGACGATATCTAAAGGGATGGGCAAAGAATCAAGTGGTAGATATAAGAAGGAGAAAGAAAGGTTGTTAAAAATTATCGATGAATTAGACATTAAAGCTGAAAGCACACCACTTAGTGTGGGTGAGCGAAAAGCTTTAAAGGAAGCTAACGATAAAATTTGTTGTCTTAGAAGAGATGAGGAAACAAAGTGGGCACAAAGGGCAAAAGTAAAACATATACAGGAAGGTGGAAATAATACGAAGTATTTTCATCTTATTGCAAATGGAAAGCATCGGAAAAAGAAGATTTTCCAATTAGAGCAAGATGAAGGAACCATAGTAGGTGACTCAAACTTGAAGACATATATTTCTGAATATTATAAAAAACTCTTTGGGGATTCGGATCCAAATAGTTTTACGATGGATGAAGAGATGATACATGATATTCCACAACTTACTCAAGAAGAGAATGACATTCTTACAGCTGATTTCTTAGTGAAAGAAGTGTATGAAGCCATTTCTCAAATGGAACTCAACAAGGCACCGGGGCCTGATGGTTTTCCTGCAGAGTTCTATAAGACTTTTTGGGAGGTAATCCGAAATGATTTAATGGCTCTCTTTGTGCAACTAAAACAAGGGAATTTGTCTTGTTTAAATTAAACTTTGGAGTCATTACACTATTACCGAAAAAAGAAAATGCGGTTCAGATTCAACAGTATAGGCCGATTTGCTTACTTAATGTCAGTTTCAAAATCTTCACAAAAGTAGGTACTAATCGTATTACCGAAATTGCACAAAAGATAATTAGGCCGACGCAGTCGGCTTTCATGCCAGGAAGACACATTTTAGAAGGTGTGGTTGTCTTACATGAAACTATCCATGAGCTTCACAGGAAGAAAATGGATGGAGTTATCTTTAAGATTGATTTTGAGAAAGCTTATGACAAAGTAAAATGGCCCTTCCTCCAACAAGCATTGCGTATGAAAGGTTTTGCACAAGAATGGTGTAATTGGATTATGCAGTTTGTACAGGGGGGAAGCGTCGGGGTTCGGGTAAATGATGACATTGGCCATTATTTCCAAACCAAAAAAGGCCTAAGACAGGGAGATCCGTTGTCTCCCATGTTATTTAATATAGTGGCGGATATGCTAGCCATCTTAATCGCACGGGCGAAGGAAGATGGACAAATAGATGGGCTCATACCTCATTTGGTGGAGGGAGGTTTATCTATTTTGCAATACGCAGATGACACTATTTTATTTATGGATCATAATCTTGCGAAGGCGGTAAATTTGAAACTCATCCTCTGCATTTTCGAGCAGCTTTCGGGGCTGAAAATAAACTTTCACAAGAGTGAAATTTTTTGTTTTGGAAAGGCAAAGGAGGTGGAAGATCAGTACCGGCAAATTTTCGGATGTGAGTCGGGATCTCTACCTTTTAAATATCTAGGGGTTCCAATTCATTATAGGAGACTCCGAAACGATGAATGGCAACCGGTTGAATGCCGTTTCGAAGGCAAACTTGGTTGCTGGAAGGGAAGATGCTATCCTATGGGGATCGGCTTGTACTTGTTAATTCGGTTCTAACAAGCCTTCCTATGTTCATGCTATCCTTTTTAGAATTACCTAAAGGGGTGAGGAAAAGGTTAGACTTCTATAGATCTCGGTTTTTCTGGCAGAGTGATGAGAATAAGAGGAAATATAGATTGACAAAGTGGAACATTATATGTCGACCAAAGGATCAGGGAGGTTTAGGGGTGGAAGTACTTGAATTAAAGAATAAATGTTTGCTAAGCAAATGGCTTTTCAAACTTTTAAATGAAGAGGGGGTGTGGCAGGAGTTGCTACAAAATAAATACCTCCAAAGCAAAACTTTAGCTCAAGTAGAAGCCCAACCTACTGATTCTCACTTTTGGAAGGGACTGATGAGAGTGAAAGATGACTTCTTTAGTAGAGGGTCATTTGTCGTTGGGAATGGGGAAACCACAAGGTTTTGGGAGGATACCTGGTTGGGTAAATCCCCATTAATGTCCCAATATCCGTTATTATACAACATTGTGCAACACCAGAATGTTTCGGTCCATGATGTGATGCACAATGCGCCCCCACTTAATATAGGATTTCGAAGAGCCTTGGTGGGGAACAAATGGGAAATGTGGTCTCACTTGTGCTTAAGACTAATGCAAGTAACGTTGAATAATGTTCCGATTATTTTAGATGGACTCTGACCCAAAATGGGCAATTCACAGTTAAATCAATATATGAGGACCTAATGAATGGTCATACTACTATTTACAGAAGTATCTTTGGAAATTAAAAATACCGCAAAAGATTAAAATATTCATGAGGTTCCTTCATCGCAAAGTTTTGTTAACAAAAGATAATCTTGCTAAAAAGAATTGGCAGGGTAGCTCACATTGTTCTTTTTGTGGGAATGATGAGACTATTGACCATCTTTTTATTTCTTGCCCTTTTGCAAAACTTGTATGGCGTGTTGTCTTCTGTACTTACAATATCCCTCCCCTACTAATGTCACAAATATGTTTGGGAATTGGTTGAGGGGGATAGACAAGAAAACCAAAGATAGGATTCGTATAGCGTTTCTGCTATCTGTTGGTCTATTTGGAATTGTCGAAATGATATTGTTTTTAACAGAAGAGAGAATTTTCATGTATTACAGGTTATTTATAGGGCGGTGCACTGGATACAGTTATGGGCTTTCCTCTTGCCTTCGGACCAGCGGGACCTTATGGTGGCTGGGTGCACGAGACTACTGCGGGTGGCACAGGATTTTTTCTCCCGTCATACGTGGCAGCATACTAGTCGGCTTTCGTAGCTTTTCTTTTGCGTGTCACTATCGGTTGAGGCCTGTCTCGATCCTGTTTTTGAGATGTAACCACAAATAAGATACCTCTAAACTCTGTAATAATGCGGTTGTGTGCATCAATCGATGCAGAGGCTGGGTTTAATAAAATTCCCTTTTCTAAAAAAAAACACAGTGATATTCCGGTCATTAACATTTCTTTATAAACGGGTGGAGCTGGAGGTGCTATCCAACCAACTGAATAAAATGCATCATGATCATGTGAATCTCTCATATAGTACATGAAAAATGTGTAATGCACGTCTAGTATGTACATCGGCTTACCATCGTCTGAGCCTGTAGTGAGGTTATCCATCCGAACGAGAATGTACAACTCGTACGCGTTGAGGAGCGGCGGGAGTGTTGAGTTGCGCGTCTTGTTCAGGGAGAAGGAGGCTTTGGGGTTGCGTAAGAACCGTCCATTCGGATGCACGCTGTCCACCTGGAATCGTGATGGGGAGAAGTCTGAGAACAGTATTTCACCAACGCTGTAAATGTCAAACCTCCTGTTCGGGTTGCTCCCGTTGATCTCGGCAAAGTGGAAGATTGGCAGAAGCTGCAGGTTCGTGAGGTCTTCATTGGTATTTAATGCCGCATTGATGGTAAAGCTTGAGTAGTTCGAGTCCATGCTCAAGGCATTCTGCATGACGGACGACGGTACATTGAAGAAGTCGTTGCCGGGAAGGCTATCCACTTTATTTGTAGTGTTCAGATTTATCCAGGGGTAGGTTGTTTTCCCTGTAATCCAGAAGCGGTCATAGCTATCCGTTGGATATCTTCATAACACAGAAAAGACAAAGGAAAAATAGATTAATAGCAACCCCGACTTCTCATCGCCTTGAGAATTACTGCTACTTCTCCATCCGTATCAAAATATAAGATGTTGTAGATATTTCTATATGTATACGGAGGGAGTAGTTTTTTTGTTAGAAGCAATTGCAGGATTCAGGAAACAAAGGAGCAAACATTTTAAATTCATTAAGGACGTTGAATATAAAACCATTGACGGGCATGACTCGGAACTAATCCAAAACTATTATGGATGGCAGCATTATCTCACCTTGTGACAACTTTAGGGACGTTGCCATTGCTTCTCCGTCTATAGAGCCTGATTGATACAGAAGTATTGACAAAAGGATACATCGTATCTTGTAATGGCCTCAGCTCCAACGAAGATATGAAGGGAATCCCTAAACCGAAGTTTATCAGGCAGACGGACACCGAGTTGCTCGGAGCAACGGTGAGCAACTCCTTCCATGACGTGACCCATGGATCAAAATTTGTCAAGTTCACCGCCCCCCCAGAAATTGACGCCGATATGGAGCCCAAACAGGAACAGCGATCCGTCCCCAGACTTGTTCAACCCATCATAGTTGCCGTAAGTAAACATGGCCCTCAATAGATACTTCTTACCAACGGTGGATGGAAGTGTATAGCAGTTCCTTGAGCCGTCAGGGAAGCTCCTCAGGGTTTTTTGTTGCTCATTTGTGGCATTAGCCATAAACTCTTGAGAAATCTGTCTTCTCATACCGCCCTCGACAAATCCACCATCAGGATCAAACCGTAGTCCTGTGGTGCTGTCGTTGTAGGAACTGCTGTTTTTTAATCCACAGTCGATGCTTATGAATCCTATACAATGGAGAATATGTATAAATTTCACGTCTTCCAACTTCAAGAGATTAGATTTATGCAAAGATCATTAGGTGTGCGATTGGATATTCAGTAGCTGATAATGCATGAATATTAAGATGTCAGTAATTTAAGTGAGATTTTCTTTAAGTTGCATGCTGACATAAACAGAACTGTGCATGCAGATGGAAGCATATATAGTTTGAAGAACTGTAGGATCAACAAGGGAAGCGCTAGGAGGATATGGCTAGTATTACCAGAAGGAGACTCGCCGTGGACTTGAATCACCATGACCAGGTTGAGCAGCAGCGCCAAGATCCATGTCAGTTTTGTACTTGGCGAGCAAATCAAGTTGATCACCATTGTTCTATTGGTTCTTGAACGTTTGCAAGCAAGAAATGGCGTATCTGCTACAAGTGACTTGTGGAGTTATATAGCAGAGGAAAATTAATTAGCACGGTTTAGTGCTTGCTTCCCATGACTTGGCCTCGATCAGTGCATGCGGTTAACATGGTAGGTGACCTTCTCTTAAAAAAACTGCAACTTGCATTGATCTAAATAATAGAGATACACGCAATTTGCTGTGGAATTTTGTTTGACAATTAATCTCTGCGATTGCCCGTCAGCGTGCAGGTGCAGGAGCTCGTGCGTTAATTTGGAGGAACCATACAAAACTAGCTCGGTCCTATATTTCGCTGAACCAGTCTGCTATGCTAGGTTAAAGGACTAACAAACTACAGTTAGTACAAGTCTAAAATAAAAGAAAAACATGCAAGATCAAAGCCCACGATGCATGCTTGTGTAATCACAGAAGCAACTGCTCCTGATCGTGGTGGCGTGGTGCTACTGGGGATGTCGCGGTGAACGTACGCGGGAGCCATGTTAAGGCCAGGATCGTTTTTTAATCAGCAAAATTACAGTCAAGTTGAACCCACGTGGTTAAGAAGGCGAGTCCAGAATTAATCCAGCTGATACAAAACACTTCGTTGGATATGGTCTTGGCTGAGAGACATCCCCCTCCAACGTGATCGATGTCACAAACCGAAGCAAAACAACGTGCTAGCTAATTGATTAAGCTTTCGAATCCGTGGGATAATCGTCATCCCATTATATTTTTTCATTCAAAAAGCAGCCCACGAGAGCTTGACCAAGACTTGCGAATCGGTCTCTATGCATGATTGCAGGCGACCCGTGCACGTGGTGCCTGGAATACCGTCAAGAGCGCATTGGGGTCCAAGGAAAAAAATAGCGTGCTATCAAAAATAGCGTGGCCCTCCTCTAGAAGCTATATAAGATATAGCGTGATATAGCGAAGTTACATACAAAATAGCGTGATGAAAAAATACGAGAAATAGCCCAAATATTAAGAATTTCAGCACTAAAAACTTGTGCAAAGCAATACATGAATAACCAGGTAACCATATTCTGGCACAAATAAAAATATGAGGCTTAAAAACATGAAAAACTAATATACTAAAAGACAAACTTTTCTAAACTTTAATCAGAATCATTGACATCATCTTTAGAATAACTATAAGAACCATCAGATTGCGCACCATCATCATCACCTAACGTTATTTCCAGACTTTTTGTTAGCGTAGCTATAACGTTACCACCTTAAGCGTGGTTTAGCGCGTATAAAACGTAAATAGCGCCGTAGCATCAACTTTAGACTAAATATAGCGTAGCCTCTCCAAATAAGCTATATCGTGCTATTAACCGGGAAATAGCACGCTATTTTTTCGTTGGTACTACCGCTTTGGTTTGGTTCGCATGAATTAGCAGTGTGGGCCAACGTCAGTTGTCGAATTATTCATAAATATATACCACTATGCATTTCAAAATCATTAAAAAACCTATAAAAACAGAATTGCCAAAAGTATCCTAATGTGAGGCTAGCTAAGCGACACGCGTACATCCCGCCATCAGGTTTGGCGGAAGGCATGTCCTTCCATTGGAAGTGGCGGTATAGTAGACTTCCCAGCGAGCCCTATCGAGCAAGTACGCCATGGCGCGCCGGCACCCGCCACCTTCGAGAGGTTGGAGTCGAGGAAGGAGGACACACGTCTCAAGTAGTTTTAGGAATATTGTTTGGAGGGTGTATTTTTAGTTATTCTGAAATATGATATAGAAAGGTTCAAAAAAAAAGGCGGCGACTAGCATCACCATTGGAGACGGCAAGACGGCGGAATTTCGGCACTCTCCCTGATTTCATGGACTCAAGCCGAAGAATATTGCGCCCGGTGTATTTGCTCTCTCAAGGTGCAAGAAGATCAATGTTCACACACCTTTGCATGACAATTTTTTGGTTAACAAGATCAAAACATCCCAAGGCTTCACCGTCGAACTACTCCACAAATTTAGCTCTCTTTGGGCCAAACTACAACTTGGTCATCTTGATGAAGGCAACCCGGATTTGATCTCTAGGAACCTCGTGGCCTCCCTAGAATACTCGGCGTCCCCGGTATACAAGTTCCAACATGAAAAGGATGATTTGGAATAATTGAGCCCATTCCAAATGCAAGTTTTTCACATGGCATGTCAACAAAATAGGATTTGGACCGGTGATCGGCTCATGCGAAGGGGAGGAACCAATAGCGACGCTTGTCGACTTTGTAAAAGAGAGCAAGAAACCATGCCTCACCTTCTATTCAAATACCGTTACTCCTTGAGAATATGGAGCACTCCTAAGGCGTGGATGGGGCTGCCCGAGTTGGTTTTGCACTAGTAGGAAATAACCTAGCAGTGGCGTGTCGGTTTTCACCTAGTGGTGCGTTTTTTACATGCCGCTGGTTATGCGCCAGTGCTTGGGTACCAGTGGCGCGCCACGGACGTGCCATTGGGTAATTTGCCTACACCCCACCACTAAGCATATTTGTGGCTCGCCAGAACAGCTAGACAAATAAAATTAAAATTCAACGCTAATTTTGATCTTACTGGAATTCAATCGAAATTGAAGATTTTAAACTCAAACTTAACTCCAGTTTTGCCTGAATTTAAACTTAATATTTCATCTAAACCGAGAATTTAACATGTTTCGCGTCAGAAGGTTCTTACAATAATTTAAAACATAAATAAACTAAATAAACCCTAGATCTAATTAACTAGGGTGGTCGTCGGGTGTTGGACGAAGCCCTAGTCGTCACCGCCTATGAGGTCGATGTAGACTCGGGTCGGTGGTGGCAACCCGGTGCGTCGTGGCGTCGGCTCTGGCCTAGGATCTGGCGCAGTATCTTGCATCGCCAAATCATCATGGAGTCCGCCTTTGGCGAGCAGTGGCCAGCGCGTGTGCTTGTAAAGTTCGGAGCTTTCTGCGTGCGGTGCAATACGAGCGCGCGCCGGTGGTCTGTGCTAGGGAGAGTGAGGGAACGATGCGCGCGGGATAGCAACCGATGCGCGCGGCCTACAGAGACAAAGATTCCATCCGGCCTGGCAACCGGCGAGGGAGGACTTCCTCGATCGTTCGCCCATACCAGAAACGCCACCTGCCTCTTGACGTCGTGAGGACGAAACGAGACCACCCAGTGGTTGATGCGCTCCTCCCGCTCTGCCTCGAGGTTGCTCGGCCACGCCGGAATGTGAGGCGCGAAGCCCGGATCAAACTTGAACTCTCGATGGTGGGATGTTCTTTCCCCTCTTCCAACACATATCACTTAGCTGGCCTCACGTCAGGGTAGTTTTAGAAATTTTGTTTGAAGGGTGTATTTTTAATTATTCTTACAAGCAATAAAAAATTCTCAGCTTACACAGCTTCGCAGAGCTGCATGCTTGAACCAAGTCCGGACTAGGGACAGACCACATGCCGCACAAGGCATAATTCAGTCCAGAAGAAGGAATGACCCAGCAGGCCCATCGACCCATCTAAGCATCGCACTTCACTGTATGCCATGGACCGCACTCTCTTGCGTTGGTCCAGTTACCTAGCTCGGTCTTGTTGATGACCTGCCCAGGAAAAGAAGCAGGCAAATTGGGCCAGGCCCAGGGGCGGAAGCAGGGGGACCAGCAGGTGCCCTGGCCCCCAAACAGGAGAACTGCCAGATTCATTGATAGAAGAAGATGATACAAGGACCTGAACTGCTCGGTTTATCAAAGGAAAACCGAGCGAAAACCTTTACATCGACAAAGAGCACTACAAGGCATACAGAGCACCAGAGTACATCAACATCCATCGTGCTCACGATAGAGTGACTTCGACTTCCTCGCAACAGCACCGCCACGAGCTTGTTCGCCGTCTTCAACATCACCGGGAGAGACGCCCTCCAATCCTGAGAAGAAGACCACCACACACGCCCGATGCCGGCGGCATGCTGAGAGTGCTCCCGCCACTCACATCAACCACCGCGAACCTCAGGTCCCTCTTGCCGATGCCGGCCTCCAAAAACGAAGCCCCAGGAGGGAAAACGACAACAAAGCGTCGTCATCGTCCGATCACGAGATCATGGGTTTCCCCTGGAGAGCCAAACTAGCCGGATCCGTGCGGAAGGTGGGCAGCAGCAGAACAGCGACGCCTCCAGGAAGGTCAACGACGGCCACAACCGCCGCCATCGCCGGTCACGGCACAGGGCCGAGACAGGGTCCTCACCCTAGCCGCTCACCACCTCGACGCACATCACACCCACCGGCGCTGGCAAGCCCACCAGCCACTACCACCCTTGGAGAATCCGGCGATGAAGAGGGGCCGAGGACGCGCATTGCAGCGCAGCTCCGCCACCCCGGGCCCGACGAGCCCAGATCGGGCCCGCCAAGCGCATCGGGCGCACTGCCTCGTCCAGCAGGCGCACGGGACGACACCGCTGCCACCAACGCCGCCCGCACCACGCGCCCACGGAGGATGTAGCTCCGCCACCCGGGCCCGGCGAGCCCAGATTGGGCTCAGCAAGCCCATCGGGCGCTCGGCTCACCCGGCAGGCGCAGGGGACGGCTCCGCTGCCACCGTCTCCGCCCGCAGCCCGCGCGCCGCCCGCCTCCATCGTCGTCAACCTCCGCCCGAACCCGCCGGCTCGGCGTCCTCTGCCCCGACCACCTTTGGCAGCGGAGGGGTGCCGCCACCGCCGCGGCCGGAGCCGGCGACGGCAGAGGAGGCCGCACGGAGGGACGGCGGGCTTTGCTTGCTCGGGTCGCCCCTAGCGCCGCCTGGGGGGCGATGCGATATTAAGCACATCAACAGTGCAATTTTATTTTTTTTTGCTTTATCCGGCCCCCTCAACATGCTAATTTCTAAAGATGCGACAGGTCCGGGTCGGCCCATTGGCCCTTCGCACCGCACCTCATTTCTGTTACCAATAGGGTACAGGTTTGGCCCGTAAAAATTAAGGTCCAACAGGGTAAGACCCTTGCGACCCTAGTGTCGAACCGCTACTTCTCAATCAGAAGCCGTCGGCCGCATCATCTCCAAGTTTGCGCCGTCGTAGGTTGCAGGCTTGCAGCGACTCACCGGCCGCAACGATATTCTGGGCTTGATGTAACGCCGCCGGCAAAACCCACCGGCTCCGGTTCCCCGCCGCCGGAAGATGCCCGCGCGTCTCCGGGTTCCCCTGCCGCTTGTTGCACGAGAGCGCGATGGCCCCTATCTACCGGTCGGGTGAGACGACTGCCATGGACCCTGTGTGCAGCTCAGCGAGACAGCCTCCATGGCCCCTGTCTGCAGGTCGAGCGAAACGACCGCCGGCGCCGCCATGGCCCATGTGTGTAGCTCGGTGATACCCGATGACGTAGTTACCTGCGTCAAAAGAATATGGGTTAGGTTGAGACTCCAAGTGCAGAGTGTGTAGTAAGTGGAAGACGTGTTTTTCCCACGAGGGGTGACTCGAGGGTTTAATATCGAACTCTCGGGGAATCAGTAGTGAAGATTTATCTTTCCTATCCTTCTTTTGGTTACCTACAAAACAAAGTAAATGTTTTGGTCCTCAACCTCACCTAGTGGTTGTCAAGCACAAGGTGTGAGAATGATATCAAGATAATATGCAATGCAAACAAGAAATAAATATGCAATGGTGGTAAATAAATATGCAAGGATGGTGGTAGCAATGATAAATGATATTTTTGGGTTTTATATGATGAATGCAAGATGTAAAAGTGTTTTTGTATTTTCGGATTTTTAAATGGCAGAAAATGGAAAAGTGGTAAAAGTGGTTGGAAAGGTGTTTCTTATGATTAAAAATGGACTGGGGTTCATGGTTTCACAAATGCACTCTCTCTTTAATAAAGTGGTAGACAATGGAACACTAGAGTTGACATATGAGATTGCAACACAATAGTTTAATGACAAGTTATAATTATATGGGCATCACGTCCTAACATAGAGACCTTTTGGTTATTAGTCTCTCTTATACTCCACCAAGATGCGAACTAAATCATAACACCTCAGTAATTAAGATAACTCAGAGTATAGCAATAAGTATCATGACATGAAGTTAAAATAAGAACATGCTAGATCTAGTCATGGAGGAAGTGGCAATGGTCACATCCACATCTCCGGTAGCATGGTATTTCTTTTTATCCCTAGTGAGGCAACAAAGTAAGGTAAAACACCCAAGTGGATCGCAGAACTTTCTCTCACGTTCACTGCACTAGCCACCCCCCGTTACTCCAACTAATGCACACGTTCCCCCTCACACGCTCTCATAAACATGCTTGATCATGACAAGTAAATAAGAACGGGGTACATAATATGCATCTACTTTCATAACTGAAACAAAACCATTGCAATCTCAAACATATATTAACTCATAAAAAGATCCACCACAAAGTTATTACATAGATGACCGTAATCATGTTCAGCAGCTCATACGGTACTAATTAGTGAAGCTCAAGAGAGAGAGATACATAAGTTACTTCCACAAACCCATAGTCCAGAGGTGGACTACTCCCTCTTCATCATGGAGACAGAGGAGAAGTCGTTGGAGAAGATGGAGACCACGCGGCAGCGCCCCACCGGAGTTTTCCCCCTCCGATCTGCAGCTCCAGGTCTCTGTTTCGGTGTTTCTGTGTTTCTGCGGCGCTCCTTCCAGAGAACGTCGGGGACTATTTTTATAGGCGGTTTTAGGTCAAAACGGAGTCGGTGGAGGAAAGATCGACGGCAACGGAGCTCCGAGGGCCAAAGGGGGGTCCCACGCGGCCAGGTACTTGGGCCGCGAGGGCCCACTCATCTGGGCCCTCGGTCCTCCGCTTGTTTGCTTCCTTCGCTCCCACGCTTTGTTCCTTCCAAAAACTAATGCTCGTAAATTTCCAGGTCATTTGGACGTCGTTTGGCTCCCTGAAACATTAAAATATAGAAATAGGGTTTTCTGTCTGCGCAGGGTTAATTCCATAAAAAATAGGAAACATGTCAAATATTCCCAAAATCATTATAAAACAGTGTTATAACCCTTATATGATGCAAATATGACTGGAATACAAGTAAAATAATGCAAAGTTCATGTATGCATTTTACATGCATCAACATCCCCAAGCTTAACCTATACTCGTCCTCGAGTATGAAGGTGATAAAACTAACATGGACTTTGCAATTTAATACTAACAATGGATATCAAAGATGATTACTATTGCTACATAGAGTAAAATAATTCATTCTTAAAAGGAGTAGCAATATGCAAGATAGTTTATGAAGTGATATCCAGTATTCAATGCAAGGATGTTCAATGATAATTCACAAAGTGTAACATAAGAGAAAAAAGTACTATGGACCACAAGTATGCATAATAATAAGTAAGAACATCCTACAATGGTCATAGAGTATTGATGAAAATCTGAATATAAAAGTGGAAACTTTGGAAAGATATATATATGAGTAGAGGTACAGCATGAATAAGTTTCATCTAACTTCTGAACTTCTCTACTTAAGTCAATGATTGTAATGTGGTAATCCTTGGTGTCAAGCTCTCATTCCCCTATCATAGCATCTTGAATGATTAAGTTTAAAGTGAAAGCAAATATGAGTAATGTGCTTGACAAAGTACAGGTTGAAAGTCTCATGCCCCTTGAATACAAGTACCTACTCCATGTGTTACTCAACTTGGAAAACAAAGCAAGTTCAAGTTAAATATCATTGTAAGTAATAATAGTATCATTAAGAGCGTCAACTGGGGTACCTCTTGTCCCAGGATATGGAACAAGCCCATATCAAAATGACAAGACAAACAAACACAATGAACAATCTCAACACCCTTTTTATTTACCATTAGATAGCTTTTTATTGTAAGGTGTATCACAGAAGGTTCACCATAGCATGTAAGTAAATTTCCACCATGAATGATGCATGGCTTAGATTAGCGGCCCAGGCGTCTCTCTAACCATTTATACAAACTCATTTAAACTCACTTCATTTCCTCATTTATTTCACCCATGGTAAGCATCCATAAACAAAAGTACATGATATCAACTAAATGAGATGAAGTGCAATGTTGAAAGCTTGCCATGTGACAGCACATATGAGCTAACTCTCAACCAAAGACATTTGTCAAGCCCACAACATCATAATTTTAATCACAATGGGTCATATTTTATTATGCAATAAAGTAAAGTGTGCATCAAGTTCGTGAGAGCTATATAACCAACTTTTCCCATAACAATCAATAACATAAGCATTTTAATTCAGAGGTATAGATAACACAAATATCATGATAAACATACTCGGAATAGCATAAAGCTAATAGGTAGATATGGTGGACTCACTGGAAAAACTTTGGTTGAAGGTGTTGGAAACAAGTTTTTACTTGTTGGAATTTTTGGGCTAGCAAGAGGGAGAAAGTTGACCATCTAAATGCATGCATGAGTGTCCATAGAACTAACCATTCTCTTTACTCATTTTATAATGGGGTGATTCTACAATTGTCCAACATACTCAAGTTAATTAAGTTCAAGGCAAGATGTGACTGAAACTTCTAAATATGCCACGCTCATTTGCATGAGTGTTACCCATAAATCTCCAAACAAGGGAATCATGGATGACACCATACTTTCATATTCATTGATAAACTACAAGATAGAGATACATGATAATGCTCCATGAGCTCACACACGCCTAAGAGATATTGATAACTAAACGATAAAAGCAAAACACACCATGACTAGATAGATATGATAAACTAGTAGAGATAAAGACTAGGTGGAACTCCCCCAAGCTTGACGTTCTGCAGAGCCTCTTTGCTGCGGCCTCCTCCTTCTCATATTCTTCCTCCCATTCAGCCATCTTCCATGGGAAAGGCCTTCCATCACGGAAAGATGTAGGTGGATCATTGTACCTGAGGGTGGCAGCTGCTGCAATTTTCTTGAAGCGTTCTTCATACTCGCAGTTCTGGTTCTCTACATCCCACATAAAGCATTGGATCTTCTCCATCTTCTCGATGACGTCCTTGTATCTTTCCTCTAGTTCTTCGAGCCTCCCCTTGTACTCTTCAACCTTCTTCTCCAGCTCCAGGTTCATGAAGTGATGAGCATCAAGGCTGCGGTAAACCACAGTGCCATACCTGAAGGTCTTGTCTTCCAGATCACCCAGCCTTTCCTCCACCGTACCGGTGGCCTTGGGAGCCTTCACCTCCTCCACGAGCAGCACACCCTCCTTGAAGGTCACGGCCTTCGGTGGAGCCATCACGGAGTTGAGGTAGCGGTTCACAACACCTCCCTTGGGGACGCTCTCCCCCTCATGGTTGGATCCGGAGCAAGACATGGCTAAACCCTGACAGACAGAAACAGCAAAAGCAAAGATCGCTCGAGAACGCTCGGTGCGAGATTAGATCAACGAAAAGGGGTATATATTGACGGTTTTTAGGTCAAGACGAAGCGTCGGAGTCGAAAACGAGACGGAACGGGACTCCGAGGGGCAAAAGGAGTGGTCCCACGCGGCCCAAGATTCTGGCCGCGTGGGACCCCTTGTTTCCTTCCTCGGGTCTCCGCTTCGTCCAGTTTTCTTGTCCCACACGTTAATTTCCATAAAAAATGACTTCCGTAAAATTTTACGCAATTCCGAGAAACTTTCCAACACAAAAGTTACCTATTATTGATTTTGGGTTTCTGAAACTGCAAAATTCTTCGCAATTACCTCCTCCGGTGTCTTTAAATTCAACTCCTCCACCTTTCCGATGAAGCTCTTCCTGCAATATAATGTTTAAGGCGTTGTCCATTGACTACATGAGGTTTACCTTTCATATCACCGTGAAGACGGATAGCTCCTGAACGGTACACCTCCTGTATCACTAATGGTCCCTGCCACTTTGAAGCTAACTTTCCTGCAGAAAACTTGAAACGAGAATTGTACAATAAAACTTGATCACCTACTTTGAATTCTTTTCTCTTAATTTTCTTGTCATGCCAAATTTTAACTTTCTCTTTAAACATTCTAGCACTTTCATAAGCTTCGTTTCTCCATTCATCAAGTAGGTTTAAATCAAGAATTCTCTTCTCTCCGCAGTTTAAAATCAAAGTTCAATTGTTTAATAGCCCATCTAGCATTATGTTCTAATTCAACAGGTAAATGACAAGCTTTTCCATAAACCATTTATAAGGAGACATTCCCATAGGATTTTTAAAAGCAGTTCTATAAGCCCATAATGCATCATTAATTTTAGTTGGCCAATCAGATCTAGACTTATTCACTGTCTTCTCCAAAATGAGTTTAATTTCCCTATTACTTAATTCAACTTGTCCACTTGTTTGAGGGTGATAGGGAGATGCAATTCTATGGTTAACATCATATTTTGCCAATGTTTTTCTAAGAATACCATGCAAGAAATGAGAACCACCATCAGTAATTAAAAACCTAGGAACACCAAACCTGGGGAAAATGATGTCCTTGAGCATCGTCATTGCTGTGGCATGATCTGCACTCTTGGTTGGAATTGCTTCCACCCACTTTGTAACATAATCCACTGCAACCAAAATGTGAGTATGCTTTGTCTTTGACTCTGGGAAAGGCCCATAAAGTCAAAGCCCCAACATCAAATGGCTCAAGTGGCAAAGAATAATTCATAGGCATTTCATTTCTCCTACCAATATTTCCTACTCTTTGACATTTATCACAAGATTTAACATATTCAGCACAATCCTTAAATAAAGTAGGCCAATAGAAACCAGATTGTAATACCTTTGCACCTGTACGATCTCCTGCATGATGCCCTCCATAGGACTGTCATGACAATCTCTTATAATAGCCTGTTGTTCATGCTCAGGTACACAACGTCTAATAATACCATCCACACTTTTCTTATAAAGGAAAGGATCATCCCAAAAATAATGTCTAAGATCATAAAAGAATTTCTTTCTTTGTTGAAAAGTGAAGTGTGGAGGTAGAACTTTACCAACAATAAAATTTGCATAGTTGGCAAACCATGGTGATGCAACTTTAGCACTAGAAACATTAACAATTGCAAGTTGTTCATTAACAAAGCTATCATTAATAGGAATAGGATCATCAGGTATATTTTCCATTCTAGAAAGATGATCAGCTACTTGATTATCTTCCCCTTTCCTATCAACAATGTGTAAATCAAATTCTTGCAATAGAAGTACCCATCTTATTAATCTAGGCTTAGCATCTTTCTTATGCATTAAGTATTTAATGGCAGAATGATCAGTATGCAATGTGACTTTCGAATCAGTAATATAAGGTCTAAACTTGTCACAAGCAAATAGCACTGCTAAAAATTCTTTTTCAGTTGTGGCATAATTCCTTTGAGCAGCATCAAGTGTTCTACTAGCATAATAAATGACATTCAGTTTCTTATCAACACGTTGGCCCAAAACAGCCCCAACTGCATAATCACTAGCATCACACATAATTTCAAAAGGCAATTTCCAATCAGGAGGTTGAATAATAGGAGCACTTATTAAAGCATTCTTCAAAATATTAAAGGACTCAATGCAATCATCATTAAAAGAGAAAGGAACATCCTTTTGCAAAAGATTGGTTAGGGTTTTGATATTTTGGAGAAATCTTTAATAAACCTACGATAAAAACCTGCATGCCCAAGAAAACTTCTTATACCTTTGATGTCCCTTGGGTATGGCAGCTTTTCAATAGCTTCTATCTTTGCTGGGTCAACTTCTATTCCTTTCCAGAAATCTTATGCCCAAGAACAATACCTTCAGTAACCATGAAGTGACACTTCTCCCAGTTAAAACTAAGTGTTGGTCTTCACAACGCTGCAAAACTTTGTTAAGGTTGAACAAGCAATTATCGAAGGAAGTACCATACACAGAAAAATCATCCATAAAACTTCCATTATCTTTTCAATATAATCAGCAAATATAGCATTCATGCATCTTTGAAAAGTAGCAGGAGCATTACATAACCGAATGGCATTCTCCTATAAGCAAATGTACCATATGGGCAAGTAAAAGTGGTCTTTTCTTGATCATCCTTATGGACAGGAATTTGTGAGAAACCTGAATAACCATCTAAATAGCAAAAGTGAGAGTGTTTAGATAACCTTTCTAACATTTGATCAATAAATGGCAATGGGTAATGATCTTTACGAGTTGCTTTATTTAACTTCCTGAAATCAATACACATCCTATAACCAACAACAGTACGTTGAGCCACAAGTTCATCCTCATCATTTGGAACAACAGTCATTCCACCCTTTTTAGGAACACAATGAACAGGACTAACCCACTTACTATCAGCTATGGGATAAATGATACCAGCTTCAATAAGTCTTATTACCTCTTTCCTTACCACTTCTTCATTTTTGGATGGAGACGGCGTTGATAATCAACAACAGGTTTTGCATCCTCTCCAAATTAATTTTATGCATACATAGAGCTGGGCTTATACCTTTAAGATCATCAAGAGAGTATCCAATGGCTGGTCGGTGAGCTTTAAGCACATCAAGTAATTTCTCTTCTTCTTCAGCTGAAAGGTTAGCACTAATAATGACAGGATATATGCTCTTCTCATCCAAATATGCATATTTCAGATTTGTAGGCAAAGGTTTAATTCAAACTAGGATCCCCTTTAGGTGGTGGTAGCACTCCTAAATTATCAGGTGGGATATGCAATTGTAATTGTGGTGGTTGTTGCCATAATATTTGTTCTAAAGCATCCTTTTCCTCATCATTAAATGGTTCATCTTGATTAAGCATATAACGTTCTACAACATCTGTTGAAGCTACAGCTATATGTGCAAGAGTTTCAATTATATCTTCAGAAATTGGCTCTTTCACAACATGTTTATCAGCAAATTTGGAAAAGTTGAACTCAAGTTTTCACCAGCACATTTAATAAACACTTTCTCTTTAGGCAAATTAATTTCAGCACCAACAGTGTTTAAGAAAGGTCTACCAAAAATGATAGGACAAAAAGAATCTTGAGGACAACCAAGCACAATAAAATCAGCAGGATATTTTATTTTGCCAACCAATACTTCAACATCTCTAACAATTCCAAATGGACTAATATAATCTTTATTAGCAAGTTGAATTGTCATACCTGTCTCTTCCATAATGATAGGATCAATATCAGGCTTGATTTCAAGATAAAGAGAATATGGAATGACACTAATACTTGCTCCAATATCACATAGACCATGATAACTTGAAGTCCCAATAGAGCATGATATAACAGGTTTACCAACTTTGGCCGAATTACCTTTGATGACTTAGTAGCATCTTCACATAAATAAACATCAACAGGGTCTTCTTCATTTAATTGTTTGATAATTGAAATTTGACTGTTGACTTCCACCTGTTCATAAGGCTGAGAACATCTTCTTTTACTCTTGTTAGTAACAGCAATAAGTAAATTCTCCTTAACTTGGTTTGGATATGGAGGTGGTTCAACATACTCCTCAATTGTCACAGATGACACTGGTTCTGCCTGTTTAATAACTTTAGGAACAACAATAGATTGTTTAACAGGTTCAACATAAACTTCAAACCACTTTGAGGAACACAGATATGCTCAGCAAAACCTTTAGCTATCTCAATTATAACATAAGGATCAAGATTAAAAGTATCACTCAGATTTTTAAACAAATAGAAGTAGAGAAGTTCTCTACACATGAATATCCATAATCAAAATAGGCTCATTACCTTTATCAAGATCCCAATGACTAGTATTTTCAGAAATAGTCTCCAATAAATTCCATGCTTCTTCTTCAGTATTATTAGTAAAACTTCCACCAGATGAATTATCCAGAATTTCCTTGTGCTTCGGTAGCCTCACATAAAAGTTTATCAATATAAGTTTCCTTGTAAGATCATGACAAGGATTCTTGCGAAGGAGTTCCTTTAACCTCCCCCAAGCTTGAGTAATACTCTCTCCCAGATGTGGCCAGAAATTAAATATATAGCAGCGGTTCTCATAAGCTTCTTTAGGAGTAAAATATTTAAGAAAGAAAACCTTCCTCAAGATATTCCATTCAATAGACCTCTTCATCAAGAGACCTGTACCAATCACGAGCATTACCAGATAAAGACAAATATAATAACTTCCTTTTTACCTGATCTTCAGAAATACCAGGAAGTCTAAATAAACCACATATGTCTTCAATTATCCATGTGTTCACGTGCAGACTTAGTTCCATCACCTGTAAATGGATTTTTCATAACTCTTTTAACATGACCAATGGGAATTTTAAATCCCACTTTAGGTACTCAGACACAGTAGTTTCAACCACTTTAGGAGTAGTGGCATAAGCACTTCATATAGAGCAAGATGCAGCGAGGCACGATTCATAAATGCCATAGTAACAATGAGATAAAACAGCTTTCAAGTTTCCTTACCAAACTTCTTACCAATAGCGCTACGCTCCCCGGCAACGGCGCCAGAAAAGTATCTTGATGACTCCCAAGTGCAGGAGATCAATTGTAGTACCTTTCAATTAGAAAAGGTTGTCGAACCCACGAGGAGCTGAAGGTATTGGTTAGTAAGATTGATAAATAAAACAATAAAAGATGCAAGTGTTTTTGGTATTTTTGGTTGTATAGTTGCAATGCAGAAAATAAACAGTAGCAAGTCAAAGCTCTCAAAGAGAGAAAGCCCAATCCTCTTATGTGCAAGAGGACAAGCTCAAGTGATGTGTAACTTATATGTGGAAAACGTTCCCGAGGGCGGCATGGATATTGCTAGGCATAGAGATTTATTAAACAACACGTTGAATATCTTGTCAAGTTTTAATCTTCTTTGGACGGAGCCATTATTAGGTATAGCTAAATAAATAAACTACAACCCCTTATGATGGATCATGTGGCCAAGTAAATGACTGCACAAGAATTATTAAGACATAAAGTCCCACCATAGCATTACACTCTAAGGTCCCCGATACTAATACCCTCATAATATAACTTCATGATTCGGTCCAGGTTTACATGTCCTCCCAAGTCTCCCTCAATTCATTATACTACGGTGTTCTCCTATGAGCCCATATAGGTGAAGTGTTGTGCAGTCGACGTTCGCACAACACCATCATAGAATCACATAAAAGATAAACTCTTGACAAAATACCAACACATGTTATATAAATCATTGCCAATTCATCCTATGCCCTCAGGAACATACGGGAACTACTCACAACGTGCAAACATGATATATTCAGTGGCATAAGTGGTACAACACAATCTGAAAATATAACTTCACCACCAAATAATGACAAGTACTCAATCACAAACATGAATAGTAGCACAAGACAAGTATCTAGGGTATAGCAACTCTCAAACTACGAGGGGAACGGAGTGGATCACGGAGATGATGATGGAGATGGTGCTGGTCTTGGTGATGGTGATGATGTAGAGGCCTCCTCCCACGCCAAGGAGGAGAGGTGATGACGATGACGATGATTTCCCCCTTCTCCGGAGCTCCGGAGCAGCAGGATCTGATCCCCCTCGGAGGGAATCAGGAGTTTCGCCGCCGCCGCGGCCTCGGATGGACTTGGAAAAATTAGGGCGTAACTTTTCGGGGAGACGAAGGCGTCGATAAAAAGCCCCAGGCGAGGAGGTGCCCGAGGCCCACTTAGTGGGTCCCACGCGGCCAGGTACTTGGGCCGCGTGGGCCCACCCCTTTTGGGCCTCGTGGCTCTCCTCTCTTCGGTCTTCTTCCCTCTGCCTTTCTCTCGACGAAAAACCAGCTGTGTATTTTCCTTTTATTATTTGGGTCCTGTAGCTCCTGAAACATTAAAAACAAGAAAAAGGAGGTTTTCTGCCTCCCAGAAATTAAATACCAAAAATAGGGACTTTGTATGAAAGTCCCATAAATCATCTAAAACATGTAAAAACAATGATATAACAATGCAAATAACATTCTAATATGATACTAAAAGTTGTATAAATGATGATATAAAATGCACGTATCAATGACGCGGCTAGCTAGTTTGGATTTAATTCCGAAATTCACTACTGTCAAAAGTTCCAAGTGTCAAGTGTGTGTGCAAGCTAAACAACCTCGCAAGTCCCATAAGACTGCGGAGGCAAGAGACTTGGCACCGCTGGAACTTATACATTCGGATCTCTGTGAGATGAACGGCGTGTGGACAAAAGGCGGAAAGAAATATTTCATGACGCTTATTGATGACTCCACTAGATATTGTTATGTGTATCTTCTGAAATCAAAAGATGAAGCCTTAAACTACTTTAAAATCTATAAAGCTGAAGCAGAGAAACAACTTGATCGGAAAATTAAACGGCAAAGGTCTGATCGTGGTGGAGAGTATTTTTCCAATGAGTTTGATTCTTTTTGTGCGGAACATGGTATAATTCATGAGATGACGCCTCCCTACTCACCTCAGTCAAATGGGGTGGCCGAAAGAAAGAACCAAACTCTGACTGATTTGGTTAACGCCATGTTAGACACTTCGGGTCTCTCCAAGGCATGGTGGGGGGAGGCTCTATTGACAGCTTGTCATGCCCAAAACCGAGTTCTCACAAAGAAGAAAACCGTTTCTCCATTTGAGGAATGAGAAAGGAAAAATACGAGACTCTCTTACTTAGGTACTTGGGTTTGTTTGGCGAAAGTCAATATACCAATCCCCAAGAAGCGCAAGCTAGGACCAAAAACCGTGGATTGTGTTCTTCTAGACTACGCTTTTCATAGCGTTGGTTATAGATGTTTGATAGTAAAATCTGAGGTATCCGACGTTAACGTTGGTACGATTATGGAGTCGAAAGATGCGACTTTCTTTGAGTAAATCTTTTCGATGAAGGATATGCCTAGCTCATCAAATCAGGAGATACCTAATACATCTAGTCAGGAATTGGTTGATATTCCTGATCCTACCATTTCGATAGAAACACACTGATAATCCTGTTGAGGATGACAATGAAGTTCCTGTTAGGAGCAAGAGACAGAGGACTGCAAAGTTCTTTGGTGATGATTTCATTGTGTACCTTGTGGATGACACACCCAGTACCATTTCAGAAGCCTATGCATCTCTTGATGCTGACTACTGGAAGGAAGCTGTCCGTAGCGAGATGGATTCCATCTTGGCTAATGGAACCTGGGAAGTCATTGGTCGTCCTTATGGGTGTAAACCTGTAGGATGTAAGTGGGTGTTCAAGAAAAATCTTAGGCCTGATGGTACTATTGAGAAGTACAAGGCGCGGCTTGTGGCCAAGGGTTATACCCAGAAAGAAGGTGAAGACTTCTTTGATACTTACTCACCTGTGGCTAGACTGACCACGATTCGTGTGCTACTTTCGTTGGCTGCCTCGCATGGTCTTCTCGTTCATCAAATGGACGTTAAGACAGTTTTCCTAAATGGAGAGTTAGACGAGGAAATTTACATGGATCAGCCCGATGGTTTTGTAGTACCTGGTCAGGAAGCAAAGGTGTGCAAGTTGTTGAAGTCTTTATATGGCCTGAAGCAAGCTCCTAAGCAATGGCATGAAAAGTTTGAAAGAACTTTAACTGCTGCAGGTTTCGTTGTAAATGAATCTGACAAGTGTATGTACTATCGCCATGGTGGGGGCGAGGGAGTTATTCTCTGTCTGTATGTCGATGACATACTGATCTTTGGAACCAACCTTGAATTGATTAAGGAGGTTAAGGATTTTTTATCTCGCTGTTTTGAGATGAAAGATCTAGGAGTGGCTGATGTTATCTTGAACATCAAGCTGCTGAGAGATGGTAATGGTGGGATTACACTGCTTCGGTCTCACTATGTGGAAAAGGTCTTGAGTCGCTTCGGGTATGATGACTGCAAGCCTTCTCCGACACCATATGATCCTAGTATGTTGCTTCAAAAGAATCAACAGACTGCTAGAGATCAGCTGAGATATTCTCAGATTATTGGCTCGCTTATGTATTTGGCTTGTGCCACGAGGCCTGACATCTCTTTTGCTGTGAGCAAGTTGAGCCGGTTTGTTTCTAATCTGGGAGATGATCATTGGCATGCTCTTGAGAGAGTTATGCGTTATTTAAAAGGCACTGCGAGCTATGGAATTCACTACTCCGGGTATCCGAGGGTACTGAAGGGTTATAGTGATTCAAACTGGATATCTGATGCTGATGAGATTAAGGCCACGAGTGGTTACGTGTTTACACTCGGTGGTGGCGCTGTTTACTAGAAGTTTTGCAAGCAGACCATCTAACGAGGTCAACTATGGAAGCATAACTCACAGCGTTAGACACAGCCACTGTTGAAGCAGAGTGGCTTCGTGAGCTCTTGATGGACTTACCTATGGTTGAAAAACCAATACCCGCTATCCTTATGAACTGTGATAATCAAACTGTGATAGTTAAGATTAAAAGTTCTAAGGATAATTTGAAGTCATCAAGGCATGTGAAGAGGAGATTGAAATCTGTCAGAAAATTGAAGAACTCCGGAGTTATTGCGTTGGATTATATCCAAACGTTTAAGAACTTGGCAGATACCTTCATAAAGGGTTTATCACGTAATGTGATAGATAGTGCATCGACGGAGATGGGTTTGAGACCCACGGTATGAGTTGTCCACAGTGGTAAACCACTCTATGTGATCGGAGATCCCGTGAATTAGAAGTGGGTGACAAGCTGCTGGTCAGCTGGGAGGAGAGTATCCCTACATTATTTTTCCCACTCCGTGAAGATGCAATACTCTCCTGATCTGCATGGCAGGTTGAGATTTATCTTAATGTGTTCCAAGCGGCTTACTTTTATAAGCGGAGATGTTATCCTGCACGAAGCGCTTCCTAAAAACCTAATTCGCCTTCTCCCGTACAGGATCACAAAGAAGACTGTTTCGGAGACCTGCTCTCCCAACCGTCGGCGCACGCCGGCTGTCGTGGGTTTGTCACGTCAGATGTCATGGATGACTTCGTAGGTGTGGGATTTGCGCGAGTCAATCGTCTCCGAGCTTGGGATCGCAGGAACAAGGACGAACACAGATTTACCCAGGTTCGGCCCCTCAATGTGAGGTAAAGACCTACTTCCTGCCTACCCTAGATTGGTATTGATATGATATATGTGGTGTTACAATGGAGGCGATCCGATCTGGGAACTCGCCGTAAGAGCTAGGGTTCTAGGGCTTGATAGCTTGACCCTGTCTAAGTCCTGCGAGTCCTCTTTATATGCACAGAGGCTCGCTAGGTTACAAAGGAAACTTCCTCCACAAGGAATATATCGACCGGAACCTACTTGGAGACTAACTCCCCCTCACGTCTTCCAGGATATGTCTTCTAGATCCTTCTCCTTGTGGTGGTTCGATGTTGGGCTTGCTTTCATGCAGGCCTTTATTGTGCGAGTAAGTGAGTCGCACTTTACCAAATATGGGCCGCGGGTTAATCTACAAAGTATTCCCCCACATTAGCCCCCAAGTTCAGCTTGGACTTCGGACGAAGGCTTCTTTGTCTTATTGAACCATTGAACCGCTCACATGAATGTCCCAGCTGAACTCCAATTTTTGTATCGCCATTTGCGACTTATAACCTTCTTAGCGGCTCAAGGGCGCGACTCATCTGGTCGTGCCTATTGGTTTTCAGATCTGAGCGTCTTCTGCGCCTGGGCTTTTTATGTTGGCCCATCGGCCTCCCTGGCGTTCTACTTCAATTACGCCGCCACTACTTTCTCCGCCGCCTTTGGTTCCGCTTCTTGCGCTTGCAAACTTCTGGCGGAAATCCCTTGGTTGAAAGAGATGTCTCGCCGTAGCTGCAACTGGGAAGGCTCGTGGATTGATGAGGTATTTTTGGAGTCTTTAGCTGCTCGCGGCCTTCTTCCTCCGAGGGATCAATGCGAATGGCGCACCGCTGGCGAGGAGATAATTCCCGATCCACAGCCAGGAGAAGTGGTGATTTTTGCGGAACACGTCGAGCGCGGATTCAAGCCTCCTGGTTCTCTTTTCTTTCGCTCCCTGATGCAGCGACTGGGTCTTCGCCTTCATGACATCGGTCCCAACTCAATATTGCAAGTGAGTAACTTCCACGTCCTTTGCGAAGATTACTTAGGCATCTCTCCTTCAATAGACTTCTGGCTCGCTCTCTTTAGCTGCAATAGTCAAAAGAAGCAATAGATGCATCTTTCCTCCAATGCGGCGCCATATCTTTCCAACGCCGTAAGGGTAGTATTTTCCCAAAGCTAGCCCTTGCCAAAAAAGTTAAGGACTGGCAAAGAACTTTCTTTTACTGCAAAGATACTTCCCCTGAGGGCGAGATTCATCTCCCCCCTTGGTCTCCACTCCCTTTCGAGGCTACCTCTGCTTTGTCTTCCAAGCCCGATCCTTCCTCGTTGGCCTCCATCGAGATTCTTTTAGACAAGGTGAGGGCGCTGACGCTCCATGGTCTTACCGGATTGGATCTTATATCTTGCTGGACCAAATGGCGAATTCAGCCTGTGAGTCGCCGTCTGCGACTTATGATGGACTTCACCTGCCATGCCGATGACGTTGATCGTACTTGCCCTGAAGATTGGGACAAAGGGGAGTGGATAAACTTCATTCGCCGAGTGACGAACGAGGACATTGACTCGTATGATAACGTCGGTCTTGCTCCTTCTGGGCTGAACACAAGCCTTTTGTGGTAATTATTCTTGTAACTTTTTCCCTCTAGGATTCCTTCTTCAAAGTTGACTATTTCGATGTTGATTCTCTTTCAGATCGATCCTTACTTTTGGACTCTCCCATCCGAAGAGGAGACCGGCTCAGGCCAAGAAACCACTGTGAAGTTGCCAGAAGAAGTCGCTGATCCTGGCGAGGAAATGATCGCACATGGCACTGTTTCCGAGCCTGGTGGTAGCACATCTGAAGAGGAGCAACAAATGGCCAACGCTCTCTTGTCCACGGCTCCAGGCACATCTTTCCTGGCGCTTCCTGAAGTACCTCGCAGGTCCTCTAAGCGTCTTCTCTCTGAGAGCTCAGAAGATCCCTCGCAACCTGAGAAACGTCGCAAGGCCTTGGCGTTGCTTGTGGATATCAAAGCTGCCAAATCTTTAAAACTTGCTAAGCCTGGCAGCTGTACTTCCTCCGAGCCTGCGGTGAAGAATTGTCCCTCGACAAGCTCGGGTATTTCCTTGTGACATTCTTTTCTTTGTATTCATGTGTCTTATGAAGGGTTGTTTATTCACTGTTGTTTTTCTATCCCGTAGGCTCAGACCTGCAAGATTTGTCTTCTCCTTCTTCTGGTTGCCTGATGAGGAGCGTCCGTATTGCTTCTGGGTAAGACTTGCTTTCCTTTTATAACTGTTGTGCTGCCATTTTGGTCTATAACCATCAATATCTTGCAGGGCCATGGTTGGAGGAGATACAAAGTCTACCTCCTCCACTGATCTTTCTCAGCCAACCACGAGTGAAGGTGATGTTGCTGGCGAGAACATGGGAACTAGCGATGGCGCGACTTATCTGAAGCCTTCTTTAGAAGAGGGTATTGCCGATGCGGCTCCTGCCGTGGTTCCAGTCGCAGCGCCATCTGCGACTCCTAATGTTGATGGGATGCCCCTTCAAGTTGGAGCTCCTATTTCTGAAGCGGCTGACCTCCCCAGCGCTAGTAGTTCCAAATCAATTGCAGATGCCATAATCGATGCTGGAGATAAGCACGCTGCTTTATTGCGCGACCTGGTTGGGCAATTATCTTCAAGTCGCCTGGTACGCATACTGTAGCCCCCAAGGATCAAGACCTTGTGTCAGTTCGCAGGGTGTTGATTCTTTCTTTTTTCCAAGCTTTGAGCCCCCAAGTACCTTTCAAAATTGCTTATATTCCGTTTACTCGCAGCTTGAGCTTTCCTCGCTTGCTGCTTCTGACGCAATGAAAGCCAAGGGCATTTCCTTAGATAAACCTGAAGTGACGCGATCTGCCTTGGGACATCATAGCGATATCATTAAGAACCAAGCGCAAGAAATACAAATACTCAAAGATCAACTTGACTCCTGTGAAGAGCAATTTAAAGAACTCGAAGCAGACTCCAAGCAGCGACTAATGGAGAAGGATGAATTGATAAAATCCTTGCGAGAGGGGCTGAATCTCAAATCTGAGCTGCTTGATCGGCTGAAAGGAGACCATGTGAGGGAGCTCGCCGCGCGAGATGAAAAATATAACTCGCTGCTCAAGGCTTTTGAGGGTTTTGGATCTGCTGTTAAATCAGCCATTCTGCAACTCGCTGGTACATCCCTAATCCTTTGTCTCTTGATCATTTACATCTGAGTGACCATCATGAGCTGCTGATCTGAATAATATCTTGTTTTTTGATGCAGGGCCTGGTGCTCCGGTGTACCGCTCCAATTTGAAGGATCAACTGGAATATCTTCAAGATTTTAGCCTGCGCCTTCTTAAAGTAACCAAAGAGGTTATGACAAAAATCGCCCCTGCGACTGATGCTCCAGATTCATGTGAGTTTTGGCTGAACAGGCTATTTAAGGCTCCTCACTATGTCTCTGATTGGAAGGGGTCTTCTGCTCGCTCCGGAGCTGCTCATGTGTTAACATTACTCCGGGCATATTATCCAGAAATAGAGGTAGGCAAGATTGCTCTTCATGACCGGGCGAAGCGCGCGGATGGTACTGAGCTTCCAATGAGTGAATACTTCGACATCTGGAAGGGTATGCGTGGATACGCCACATTGCTTGTTAAGAATTTAGACTTGGGCTCTTATCTGGGAAGGCTACGAAGGAGAAATCCACTGGGGCTGAATCATCCCGAGCTTCCGATCCATCCTCAGGACCTGGTGGTCCTTCCACTTCATCTGGTGGTGCCTTGGTTATAAGGACACCTGCTGCTCCAACCTCGAGGCAAGCCGCGAAGGCTTCTGTTCCTGCGACTCGAAAGCAGAAATAAACATCCAATAGTAATGTGCGACTCGTCAATAGTGACTTGCCCGTTAGTCTGTAAAAAATTTGTGTACTATAAGCAGTACTTTTGTGACCTATAAGCAGGTTCTTTTATGATACTTCCATTAAGTAGACGCTCGCGCGGCTCAGTATTTCCTAGGAACATGTGTGTTCAGGGTCGAGAGCGGCCATGATAGGCAATCAAGCTCGATTGACGCCACACCCCAGTACTTTGGCCGCATAATGCAAGACGCTTCTAGCTTAAGGACTGCCACTCGTTTGGCAAGGGTTGAGGTAGCGAGCTGTGCTCGCTGTGCTTTGTAAAAAAGCCCTCAGGGTTGGTGATGTATGAAATTCAAAAGACTCAGCGACTCAATGATAGTTGAGGCGAAACGACGAACCCTTGAATGTCAAGGGTGCCGGCTTTATTTCATAACCACTCAATTTATTACAGGGTGAGACAAAGACGATGCAGACCCTTTAATGCGAGTTTTCTGTTCCTCGCAGGTCATGCATACTTGATACTCATCGCACTCATTTGCGAAATAATACTCCTGACGGAGTGGGTTGAACACCTAGTTGGTTCATGTTTGAGTTGCTAAAAGCGACTCGGGTCGAGCATGATAGCTCCGATGTTTTCATGCCAAAGTGAGGGTCAAATCTTTTGATAGGGTAGTCGCACTGAGTTGCGACTTATGCTGATTCACGTCCTTGGGGATGAGTCGCGGGGGTAAGGTCTCACAATAGTTGGGCCTCTCTGACTTGGGTTGTTGATTGATATTGGATCTATGCATATACGCCATCTCTTGTTTTGTTTTTGTATCAAAGCGATTCCTGGAGTATTATCTTCCTGATTCGCGACTGTATGGTTGGAATTCACCATCTGGTGGGCGCGTCCTGCTGTCCGTCCATTCTGAGTCCCCAAGGCGACTCGCTTTGGGCTGCGGAGGTTTACTGATGGCCTGAGACCATGTGAGGAGTTGGCGATGCAAGCTTCTTCTGCAATTACTGAGCCTGCTTCCTCGCACTCTAGCGCTCTCTGTCTGTCTCCATGCACCGTGATCACGCCGTTTGGTCCTGGTATCTTTAACTGCAGGTATACGTAGCAGGGGCGGGCAGTGAATTTGACATAAGCTTCTCTCCCGAAGATCGCATGGTATGGGCTTTTGACTGCTACGACCTCGAAGCTCAGGAACTCTGTGCGGAAGTTTCGCTCGGTCCCGAAGCTGACTTCGAGGGTAATTTTTCCTATAGGTCGGTGATTATTCCTGGAATTATGCCTTGGATATCCTTCCTTGTTGGCTGTAGCTGCCGCTCGGGTATGTTCATTCGACGGAGCGTGTCTTGGTATAGGATGTTTACTCTTCCTCCTCCATCCATGAGGACTTTGTTCAACCTGTATCCCGCGACTTGCGGTGTAACAACGAGAGCCAACTGTCCTGGATCTTTTACTTCTGGGGGATGATCGTCGCGACTCCAAACAACCGATCGCTCTGTCCAACGGCGGTGTCTTTCCAGAGTTGGGATTGAGTCGCGGCTCCATCTGCTATTCATTTGCCTTCTATTGCCCGCTGTTTGTACATCCACGGTATGAAATTGCCCTATGTTTCTTCTTACTGAAGTTTCAGGCTTTTGACAGGAGTTCTCCTTGTCCCTATGCTGCATTGGTCCGCTGTGAGTCGCGGGATGAATCTCCTTCCTTCCATCGCCTGTAGTAGTGACACTGTGCCTTGGTGTGACCCGCGGGTCTTCCATCTCTTCTGCGGTGTAAGTCGCAAGGACTATCGAAAATCCCTTTGGCGCTGTTGGGGAGTGACTCCTTGTCTCTTTTCTGCTCCCTAGTTGATGCTTACAGTGTTCTGTTTCCTTTGAGATTGGCAAGGAGCCGCTTGCCATCTTATCTGTCTCTGCGTGCTTGTTAGTAGTCGCCGAGAGTTGGCCGAAAGTATTGATCTTATGTTCAGTGCGGCTTAAGGTACGCACCGGCGGCTCAAACCTACAGTTCTTTCTCATAACTTGCACTTCAGATTGCGCCGTGGTATCTTTGGCAGAGTCAAGGATCCCTGTGACTTGTTTTATCCAGTCGCTGGTTGATTCGTTCTCCTTCTGGATCCACTGTCTGAGGTTCTTCACGCCCTCTATTTGGAACCTTTTGATGAACTTATCCTTCAATTCTCCCATGAGTTTATTGACTTTGGCGGCAACCTTAGCAGCCAATCCCTGGCTTCTCCCTGTAGTACCAAGTGAAAATATTTTGCGAGCACCTCCTGAGTTACACCGATTCCTGTCATGTTTATTTCATAGTCCTCTATCCACAGGACAGGGTCTAGATCATTATGGTAGGTGGTGACTTGCTGCGACTCGCCGAAGTTCGGTGGGAAACGAGTGAGCCGTATTTCCTCCCCGAAACATGCTGGTCCTTTCAATAACGAATAGGAGCTCACAGGTGCCGTATCTTCATCTGAATCAGTTTCAAACTGGGTTGGTTGAGTCGCATCAAGCATTGCGGCTTACGTCAGCCTTACTCTCTTTACCTGGTGATATTTGCAGACCTGCTAGCTGGTTGTCTAATTCTTCCACATTGCATCCTTCCTCGCCCCACGATACCTCGTGTTGGGCTCGTTAGGCGTAACTCCATACATGTTTGCTTGCTGTAGGGCGGCAGTCTGTAGCAGATCAATCGCATGGCGAGCTCCTTATCAGCTCGCGTATCTCCGACTGGTGCTATTTTTGATAATATCCGATCGCGTCGTGCATATTGCTTCCGGATTATTGTGGAACTTCTGCTTCATCTCTTGCCTCCCTTTGTCAGTCTTGGTGCAAATCGCCTGCTGCTTTTGCTGCCAACGCCTCAGTCGTTGATCTTCTTCCTGGAGTTTTTTGCGCTCTGCCGCGAGCCTTTGCGCTTCTTCACAAAGTTCCGCCCTGACGGCTTCGATTTCTTCAATTTTGGGATTTTTCTCCCGGCTAGGCAGAGGTTCCCAGATTGGTTTTGACGGGACGGAGGCAGGTGTTTTTGCTCCGGTCTGTTGCAGTTCTTCTAACACGCGGACCCTAACTGGCCGCAGTTCCTCTCCTGATTCGTCCCCTTGAGTCGCGTCTGAAGATCTGCGACTGACGGACCCAACGAAGATTTTCACAGACCCGACGGGAATAATATACCCAAATTCAACGTGATCTGCCTCTGGTCCCCACTCTGAGTCGTCGATGAAGGGAACACCATTGATATCTTCCACTTGGCCGATGGCGATGTCCTTGAACCCTGATTCCGATCCTGCGCGGAACGTGACGCTCTTGACCGCAGGCCCCACGGTGGGCGCCAACTGTCGTGGGTTTGTCACGTCAGATGTCATGGATGACTTCGTAGGTGTGGGATTTGCGCGAGTCAATCGTCTCCGAGCTTGGGATCGCAGGAACAAGGACGAACACAGATTTACCCAGGTTCGGCCCCTCAATGTGAGGTAAAGACCTACTTCCTGCCTACCCTAGATTGGTATTGATATGATATATGTGGTGTTACAATGGAGGCGATCCGATCTGGGAACTCGCCGTAAGAGCTAGGGTTTAGGGCTTGATAGCTTGACCCTGTCTAAGTCCTGCGAGTCCTCTTTATATGCACAGAGGCTCGCTAGGTTACAAAGGAAACTTCCTCCACAAGGAATATATCGACCGGAACCTACTTGGAGACTAACTCCTCCTCACGTCTTCCAGGATATGTCTTCTAGATCCTTCTCCTTGTGGTGGTACGATGTTGGGCTTGCTTTCATGCAGGCCTTTATTGTGCGAGTAAGTTGAGTCGCACTTTACCAAATATGGGCCGCGGGTTAATCTACAAAGTATTCCCTGACACCGGCGCTCGGGACGACGGAGTAGACGACGGTGGCGGCGCTAGGCACAAGGGTTGACAAAACCTAGATTGGTTCGGTGTGTGACGGCGCCCGCAGTGAACGGCAATATATAGTGCGGCTCAGGAAAACCCTAACGGGTACAACGTGGGCTAACCACTTCGCACATCCGAGTCGGTTACAGCAGCCCACGACCCGGAGCAACACGAACTGGCTTGGCTGTGACACGTAAGCTAACGACTCGGCTTTCCCGGTTTTCCCGAACAACAAAAATATAGGCAAAAGTTGACGCGACTCGAGACTCGATTCACGAAATGTGATCGCGACGTGTCGAGATGAGCGAGTGAGCGGCGGAGGAGTGCGCGAGAGAGCATTCTGTTCTCACAAGCTTATCAAGTAGCACAACACTCCACCTTATAAGGTGGTGCAACTCTCGTTCAACTTTCCATGTGGGAATAAACTTTAGCACCTCCCACCACTCGCCATGCACATGAGTCATTTGAGATTTCAGAATTTTTTTATTGGGTTGCCCCATACAATGGGCCCAAATTCTAACACATATTTGGCGCAGAGATCTGCAGAGTTATTTGCCTCTCCACCCAACATTCTGTTGTCGAAAGAAAACAGGCATACTTTACTGTCGTATTCAACTATTCATCATCTTCCATTTAGTGGGTTTTATGTTAACATGCTCCACCGTACTTTTTGTCCGTTGTACATTTCCAACATGCCCCAACGTATTTCTTCTGTTCATTTTATCTTCCTCGTCAGTGTTCTACTAAGAGAATGTTGGAATTTTATGGGCCTTTGCCCATGGCCCAACTAAAATTCCTAAAATCTCATGGCCCATTTATATGGCTGGTTGGGGACTAAAGTTTAGTCCCACATTGCTAGTTGGATGAGACAAACACCACCTTATAAGGTGGAGTGTTGAGACATTTGGTGTGCTTGAGTGAACAAAAGGCTCTCTCCCGCGCACTCCTCCTCCGCCGCCGCTCGCACGACACGCCGCGGGTTGCGGGAATCTCGCCGAGCCGAGCTTATATTTTTGCTGTTCGGGAAAATTAAACAAGTCATTGATTGATAATTAACGGACGCGTTAATTACCTCAGCCGTTTCCTATTCTTTTGGATCGTGGGGCTGTTACCGACTTGATCGTGCGGCTGCGCCCACGTCCTACCCGACCCGCACTATATATCCTGACTGAGCGAACCCTAGCCGCCTACACGCAACACATGGTCGCTCGCCGTCCTAGTTCTAGAACCTTGCGCCGCCGTCTTCCAAGTCTTCTCCATCCCGTCTTTCGGCGTGCACCGGTTGAAGGGACAGTAGGCCTCCGGAACCCCGCCTCTTGTGATCCTGTACGGGAGAGGGGCGATCAGGTTTTTGGGGAGCGCACTCGCGCGACTACTGGCTTCATGTTCTTCCCCAACGACGACTTCTTCCCCGACATCGGCAGCCTCTTCATCGACGACATGGGCGACAACGCGAACGCCAACGCTTCCGCTTCTGCTTCCGCTGCCGCTGCCGCCACACTGTATGATCTCCTAATCTTCCTGTTCGAATTACCACTATAATTTCTGCTAGTAGTATATGTTGTAGATTTGTGCTGTTTATCTACGGCATTGGTAGATCGCATATGTTTATCTATTGTACTGGTAGATCGCATGATTAGTTTAATTCTTATTATTCTAGTCATGTTCTGTTTACCGTTTTCACGAATTAAATCATATGCTAAATTGCTTATATATTCAACAGAGAATGCACAACGGACACGCTTATATCCGGCGCGTTATTCTTCTGGCCGTTACATGGTGTCCCTGTCGATTATGAGAATTTGTCTAGCGTCGCCGCAATTTTAGATGTCGGTGTTGTGCTATTATTCCCGAACAAAACGATCTCAGCTCCACATTTTTAGCGCCTGAAACGGGTGTTTCCGTTCGAGATCTTTTTTCGATAACGGACCTTTATCTATACCAATATAAAAAGACACAGAGGGGGACAGATCCAAGAAATCACAGCCATCAAAACAACATCTACGGTTAAAACGCCATCCATCATTAGCGCTAAAACAAGGGGACGGACAACTCCGATCGCTAATCAAACAGACCCGGAATTACCGCCCATCATCCACTGCGAAACGCGTCGATCCCCAACCGCCGCCTGCACGCAGCACGCCGTGCCCAGACCGTCGCACTTCCCGTGCCACCCGTCACCCACGCCGCCGCATTGCCCGGACGAGAACGACGACGCCGCCGCAATGCCCGCAGGAGGACGCCGCCCCCGCCGACGGCGCACTGCCCGCGGATGGACGCCGCCACTGCACTGCACCGCCGGATGCCGTCGTCCCGTCACGTCCCCTGTGCGTCCGGCAGCCGGCCGTTCCCAACTCGACGACAAAGTCTCTTTCATCCGCCTACGTTGCAACGCCGGAAATCAAGGTTTGTTTTCAGAATCTGTACTTCACTTTTCCTAAAGTCTGTTTATTTGGAATCAAGATTAGATTCAGTTTCAGAAACATAGTATTGCAATCAAGATGTATACATGTGAGTTCGTTGTATCCTCAACAGACTAGAAACATCATTATTGCCGGCTGTTTGGGAGCACGATGCTGCTGGCTGGTTTGGAATATGTCTTTGCAATCAGAAGCGAGATGTATCTCTGATGTGTCCTAACTGAAACCAGATGGTTGCTGTTGGCACATGGAATTTGTGCAGGCATAGGATGAATTGTGCTGAACCAGCATGTCTAAAACTTTCTAATTGATTGCTAATGTCTTCAGTAATTACACCTTTAAGAAGATTCCATGATTTTAGTCCAGCACAAATGCCCTTTTATATTGACTTTCTTACATGAAGCCACGAAGGATGGATCACCTTTTAAGTGTGAAAAGAAAAATGTTTTCTAGATTATATCGGAACCTGAGGGGGAGTACACGCACATTTCATGGTTTTGTTTCCAGTTATCTTTCTACATAATTATGCTTTACTTTGCTTTGGTAGCAGAACTATTCCAAGATCTATGGGTGCTAATACATTGTTCTATATTCGAGTTTTTAGGCTGTGAACGCCAATTGCTGCAATAAAACAATAACTATATAGTGGCTCCAATTTACTGTGATCAATTCAGTGACACTACCCCACTTTGAGAATACACTAAGGCCCATATCTGATCATATCAATCAACTATCTTTTTAGAGAACTCCACAATTTGTTTTGCTACTGTTTCTTAAATCTGCATGTTTAGCTCTGCATGATTGTGTATGAAGCATTGATCTCCAAAAGTATTGATTCCTGGATAGGTTTCTCTGAGTTATTGAGCAGTTGGTCCGCCTTCGGTGTTCCTTTTGTACTGCTGATTTGGAAAGATTTGGGTATAATGATTAGTGTCCTGTGCCCGTATATCAGCATGAGCTACCTCGGTCAATTCCCTGTAATTAGTAGGTGTAGTTTTGCTTATTGTTAGTTGTTGGTCTGCAAATTTCACTTCATCATATCAGTGCAGATTGCATGCTCCAAATACATGATTTTACTCTAACTGTGTTCATATTCTACAACATCATAATATTGCAAGATTTAAAATCCATTGAAAATAGTTTCTTTTGTATAATATATCGTTGTGAGCAAGAGTTACATTTATGACATATTCTTTTACTGATACCAAATGTCCACTTTTATTTAGAAATTATACTACGCATATACTTATTTGATGGCACTACAGGAACAGCTCGCTACGTCGACGGCCGGAGGCTACGCCGACGGCTTTTTGTCAGGGCCGTCGGCGTAGACAGCGACGAGGCCAGCCCGACGACATGGCCGTTGGCGTAGGAAATGTTGGCGGTATATATATTGTACAAAACTTTTTTTTTTTGCATGAGAACAACACGTGCATTGCACGACGAGGCCAGCCTGACGACATGGCCGTCGGCATAGGAAATGTTGGCGGTATATATATTGTACAAAAGTTCTTTTTTTGCATGAGAACAAGACGTGCATTGCACGTGCACGATTACTAGTTACTCAAAAAGTTGAGAGATTACACCCGGCCATAACTGACATGTACACAACCGTAGAAGTTCAACAAAAGAGAAAAAATTAAAAGGCGACGAAATACAATTAGTAGATCATGAATAGCATCTGAAGGTCCAATCCAAAAATCACGCTGCCACCAATGTGGGATAAAACTGTCCCTCACCGCGTCCTCCAACCATGTAGACCCTCTGTACACAGGTCTCGATACTCCACGCTTTGTAGAGACGGGTAGATGATCTGCATAAAAGAGAATTTTTTATCGTTAAAAACATTGTTATTTCTACATAGACACAAAAACTATATTACGGCCGACGCTCACAACCTAATAAGAGTTCTAAACTACAACACACCTATTTTAGTGTGCTTTTCAAGGCCATTGTAACATTGGCTTATAATTTTTTACGGACTAGCCACTCGATAACAATCCTTTAGGGCGTGTTTATTTGTGTACATTCGTATCCGGGATCTTGATGGTTTGGTCTATTGGTGAAAAATAACAGGTATTCCAATACGACATTCGCTATCCTAAATCAATGACAAATATTTAAGACATACGCATCATCACTATCTGGACATCTGGGCCTTTCAGTTGAGAACTTGAGATCTATGTTTAGTATTTTTTGTGTGCACCATAAATAAGTAATGTCATTTTTAGTATTTTATGGTGTACCAATAAAATCAAAAGATAGTTCTATGCATTGTAGTACTAATGCTTTCTTGAGATGCAGAGTCTCAACTTTGTACATTCTTGTTTGGGAGAAATTTAAAAAGATAATGTGAATGGATCTCAAGGCAAAATAATGGATGGCTAGATAGAAGGGCAGGTGCATGGGGTTCAATTTTTTTTTTTTTTGCAAACTTAAGTCCTTACTAAAAAATATGTGCAAATGTTCTTTTTTTTGGTTATACCTTCTCCAAAGGAAGTTGTTGTTTCCCTGTACCCTCTTATTTGTAGGGCCTATAAGAGAACTTATTTGTAATGCCATACCTATAATGCATCAGGTATTATGGTCTCTAATCTCTCATATCCTATATATCCTTCCTATATAAAAGAAAAGTTTTGTTCCTTAGTCCGCCAACCCCGCACTACGTCAACCCTTTCGTCCAACTCTCATGTATGTCTCCCGCACACACCGCACGCTGGATTTTAATTAGCAGATCCAATTTGTCGGAAACAAAACTAATCCCTCCCTCGATCTCTCTCTCCCGAGACATTGCCGCCTGCGCGGCTGCTCCGTGCCCCGTGCTCCCTCCGCGCTGCTCCGCCTGGTCCTCAAGGGCCCGCAGCTTCCCAGCCCCACGACGAGGAGGTCGCGGCCCTCCTCGCCATCCCCGTCCTCCCCTCCTCTGCCTCCCCTTCCTCCTCCTCAAGCCCTCTTCCCCGTCGTTCCTCCTCTTCTCGCAGACACCCAACCACCGTCGCCGCTACCTCGCCGACCTCCTCCGCGCGCTCAAACAAGGAATGCTCGACCTCTATTGGTCACTCCCCGCCACCGACTCCCGCATCTGGACCACCCGCCGCCGCGCGACCGCCCGCCCTACCTCACCAGTCCCCTCTTCAAACAGTACAGCGCCAAGTACTGACTCCCCGCATCCCTCCTCCGTCCCGCGTTCGCGTCCGCCGCGGACTGGAAGGAGTCCGGCGTCGTGTTTGTGCCCTTCTTCGCGATGCTCTCTGACGAGATGGAGCTTGGGTGGGGCGCCACCAAGGGTGTGTTCCGCATGAAAGAGGGCAACGCCGACTACTGCCCGCCAGGGGAGGTCGTCGACCACGTCACTGCCCCGGCGGCCAGGAACACATCTTCGTCCTAACAGGTAATTATTCAGATTTTATCTAAAATCAAACAATCTGAGCATGTTCACCACTCAATGCTGAAGCAGAAAAATGATCTCCAGCGTCACTACCTGAAATGATAGCGTACTCCAAATGATCTTTGTTAGTTTTTGACTATAGTTTCTTAAATTTGTTCGATTTAGATGCCATCACGAGAAATACTTTTGTAATGCACTAACCCACAAATTAGAAATAGTTTTGCATACTTTGAATTGAGGTCAACATAGTTGGTTAAGTTTCTTCGATTCTTAATGTGATTTTCTCAACTAAAAAGTGGCTTAGCTTGAACTATCACGAGTTAAGAAAACTCTTGTGGATCATGCAAGTGTGTGTACATATTATCACACCTTAGTATTGGAGACAAAATACTGTACTTTCATGCAAGTGATGTAGACACGTTTCCTTTGTTGTGTATGTCCGGGTGAAGATTGATTTGCGTAGAATTTTTTTTTTTTTTGGATGCTCAGGTCATGTTAAATACGGAGGAATTCTTTGGCAGACCCTATGGCAATGTGGCATGTCCGGGCGGGGATTGCTCCAGCAATTCTATATCGTCATTGAGAGTGGACAAGGAAAAGATGGTTCATGGCTTGTCAGATTGCCACATTTACCGACTTACCTTACAAAAAACGTTTTTTCTTGCTTCTACTTCAACAATTCATAACACTATGACCTTGGCAGGTTAGGCACTTCAGGTGTGTGTTTCACCAATGGAGTCTTCTTTCCGGTTAAAGCATTAGTGTTCCTGCTGGAAGTACTGAGAACAGTTTTCCCGTCAGGAAAGCATGCCACTTTATATTATCAAAGGTAAACAATTTCCCCAACAAGTATGTGACTCTATTTATTTTGCTACTTCATGCCACAACCAACCCAAACGGGGATATTTTACTCCCTTTTATCATGGTTGGAACTGTGCTTTAGGAGGAGCAGCAGCAGCATCTGGCCAAAGGGGAGATAGGCAGATAGGCAATGACGCAAGGATACCGTTCAGGTGCTCGATTCAGAGTTATCTCTTCCATCACTAGAGAGTAAGTGGTCTACAGCTGCTCAGTTTTTCTTGCTTCGATCCTTTGTACTCCCTCCGTTTTTTAATATAAGATGTTTTAGCTTTTGTCCACATGCACATGCACACAAATATATGTAGACACATTTTTATGTGCATGTTCAATCATTTTAGTATGCATATAGACAACATGTGTAACACCTAAAACATCTTATATTAAAAAACGGAGGGCGTAGCTAATTCAATTATTTGAAGTCAATATTTATTTATCCTTCCAATTACTGCTATTCAGATCTTCAGCTCATTTTATTTATTTGTAGTACCACTGTTCTGAAACTTTCAAGAACCTTTTCACATCTCTCTCCCACTTATAAATTGTGTTATAACTCTTTCATTTTCTTTTCAGAAAACTGCACCTCAAATCTATGTGAATTTATTAATTTGGCGGATCCGTGGATGTATAGTTTTGGTAATGGACTTGCCTAACTAGATCATGTTTTCCCAGTAATGTGTGCTTAGAAATTTCTCCAATGCATACAAGGCTTCAGCAAGTCCAGGAGAGGAGTATAACACATAAACGAAAGGAGCAGTTGCGCAGCTGTTTTTGCTACCTATATGAGCTAACTTTGCTACATTAGTTAATTCTGCACGTCTCACAGAATTAATGTCCAAACTCTTAAGTATTTCAAAATGGCATAATCTGTATTTCATGTTTAAGTTTGACTGGTAATGTATAAAATTGGTGGAGAAGCCCATCGAGGCGCCTATATTTTTTTTCGTGAGTATGCCAAATTAAATGGCATACCGTATTTATATAGAAGATAGCAACCAAGTTTACAAGATGTCATGGGTCGGCTGCAAACAACCAGGCCCGCCTATATTTGGAATCTCGACTATTTGGAACATGACGCTGCCGATTTGGACTGGCATATTTTAATCTAGATTATTCAAAGTGGAGGCATGTTCTAAATCATCTATGGAACATGTATCTATGGTACGTTCCGAAGCTGGAATTATTCCCATCATCTTTTATTTCAAGAACCATTTGCAATTATTCTCGAGGCAGAAGCTAAGGCACCGTGGGTTGCATATCGGAGAAGAAGGGGACTACCAGAGTTGGACATCGGGGTTACCAGGCTGGCATAATTAAGTAGACTTTGGCCCCATTGCATTCGTGATTATTTTCCAGCTTGTTCCAGTAACCGAGGCACTGGACCTAATTTTTAGAATTAATTTTGGTTTTATCCAGCATCTCGCCTTCCGGTTCAAAAAATAAATAAAAAGACAGAATTATTGACCGGAAATTTCAGTTTTCGTCAATTCGATCTCGCCAACTCTCGTTGCAACGCATGGGCAATCACCTATTCCAACTTAGTATAGATTAATTGTTTGATCAATGACACAATTTTTTCTGTATTGCTCCGTAGCAACGCACGGACATTTAGCTAGTATAGCAAAAATGGGTTGTAAATTCATCGATTGCGTCTAAGATTTGTAAATTGTGTTCGTAACCTCCGGGCTAAAAGTTGCACACTATCAAAGAGTGGGTTGTTAGGCTTAGTATTGCGATTTTATGTGACAGTGCTTTTCGATTATTTAAACAACTAAGAATTAGCTAAAGAAAAGTCCAAAACCAATTTAGCAGAGGAGTCTAGTGACGTCGATCTGGCCGCTTTTGTTTGCTCCCCTTCTATGTGGATTGAATTGAATTGGGTTAACAATTGCTCAAATTGGATGTGTCCTATCTGTTTTAATCGATCAGATATTCAAGGACATGGCTAACTTGGCCGGCCGAGAATTAACTTAATTTGCGGTCACCCAGTTGCACATGCAACCTGTGTACAACGTCATGAATCACGATGCAGATCCCATTGTCAGAGAGTCATGGTAAAATATCTCCTTGCCAAGGAGAAGATATGGGTTCGATTCCCGCCGCTCGCCCACTGACCGAGCTCTAAGTTAATTCTCGATAGATTAGCAAAGTTCAAATCAAACTTGTTGAGCCGGCGATATCATGGCTTCCTTATTGTACTGCTCCATCTTCCCTTTCTCTTGGTTGCTCCTCTCATCCTTTTCCCCCTCTGCGGATCTATCGTCTTCGGCGCCATGGTTCACATTCATCTCAACACACGGTGTGATCCGATTCTCCTTGCTTTTGCCCCACAGCACGCTATATAGACCTCCAACGAGAAGAACTCCACCCAAGATACTGCAAGAAGGGCAAGGCAAATGAATTCAAAGTTTCTTCTTACTGAAACGAGTTGTGCAGTTGGATGTTGGTCGACCAGCTACCTGCCGAGGTGAACAATCTCTCCGAGGAAGAAGGATGAGCAGAAAATGGTGAAGACGAAGCAGAGGGGGTTCCACACGGCGAGGAAGACGGGCCCTTTCATGTCCGCGCACCATGCTTGCAGGTAGTAGGACACTCCCGTCACCACGAAACCCTGAGCCATCGATACATCCAGTCCATCAGTCACTTGAGTGTAGGAAGAGGAAGAGCAAGATGATGATGGAGAAGTTGCTTACGGTGTACAGTGTTGTGTTTGTGTCAACTATTGTGTACGTGTTGGGTTAGGTTTGGACTTGGAGTTGTATTAGGTGTGGATAGGTACGAGTAGTGTTCGAGTCGAACTCTTGTAACCTGGGTCTCCCATATAATGAGGGGAGCACCACACGTGTAACCATGACGACTTGATAGCAACAGGCACGCAGGGGGAACCGGCGGCTTGTGCCGGCGCCTAGGGCGGCCAGGGTTGCGGTATCAATGGGGAGGAGCGCCCGTAGTCATGCCCCGCAGATGTAGGCGAGTTCGCCGAACTGCGTTACCAAATCTCGGTGTCGTCATCATGCTGCGGATTGCTTGTTTCTCGGTAGATTAATTTGCGCCTACGACAGTAACAATTGGTATCAGAGCAGGGTTGAAGGCTGCAGAAGATTGATCTAGAGGAAGACGACAAAGACCAACCGCGGACAATCACGGCGCACGCGGTAATCGCGAATTCGCAGGATTTTCGGCGGCCGTCGGAGATCGTCGTCAGAAAGAAGCAAATCGGAATCGGCAAGTGCTGCGGCGGATCAGATCGGGAGCAACGGCGTTGTGGCGGCAGCCTAGAGCGCGTGTGGTGAAGTCCACGCGAGAGCGCTCGTGGGGCAGCTAGCTGGCCAATATTCTCGACGAGATCGGATCGATCTGAGCTGAGCAGTTGTGTTCGGCGACGGAACATGTGCATACAAAGCTGGAGGCCCAAGGCGCTGAAGCCATGCAAGGCTGATCAGCGATCGGTGCGGCACGCGGCCTAATCAGAGGCTGCATGCGTGGTCTCTAGAAAGCATGCATGCGATCCATGTTTGATCGGTCAAAGGAAGCCGGAAAAGCTAGCTTTGCAAGAGCACGTGAGATTGTTTTGGTAAGAGAAAAGGAAGCGTCTGACGTACATGCATGTCATCATGATGGAGCAAAAGAAAATTAGAAGATTGATCCAGGAGCTTTGGAGCTACGTGAGGAGAGGATGGTGCATGCATGGTCCAATGCATGTAATTCTTTGCTACGTGTACCCGGAAGGTATCAAGGATATTCTTTTGGAGATTTCATTGCTCGGTATACTGTTTGTGTACGGGATGGCTGCGGTAGATACAAGACGCGGAGTCGCAGGTTCACAGGAAGATTGACAAGGTTTTTTGGTCAACGTTATTTGATCCGAGCGTTGTATGGGCAACACTCGATGATGTAGCATGGGGCCAAGTTGATCAAGATGGACTGGATGCGGCGAGTGACGACGTGCTGGAGCGTGTCGTGAGGACCATGCATACACAGGGTGCCGGACAGTGCGCGGAAGGTGGACTGGGCACAGGGTGGAGCATGGGTGCAGTCGGATATGTTCGGCTGGGTCGGACTAGACAGTCTGACAGATCGACGGGAGGTCGGTCAGACAGAAGACGGTGAAGATCGGCGACAACGACGTAGGAGCGTGAGGGCTGATGGTGTCCGTATTCTGTGACGTGGAAACACGTGGCGCATGGATATGCGTGCTTCGACATACGGTGGCGCGGGGCCGATTCAAGATGGAGCGCTTATGGGATCTTGAGGTAGGCGGGGCGTGAGGTGGATTGATCATCTACCAAGGAGTCATGTCGAAGGTGGAGCTGGAGTCTCTGAGGGAAGATTCCACTCGGCTGATGGAGGGGCTGCGGCGTAAGCATGCGGAGAGTCGAAGCCTAGTCAGCGGGAAGGCGAGAGGCACGTGGTCCGGACTGGAGCTCAGGGTCTGGAGAGATGCGTGGAACTCGGCACCGGTTGGGTATGACTGGTGGTTATCTGCAGTGGGGTCTGAGATGGTGTGGTTTAGCGACCCGGTAGATCTTGGCCAAGATTGCGGATGCTCGGCGCGGTATAGCGGCGAGGCGTGTGGTAAGCACGGGACACGGCGACAGACCAGGGCACAGGCGGTCAGGCGTGGTCAGATAGGTGTGCAGGGTGCTGAAACAGTGTTGGCGAGTATCGGATTCAAGTTGGTGACTGGGTCTATGGAGATTGACGCGTCAGGTGATAGACAGGAGTCGACCATGGGGAATCAGAGAAAGTGTTGGAAAGTCTGAAATGTCGGAGGTTTGGAGAGTACATGGCCGTATATTCTGTGATATTCAGTGCACATGGCAAAGTGCAGGTGACTAGATGCAGAAGGAGGTGGAGTGCTATAGCTGTGGGACATGTAGAAGACTATCCAGGATGAGACGACTGTGAATTTGACTCAAGGTGACTAAAAGGCGACGGTGAAATTCCTTCAAGTTGGAAGCATTTTCATGCAGATCAGTGATCGGTGTGTGATGATGTTGAAACGGGAAGAAGGGACTACAGTTGCAGGTGGAGTCACGTGGAGTTTGGGAGTAGCAGTGGAGCTCATGGAGACAACTCAAGTCCGGAGTACATGGAGGTTTGACGCATTGACGAATTCAAGGTGGTGGACAATATTCGCCAAGGTGGAGTTTGTTGTGTTTGTGTCAACTATTGTGTACGTGTTGGGTTAGGTTTGGACTTGGAGTTGTATTAGGTGTGGATAGGTACGAGTAGTGTTCGAGTCGAACTCTTGTAACCTGGGCCTCCCATATAATGAGGGGAGCACCACACGTGTAACCCATGACGACTTGATAGCAACAGGCACGCAGGGGGAACCGGCGGCTTGTGCCGGCGCCTAGGGCGGCCAGGGTTGCGGTATCAATGGGGAGGAGCGCCCGTAGTCATGCCCCGCAGATGTAGGCGAGTTCGCCGAACTGCGTTACCAAATCTCGGTGTCGTCATCATGCTGCGGATTGCTTGTTTCTCGGTAGATTAATTTGCGCCTACGACAGTAACATACAGGACGGCGAGTAAGGTGACGTCAAAGTGGAGCTGCCACCGGGAGAAGTCCCTCTCGGCAACTGCCGCTGTTGGCTTTGGTCCCGATCTTCCGACACGATCCGACGTCGCCGTGTACTTTCCGGCGATACGCGCTAGTATAATATGTGTAGCTAGCCTGTACTCTTGGCCACAACACGCACGAACTAGGCTGATGGATCGGTGGAGTCACGCACGTAGCTAGCTTGGCTAGATTACTCTCCTAGCTGTAGCTCACGTACACAATTGATCGACACAGGAAACAATACGAGACGCTGGGATCGATTGGATTGCTAGAGGTGCGTATCGCACCTCTCTCTCTTTCTTTCTTTCTTCTCAAATCGATACGTTACAAGCAGCAGCCCCTGGCTACTTTTATACACCTCCATGAGGGACTAGGCACTTCGAATAGGACTAGGAACCCTAATACCAGTAGGACTCGTACTTGCTCCTATTGCTAATCCTACTCCTACACGTATAGGGTCAACAACAAGATTAACTCCTACATTCACCTCCTTAAGCTTGTTGTTCTATCACCCCCTAAGCACGACGTGTGCTTCTCTTCTACCTGGATCCCAAATACGCCAATTACTTCGCGTAGATGTAATCCTCGGCTTTGCTTTCGCCGCTTCAGTCTTCATCCTCGACATTGCTTTCGTCGCTCCTCGTGGCATCCATAATATCAACCTTGCTTTTGTCGACTCATCTACACTTTGACGGCAACAACCTTTTTTGTCGACGTCTTCAAACATCATCTTTACTTCGGTTCTTTTGAAGCAATCTTCCGTGTAATTTATCGGCTCCATCTCCGGAATAATTACCTTAAACAAATGTAGCCGCGCAAGGTGCACTGCACCTTCATCTTGTCGCTCTTCTGCCAACGACAATGCTTCACGCCAATACTCCGTTGTATCCGTGTCTTCAAATTTCGCCGGTTCCTCAATGAGCAAACATTCCTTTTCATGCTTCATCTTTACCGGATCATCCTTCTTCGAATAACAATCCAACATGCGTTGCATCCGTGGTGGCGCCAGTCTTAGTCGCATTGATTCCAGTCCTGTCGGAAACGCCGCAACATACTCTTCCGTGTCCAACGACGCGCTCGTTTCATCTGACGAAGCTACTGTCTCCTTTGTCGTGTAGCCTTCTCGTTCATGATCTTCAGATTGACCAGGTCCGGTGCCTGTGCACGTTGCACCTCCAGGCGATGCACCAGCCCAAGCTGGACTACGTCGCCTCTCTTCTGGCCAGGTTGATACAGCTTCGTCTTCTGGTCCACTGTTTGGGCCTTGCTCTATTTCTGCCTGAGCCAGCCGGTTTGCTGGGCTATATTGCCCTCCTTTTTCTGGACTTGCTCCTTGCTCTATTTCTGGCCGAGCGGGCCCGTTTGCTGTATCTGCAGCGTGAGGTGCTGACGACGTCTTCCTCCGCCACACGACGTTGCCGTCATTGCGCCTCGCTCCTTGGACGTTGCTATTTCTTTCGGCAACCACTTCTTTACCCCATGACGCGACGATGCGTCTCACTTTACCTTGCAACGCCACGACGCGCCGCAGTTCATGGACCTCTGACGCCATGTACGCCTTCACTTCATTTTCTTGCGACGTGACAACACGTCGTACTTCGTGGACTTCTGGCACCACGTATGCCTTCACACCAGTACTATCGGCATGAGTTCTTAAATCACCTCCCGTGTCCGTAGCATCGACACGAGTTTCCGAACCATGAAGGCAAACTTTCTCTTCCACAAGCGTGTCAGTTTCTTTAGCCACCGCTTGAAGAGTTGGATCATCCTCGTCCACCAGTTCGCACATCAAATGCATCGGACTATCATCTTCTTCCTCGGCCTTGAGAGCCCTTTCGTTCTTCGATGGTTTCCAGCAATCAGATTTAAAGTGACCGAGTTCACGACAGTTATGACACCTTACTTTCTTTATGTCAAACTTCTTCCTCCTTGGCGGAGTGTCGTCGTACTCCTCCTCTTCTTCATCGTCTTCTTGCTCATCATCGTCCTGCTCAGCGATGTACTTTTTCGCTGGGCGTTGCTTATCCTTCATTTTCTTCCGCTCTTTAGCAAGTCGAGCTTCAAGATCAGCTTGAGAATACATGAGTTTCTCACCATCGTCCTTGAACTCTTTTCTTCCCTTCTGATTCTCTTCGTGCGTCCTCAATCTTCCGATCGCTTCAGGCACCGTCATCTTTGTGACATCGCTGAACTGCTCGATCGTCCCGATAATGTTCGTGAATTCGTCGGTGACCGATGAAAACAGCTTCTCAACGATATCTGTATCTGTAACGGATCCTCCGAGAGATTTAATCTCACTTGCCAAATTTGTTATCTTCTCGGAATACTCGGCGATCGTTTCTCCTTTGGACATCTCCAACTTGTTGAGCTGCCGCTTAAGCACTTGTGCACGGGCACGCTTCACCTTATCTTCGCCCGAGTCGGCGAAGATAAGGTGAAGAGATGCGAGACGACGAAGCACTGAACCGCACTGAAGACGCACTGCGACGCCGTGACGAGCAGCTTGTTGGGGTACTCCTTGAGGAGCGCCGCCTGCAGGACGATCCACAGGGACCACGTGACGTTAGCAAGCACCATGAGGAAAGTGCCCTTGATCCATGTCCCCCTCGTCGCGTCTCCTCCCTCTGCGTGGGCGGCGGCCAAGGCGCGGTGGTGGTTCACCGGGTTCAGGGAGGGCCCGACGTAGAAGGCGATGAGGAGAACCCCGGCGAGGCAGAGCGCCACGCCGGTGAGCTTGGCTACGCCTGAAGTGCTCCTCAGCTTCACCACTTCCATCCTGCCAAGTGCCAAGTACATATACTTCATGTTAGTGTCGGGGTTAGTTTCTTAATTTGCTACAGGCAACAACCATGAAAGCTGTATTAGTACCTCAGTAGAAGCGCTATGAAGAAGGTGATCACAGGCATGGAGTTGCTGGTTGCAGATCCCACGGTTGCAGACGTGAACTTGAGGCTCACGTTGTACAGATTCAAGCTAAATGTAGTCCTGGAAACACAACCATTAGTTAATACTCATTCACCTTTAATTTTGTTACCATTAAATAAACTGCTTATTACAGAGGTGCGATCAGGAAGCCTGCAGTACGTACCCGATCAAGGCATACAAGAACAGCTTCAGGAGCAACCGGGACGACAGTGACCGTGCATTTTTCCTGCAAATTAATCAGTTTGCAATTCGTCGTCAATATCTTACAAGATTCGCTTGTTGCTAGCTAGTAGCTTGTAGTAGTACAAGTTGTTGGCCGACTGGCTGTTACCTTTCGAAGAGAATGGCTAGAGGCAGTAGGAGAAGAGAGGCGACAGCCTGGCGGTAGAAGATGAAGACGTAGGTGTTCACCCCCCGGTTGAAGGCCGCCTTGGAGACGACGAACATGCCGGTGTAGATGACCTGTATGATCACCGCGATCACGTACGGCTTCTTCCCGTCCAACTCCATCTCACCGCACCACGGCTCTCTCAGGACTCAAACAACAGAGATCGCCTCTGGTGCTATGGTGTACACTATGAACCGATCGATGGCCTCTCTGCTCTGTGCTGGACTCTGACTGAATCTGCAACTAGCTACTTATACACAAGGGAGCTGCACACTGAGCTGGAGTAGTAGTATTTCAAGCTGATTTGGTTTTAGCTAGGCTTAGGAAACGACCAGGCTAGGGCCTCAGTTCCTACCTGACTTCGATTCAGCAGATTTCAGAGACTAGTACGTCTAGGCAATGTTTTACAGTAGCCATCTTGATATGGATTCAACACGACGAGACGACGGTGGCGTCAAAAACAACAATACATGCTCCATGGTTTGTGGGGGCGAAGGCAGACTCAAGTGCGAATTTAAATTTTGGACCAGCTTCTTGGAGACTTCCTTCTTTTTCATAACTGCATTCCACGGCAGAGACACACGCAACAACAAATATAGAGTACTCTGATACTCTGATGTTCACTGATTTAGTTCACATTGTTGCCCACATCGTAACGAATGATTCGGGCGTCTGGGTCTTCTGCCGGCCTGGCAGAAAACAAAGGCGACCTCGTTACCAGCCAATCAAAGTCTAGGAAAGTCAGTCCAAGTCAAATTAACAAGTCCTTGTGCCCCATGTTTGCACCCCGTTGTGTGATCGATACGTGTAATCATTCAAATATGCATGTTCTCAATCCCAAAAGAATCGTTAGAGGAGATCTCCTATGCATCATGCTCTTGATGTACAACTGTACAAGTCGTCAGTTTTCATGGTATTTTATTGGAAGTCTGCTGTCACAGCTAACCACTATGTAAATCAGTGAACAATGACTGAAAGGCCAGCTACTAGCTGTCACTATGTAAATCAGTGTTGATTCTGACGAGGATACACGATACCTTTTTTTTCAATGTAAGTTTATGCTTCCATATGATCACTCGTTCAAGTGGTTTCGAATTTATATTCACTTTCACTTCGAAGTTTTACAAATATTTTTGGCAACATGTTGCGAGAAATTGAGCACAAGTATAAAATACTCATACTGTGGAAGCGAGGTCTATGTAGAAATGACATAATTTTTAATACGAAACATTCATCTCCTTTGCAAGTTATTTTTCAATGCACACTGGTTTCGGGAGTGATATATTCTTCAAAAACCGGTGCGTCGCGACCTGTTTGCGGGAGCAAGTGGCAAAAGGAGCGGTCTCACTTTTGGAAATCCTTCCAGTCCATCAAGTATGAGATTAGACTGGGGATCACCACCTCCATAGGCGATGGAGAGGGTACCTTGTTGTGGCTCGACCCATGGGTTGGTAGGCGACCTCTACAGTATAAGTTCCCTGAACTCTTTGCGATTTGTTCGGACCCGGAGATTATGGTGGCCGGCGTTGCACATTATGGCAGTCGGGACATTTAGTTTCGACGAACTTTTGGCCTGGAGGAACTTCACGCGAGCCTCCCCGTATATCTTACGTATGTGCTCAAATGTGTTATTTGTGCTGAAATGTGTTATTTATAATGTTGTAATGTATTGTTTATGCGCTAAAATGTGTTATTTATGTGTTGGAAATATGATGTTCTTGATGGAATATATATTATATATCCAGATATTATCCAAACTTTGTTCAAATAATGTATTTATGGAGGTAAAGTCTTTTTTAATCACTTCTGACTTGTGGTGATATCCTCAGCACCTCAGGGAAGAGCTAATCACATCGAATTTAGAAACAAGCTACCAAACGAAGTCTCAGTTGAGTATGTATTAACTGATAGAGGCTAGCAAACAACATCTGATCAGCTCAGCATATATTAACTCATAGAGGCTACCAAACACATGACAGAATCTCAGCATGTATAGCGTCAACATGTATAAGGAGAGATACTCATACTCCTTAGAGCAAGGTCAAGACTTGAGCTCACGCAACGCTTGAGGAAGGAGTACTGGGCATGTTTTCAGACCGCTGCTGAAACCCTTGGTGCTATGGGACTGACAAGACAAGGAGGCTGGCTAGTTTGTCAGGCTTTTATTTGCTTAATGGAACCAAGTTCGTTAAGAAAAAGTTTGAAGAAATAGGCTTTCGCCCCGCTATATTAATATAGCAACCACCCGATACAACACTGAGGCCACCGCTGGGGCAAACAGCACAATCATGCCCAAAAGAAAAGGAAGAGAAACAGAAAAGAAAACAAAGCCGACACCGGCGGATCAACGAAAACGAAAGTAACCCGCAACCGCTGCGCCCTCCCCGGCGAAGTCCCACCACAAACCTAGCACTCTAAATCACCGCGTACCAAACATCACCTCCAAGAAGGAAAGCGACGACGACGACGCTGCTGCCCGGACAGACCTAGGTTTTCCCCCGGTACGCTCCGAGGACTGGGGAAGAGGTATACCCGACGCCCCTCAAGAAGGAAGGGTGACACTCTCAAGCGTCACCACGTCGGTGCCAACGGCAGGGATTTCTCCCAACCCCCAAAAAACCACGTCTCGGAAAATCTGTAGCGCTCCGCCCATCTTGCCGCCCACCAACAAACGGCACCACGGTCTTGAAGTCACCATCATCGTCTCACCATGACAAACATAGCAGGGCCGGTCAGCCCGAGATGAAGCAGCCGTAGACAAGGTCCGACAGAGTCACAACCACGCGGGAGGGAACAACCTCCACCGTCAAAGACGATAGCCGACCGGACGCTACGACAATAGCACACCAAGCTAAGAAAAAGTTTGATGCTACGCCTTGGAGTGGAGGGATATCTATCTGGCTTGTGTTGTTTAGATTAGCCCTCTGGCACCACAAGAGAGAGGAACACACGCATGTGTCGGAAAGTGCAGAAGCGGGGAAAGCACAAAGCAATATTGGTAGTCCAAAGAGAACATGCATAGCGAACTAAGGTATCGACTGTAGAGTGGAGACAGTAATTTATCCTGGGGGCATCCTCGTATGTAACTTTTCCGTTTTGTTTTTACGATGAAATATGGTGACTTTTTTTTTTGTTGGCGATCACTGATCAGAATTGACTCCTTTTCCTAGCTTTCTGCACGCCTCTGTTATAAAACGATAGCAAAGAAACGACTAAGAGCGGAAAGATCAAACCAACGGGGACACGAGATTTAACGTGGAAAACCCCTCCAACAATGGAGGAGAAAAAACCACGGGCGCCAGCCAGCAATACTTCACTATATCGGGTGAGGTTACAAACGCCGGGGATTTACACAATGCGACTTATCTTATCTTCATATGAATTTGAAACACATCAAAATAACGCCCCCTAGGTCAGGTGTTGTCTCTCGTCCATGCCATTCTCACAAAACCTATAAGGCCATGTATAATGGAGGGTGTTTAGAGGGGTGTTTATAAAAATAAACCAAGCTTTTTCTTAAGCACCACTGTTTATTTGTAAAGAAAAGGTGCCTAGTTAGTCATCTGCAATAAAGACCAATGTTTAAACAAAAACCGGTTTATTTTTCTAAACACCTCATTAAGCATCTTCCATTGTACATGCTAATCTACCATAGCACCTCCATTTGGCTGATGCGTAGACAACATACCATCATTTTGGTTACCGTACGAGTCGGTAACCGGACATCCCGAGCACCGTAGGAAATTTTTATACCGATAACCAAAGCCTTGCACTAGACGGACCTACACGAGGACCTAACTGTTTCGTGCGAAACATAAAACATAATACTCTGTGTTACATGATATAAGATGTTTTATGTATTCAATACAAACTACATAAGAATGTATATAGACGTATTTTATTTTATAAATTCACTCATTTTGCTTCGTACGTAGTTCGTATTGGAATACCTAATACATACTCCCTCCATTCCTAAATGTAAGACTTTCTACCTTTGCTGTCATTGTCCCGATTCGTTCCTAAATAAGTGAATCAACACACTAAAACATGTCTACATACGTATGAATCAGGACAAAGCCAAAAAGTCTAGAAAGTCTTGGAACGGAGGGAGTATTATACTACCTCCGATCCATATTAGTGGGCACAACTTTGTCTAGATACACATGTATCTAGTCTAAATACTTAACTAGATACATATGAATTTAGACAAAGCTATGCCTACTAATATGGATCGGAGGGAGTATTATTATTATGGAATGGAGAGGATGGATAAAAATCTTATGCGACCTGGTCGTACAGGTTAGATTGCTGGACCACCTCCCGCGAGTGACACGTGTTGAACCGAATCTCAAAGCAAACCAGGCAAAACGAACAAGCAAATCCCCAAAAAATCCTCTGCTCTGCGTGATGTGCTGCCGTGACCACCGGCGAGGCGGCGAGCGTCCCCGCTGCTCTCCCCCGGAAAAGCCAGCACCGGCGCTCGATCCCCGCTGCTCTCCACAGTACGGCCAAGCGCCCCGGCTGCTCGCCCCGATGACGCAACCATCAGCGCTCTGTCCGCGGCCTCCTCCTCCACGACCCAGCTCGCAGAACCGTCGGCGGCCCGGGTACTCTCCTCGCCGGCCCCGCTCGCGGCAGCGGCGGACTGCCTCGCGTGCTTGCACTCTGTTGGCTTCGCTGCTGAATTTTGGTCTTCAGTCGAATGAGGCACTTCCTGTTTGTATGACTGAAATTGGTGTACTCTGAGTGAATTAATGAAGGTGGTTGTGTTGCAGGATTCGAGCTGCCGGCCGTCGACGAGCGTGGTCTTCTACGGCAGGGAAGCACAGCACAGCGGGGAAAACTCGCCGGTGGCCGCGGCTGCACAGCACGCAGGCGAGTCGCGTGGAATTGATAACTGTGAATCAGGATCGTTTTGTCTGGTTTGCTTTGAGATTCGGTTCAACACGTGTCACTCGCGGGAGCTGGTCCAGCAATCTGGCATGTACGACCAGGTCGCATAAGATTTTTCTCCGGAGAGGATACGTTCTAAGTTTTACTCCCTCCATTCCAAATTAGTTGACTTGCATTTGTCTAAATACTGATGTATCTATACTTGTTTAGTGTCTAGATACATCCATGTTTTGACAAATGTGAGTCAAGTAATTTGGAACGGAGGGTAACTTATAACCATGGCCTAATTTTGAACTTCAAATAAGGGCCAGAATCTTACCTCGAGCGAGGCGTCCAAACATGGCCGTAGACTTGAGGAAGGAAACGACCGAAACGTGTAGAATGCTATTCTTGACTCGGTAAAAACCAAGACAAGAGCAGGCGGCCAACCCTCGTTCGTGTTCTCCAAAGTTGGAAGAAATCAAAAGGAAGGTGCCAGAACGAACCAGCTGGAGTAAAGTCCAACCAAAACCCCTTCCTCTGCTTTCTCTATCTACAGTACCTTGAGAGTCGACTTTTGAAGACCGGGCCGATCTGGCCTCTCCGCCGGAGTAGCTGGCCGGAGTTGGTGCTGGTGAGGTGCCGGAGCTCTGTATTTAGTAGATCTAGGCTAGGTTTTGCGTTTTGCCTCTATGGCGTCTGGCGGTATGCCGGTTTGGAGCACGCTGCGTGCGCCTCCGAGCGGTGCCTCGTGGCTTACGGCGACGCTTCTTCTGGCGATGACGGCGTGGAGCCGCGCGTGGCTGGAGTGGCCGGAGCCGGTGTCTCCCTCCAATAAGCTCGATGTGTTCTGTTCTCTGCATCTGGCCTTCTCAGAGCTCCGAGGTGGAGAAGGAGGTGGTGCGGATGGAGATCTTCTTCCGGCTTTTCCCCTCTGGTGGACGCCTTGCGAGCTGCGCGATTGGCGTTCTGCGTCGACTCCGGCTCAACATCCTGCCCTGGTCGGGGCGTGCCCCCCGCCGACGGTCCATCTTCGTCGCCAAGGTCTCGCCGTTTGGCGAGCGGCACTTGCGGCGTCTTCAACGGGATTTGATTCCCTATTGGCCTGGACAGGTGAATTAGTTGCTTCCTTGTTCCTCTTCGTCTTCTGGGACCGATGGAGCGACGGCGAGGTCAAGGACGGCGGCGGAAATGGTGATGCAGAAGCTCCCAGGGACGTGTGCGTGATTTCTTTTTTCTATGGGGTGTTTTCTGTAAAAGGGGGACAGCTGTACTGTCTCTGGATGTATCCGGACTTTGTTGAATATTAATCCAGATATGGTTGTATCAAAAAAAAAAGTCCAACCAACGCACCCACCGAAACGCGTCGCCACGCCAACCCAAACCAAACAAAGGCTAGTCGGCGCCGCGGCCGTAACCTCCAACGGACCCGACCTCCACCGCCGCCGCATCCCTCCTCCCCTCCCCCAGAAAAGGCTAGGCCGGCCGCCGGGTGGACGCTGGCGACGCCGCCGCCATGACGCCATCCGCCCCGCCCGCCCGCTTCCTCCTCTTCCTCGCGGCCCTCGCGCTCCTCCTCCTCTCCTCCCCAACCCTAGCCGCCTCCGACTCCGACGCCGAGCCCTGCGCGACCCCCATCGCCGACGCCGCCGCTGAGTCGGACGAGGTCGCGCTCTGCCCGGTGCGCTGCTTCCGCCCCGACCCGGTCTGCGGCACCGACGGGGTCACCTACTGGTGCGGCTGCCCCGAGGCCGCGTGCGCCGGCGCCACCGTCGCGCGCCGCGGCTACTGCGAGGTCGGGGCCGGCTCCGCGCCCGTCTCGGGCCAGGCGCTGCTGCTCGTCCACATCGTCTGGCTCTTCGTCCTCGGCGCCGGACTCCTACTCGGCTTCCTCTGACCGATTTCATTTCGTTGCAAAAAGATTTGGTTGAGAGATGTCACACAATTCTTTCTTACGGAATAGATGAGTTCCATTGGGCCGTGATTCCCTTAGATTTTTTGAGCTGATCTGTCCGGATTGCTCGTGAGATTCAGGTTGAGATCGTGTGAACAGTTTGTAAATTTCGGCTAACATTTTGTAGTGATCTCTTTGTTCTTGTCTATAAATTTCAGCTTCGTCGTTTACTATTTGTTATCTGTGTGGTTGTCTATAAATTTGAGCTTCATACCCCGTTGGACATACAAGCTCACTTGAGCGAATGAATTTTCATTGAAATTAGTTCTATCGTATAGTTTGCAATTGAGCCAACTCGTAATTACAATACGAGAATTTGTCTCTATGTGTATATGGGTGAAAACAGAAAAAAAAAAACGTTATGAATTACAATGTACTCAACGAATGGCAGTGCATCCTACAATGTTCTTCAATGGAAGCCTCTACCTTGAGTATAGATGAGGGTATGCTGAAATTGTTATCGACTTGGATGTCGATGCTTTTCTTGGTGTTGAACGGTACAACCTCAGTAGCCCTGAAGGGAACCTACCTCCTCTGTTTCGTCAGGAAGGCACTATCAGGTTCTTTGTGTCGCTTGTTTAGTCTGGTGAGTTGCACTGCCCTTCTGTTTTACCATTGTTTCCTTACTCTGAGAAATTTGGTGATGTGCTCACTGTTGTCCAATAACTAACATACTTATCAAAGTCAAAGCATGCCTCTTTTATAATTGCTTTTGCTCGGGCTATATGTTTTGTATCCTTTCATGCTGACCTTCCTGTATGTAGCCTTATAGTTAAGAGACGTTGTAGTTTTTGTTGTCAGAGTTGTTGATAACACAAATTTAGACATAAAAGACTGAAGAACAATTTGTGGTCTAGGCACAGTTACTTGTTCATACTCAACAACATCGTGTGTGCCATCTTCTAGAAATGCCATCCAAAGTCATCTGGCAAATGGGATGTGGTTTTTGTTGCTCCCAATGGTATCATGGCAAATTATGAGATATATCCATGTGCAGAAACAATCTTAATATTACTGTATAGCATTATAACTAGTTACAGAGGCAACACTACAGAACTAGAGGCACATTTTTTCACAGTGAACTGTTGAAAGCACGTTGTAAAGTTTTGGGGGGAATGAAATGTGCCTAAAGAATTGAACAGCACCTTTCAAACCAAAACAGAACCTCAACATGATGTTTTACACATACTTTTTTATGTTACCTGTGTGGCTATGTCATAACTTGTGACATTTGCTAACATCCTTTTTAGATATCTACTAGGGGTAAGTTCTTGGTTGTCCTTTTTTCTAGCAAGTCTCTTGTGGTGGTCAAATGCATTACTGTTGGCCTCCTAAATACGAAACAGAACCTCAAAGTGATTGTATTTTCTATTTAATATTATCATATTAAAACTGTGTCATGCCATAGTTGCTTACATGTTTTTCAAACTGACAATTTACTAGTTCTGCTCATTCAACTATTTCAGTATGAATTAGTTGAAATGTGTTTAAATTTCAGCAGTGAATTGTTTATGAGGGAAAACATACCTGCATTAGCAATTTGATATTAAAATGAACGTTGTATCCATGACCAGTCATTCCAATGTGAGGTTAAATTTTGAACATCTTGTTTTTTTCTGTTTTATGAAGAAAATAAAGCAGACATTAGCTCAGCTTGCATTAACATTTGAATCAAGGCATCAAGCTAACGGGTATTAACTAAGCTGTTTCTAAGATTTTAGACAAATCTATGCAGTTCAATTTTCACTCGATAAATCAAATGTAGCTCAATGTTAAATCGAATGCATGCTGCAGCTAAGTCAAATGCTAAAAATGACTAGCAGAGGTAGTACCAGCTCCCAAGAAAAACTGTAGATGAAAAACTGTAGATTTTTTTTTCTATCTGCTCCTTGCAGGTTTCCTTAAGCCAAGTACTTACATACAGATCATGAACTTGGTTTCCTTAAGCCAAGTTGTTGCAGAGTGCCCACGCTCTCCTGGTTAGCTGATTTTGCGCAAGCAAGCTTGCCCGTTTTAGGAGTCAGTCAGCCGAATTTCTATGTGGCCAAATATCAAATTTCCTCCTTCATTTATTTTGTAATTTGCATTATTTAAGAATTTATCTGTTTGGTTTGGTTAAATGATCTTATTTGAGTTTAGTCATCCAGAGTAAATGATTAATTGGTGTTGCTTGAAGTTTGTTATTGTACTTTAGCTCTCTATTTTTACCATTCACTGTTGTATAGATCATTCATGCAGAAGGAATTATATCTAGATTTTTGTACATCTGATATTTTTGTAGTAACAGCCCTGAATTTTAGTATTTTACCTTCCTCTATTCGGTATCTGTTCTTCCATTCTGATCCATAATTTGATTCTGATGGTGTAAGTTTCAACAAACTTAGTTATTCAGTTCATACCAATTGAAATTCTCAGTGGGTTTCATCTTCAAATCGCCCCCCTTTTGCATCAAGTTTATAATTTGAAGGCATTTGCATTTGCGGAAAAAATATGAAGGCATTTGGTGTGACAACATGATAAATGTCTCTACATTTATGGACAAACAAAATCCAATTTTGAACAAGTGATTTCTCTCTTCCAGCAAATCTTCCATTTTATTGAACAATTTCTTCTAAAGTTTGTGAATATGCCGCACATAATGCATATTTAAGGTTTTGCATCGTCGTGCGGCAACATAAATTGTTCAAGTTCTACATTTGATACAACATATAATTTATATTATTAAACAAGTGCTTAAGTATGTTCTGCATTTGTGCTGGGCCTTGTTTATCATAAGGATGGCGATCCATGTGTTTATCATAAGAACACATATCGATCACTTTACTGCACCGGAATTCTACATCATTCTTACAGCAACGTTTTTGTGATTGTACATCATCCAAAAAAAACAGATTTAGTAAAATCATTTGTTTCTGGTGTTCTGCAGGATTTAGCAAGGCATGGGTCCTCAAATTCTGCATGCTACAAGGAGGTGCTAATTTGTCCTTGGAAGCTGGTAATTCGAGCCTCAGCTGATGAACGCTCATCAGTACGGATACACACAACCGCTTCTCGACGATACGTAGCTTGCAAAATTTAAAAGGATCTCGTTCAGTTGCTTGACTATGTCCAGAATGAAGATCCAAGATTGTCTCCGCTAACAAAACAGTAGAGCTGAATGACTCTGGTTTTCTGTTTTCTTTTCAGAAGGGGCTGGCCTAACGCCCTGTTTCATTAAACAGTGCAAGTAAACCGGAGTTCACAACCACTGACGGAAGATTGCATTCTGGAACTTGAGCTGATACATCCCAAACCTTGTTGGTGTGACGTTGTTCTATTCACACATTCAGAGAAGCTAAGCAAATCGTGCAAGACAAATCACCTAGAGGCACATGAATAGTTTCCTTCAGTCTCTTTCGTAAATAAATGAGATCGTGATGAACAATGTAGATGGTTTGCTGGGTTGGGTCACTGGAAAGATGGCTTACCTGCCAATGGATTGTTAACTGAATGTAGATCCGAAATAAACAACATAACAGTGTTACAGAGACAAATGGCACTCCTGCACACAAATAATGCATGGATATTAGCATAGAGAAATGTTGGCTCTACATTCAATTATATTTGGGAGGTAAGTCGATCAAATAATGTCAATAAAAGGCAAGCTCTAAATCTGAAGGAGGTTATCGGAAGCTATAATAGAAGGATTGCCTCTATTCTAATAGAAATAACTTAATAGGTTATTGATAGTGGTAATTGTACAGGGATGATATGGTTCGACTTGCGACACTAGCTTAGGTGCTTTGTTTTAATCCTGATTAATGTGAAACTTTTATGTCAGTTGTGTCTCTTTTTAGTTGACATGGAAAGTTCTTATACCTATTTCTTTGAATTAGACAGACATATTATTCTTGTCCCCACGGAACAGCTTGTTCTTTCTTCATTTGCAGTGCTGCTCCACAACACACAGTTGTTTGCTGCCCTAGTTGCTCCAAGCTAGAAATTAGGTGGTTTAAATTGTTCCTTCGCAGGGCACTTTTCATACTCAACTAAAGAGCACGCCCCTTCCGGGGGGCAAGGAAGCCTTTTCTGTAATTTTGATCATGGTTTTCCTATTGCTGTTTGCAAAGCCACAGCATGGTTACTGTTCCCTGGTTGGTCTCAGACAAAAACGGTTAGGAAGCAGAATGGAGAAGCCTGACTTACTGAGTCAGAAGGTGTGCTCTGTTTCTCAAACTACATTGGAACCTGCCTCACGCACAGTTAGCGTTGTGTATTATATGAAACAGGTGAAATAGATTATCGATGCGAGAATCATATTCGCCAGAATTCCTTCTTTGGTTGTCTAACCTGTTTCTCTTCCAGTTGTGCAAGTCGCTGAGGCCCCGATAAAGATCAGCAGAGTGAACAAACGTGGCTGGAAGTACATGCCCATTACTTATGCACAGATGCGTGAGAATAAAATTGAAAAATGTTATATGAAGATATCCTCATGAAAAATCGAAAACTGTTATATGAAGATATCTCTTCCAGGAGTGCAAGTCGCTGAGGCCCCGCTCAAAAGAAAGCAAGAAACATTACATCCAGTGACAATCGAAAGTTGGCAGAAACTCATCAGCCAAGTAGCGAATCCGGCACTAATGGGTCCTTGTACTGCAGTTCTAGCAGTCGTATGGTATGCAGCTTATTATTCCCTAATGTTTACAAAGCTCAACCTGAACATTTCTATTGTTTACAATTGGATATATACTGGTGCTACTATATATCCTGCTACTTTTACTCTCTTTTTTCTGCAAACCAACCAGAGGAAGAATTAAATAAGTACAACACACGAGACGAGAAGGCAACTTAGCATATTTCCGGTCCTGAGGCACAATTTCAATATAACAGATTATCCATGTATATTACTTAAAAGAAGAAAAAAAATCCATGTCAACGCAAGAAATTGAATCTCCCTCTGCTTTAGAGCACCGTAGTTTGTATCCAGATGCTGACCCTTTAAACTAAACCTCAATTCTCATATCAAAGAATTAATACTGTGGGGGCAAGTTGAGGCCACGGTTCTTGTGCAGAGGTCTCCACTCAATTCTCATATCACAAGTGTGAGTTAATGGATATGATGAAGGTGGAATCATGCACTGCAATTTAGGTTAGCCATAGATGGTTAAAATGACAGTTCAGCAAAAACACTCCAAGGTGCCAAATATAGGATGTGCAATCTGACCTCAAATTATTGCAGCTAGTAGCTTGTGAACTAGAAATACAGAAGTTTTCATATATGACATATACCTCTCTGCTCTAGCCCAGTTTCTGTGTTGATTTCTATATTTCTGTGGAAAGGTACCACTTTTATCAATTGCAGCGACAGCTGAGAAATGATAATTTTATGATGTGCTAGCGAAAAACACCAAAAATGTTGAAATGAACCACCGTTTAAAATTGGAAAAGAAAACATTCCTAATGCAGCAAAGAACGCGATCTCACAATTTTCTTCATTCCAACATGTGTGTCAACATGACAACAGGATGAACAAGCTCATAATCGTGCCACACTTTCTTCTCTACTTAGTAATGACATGGTCATATCAGGATCAAGGAATGAAAGTAACAGTTTCATAAGGAGTTAGAAATGACCAAGCCAGCAAGCAAAGAACACCAAATCCAGAAGTACCAGCTTGATACACAGAGTGGAATTTGTTGTGCCATACGCACTTACCAAAACTCATGCACATTCTTGGTTCATAAAAAATCTGAATCTAGTCAGCACTTCACTCTGCAAGCTCTTGCGTAGTTTTCAACAAGGTAGGGTGCAGCTGCAGGAAGCTATTGCATAAGCTGTTGCAGGAGAACGAAGATTTTCAGATTAGATGAACTAGAGCAAGCAACCAAAAAGTAGACAAAACTGCATCCTCAGCAGTGACAGTGAACAAACACTGTGGCCATCACCAAATCAAAATTGTTCCACCGTGAAAGAAGGAATTCAAACTTCTCATCCAAAGGGAATTTTGATACCATATCATGCTTATGGCCTAAATGAGATTTCTTCATGGATGATAGAATGGAGGGACACTGAAAACTGCCATTGCTGAACATAATTATATAGTGTGAAGATATTATACTCGCTGATACTTCAAAACATTTGCAGGATGACTGTCTCACACTCTTTAGTTCCAATAAGTGTGCCAACATGACATGAGGATGGACAAGTTCAGAACAGTGCAATCCTTTCTGCTCTACTAATGGTGAAATGGACATAGCTGGACTAACAAAATCATATATCAGTTTCACATGGGATTAGCAACACCCAAATCAACATGTAACATACACATGCTATAGCAGACAACCAACATCCAGTTAGACAAAGAACACCAAAACAGGAATTAGTAGCTTACTACTCAGATTGAAAACCTTGTTGTGCCAGTCACCTGCTACCAGCTTCGACAGCCCTTTATTGGTTCATGTAAATATGAAATTAGTCGGCACTTTCCCTCTGCAAGCGGCCGCATAGTCTTCAGCGAGGTGCGGCGCAGCTTCCTCGTGAGGCTTATGTACTTCTCCACAAATACCTTGTTGGTCACCACGACTGCTGTATAGTAGCTCCCCTCTCGCTTATCAATCCATTCTCCTTAAGAAACTTTAGAACATAATGCCTGGGTCTGAGCCGGCCCTCCAAGCTATAAGAGAGTATTGCCGGACGATGAGCAAGTACTTGGGTTCCAACCCCACCTCGGAGATCAGGAAATCAGACCTGCCATGCAGCATGTCCTTGGACTTTGACAGCACACGGAGCCCTAGACACGGCAATGCCCACCTCAGCATCTGACCACCTAAACGTCTTCTTCAAGTATTCTAGTTTGGCGGCGATCGTCTCCTTACTGTCATATGCAATAGCCTGCAGGGCGTGCTGAACATCGAGAGCCACGGGGCACACCTAAACCTTCGGCACAAGCAACAATCGCCGGACATGCTCCGGGTTGTTGGTGAGGAACCTCGGCACAGTTATGCCTAGCTTGGCAATATCGCAATCACCAAGCCCGCACTCCCGCAGTATCGCGACATTGGGCTTCACGACCCTCTCGAGGCTGGATGTGAGGAGACCATTCGACGCTCGAAGGACATTTTGGTAGGAGCCGAAGATGGGCAGGCAGTAGTGCAGGTTGGAGACGATGGATGCAACGCGTAATCGGTACGGGGCATCCGAGGCGAGGCTGGCGACCTCAGAGCTCGACAGGCCGAGGCCGGTGAGCCCCGCGACGTTGGGGGCCAGGGTTGTATCCACTTTGGCGCAGAGGAACAGCGGGTCCTTGGCGACGACGGCAGCGACATCGGCGCCGGAGAGGCCGAGGCCGGCGAGGAAGGCGAGGACGGCGTCGGGCTTGTTGGGGGATTTGAGGTGGGAGAGCTTGGTTGAGGCCTTGAGTGCCTGGGCTGGAGTGAGGCCGCAGGTATCGACGAGGTACTCCTCGACGGTGAAGCTAGGGTTGGGGGAAACGGCGGCCGCGGCCGCGGCCGCGGAGAGTTGGCGGTGGAGAGAGGATACGAGATACTTGGCAGGATAGGTGGCGCGAGACGAGAGGAGGTGGGTGAGGACGCAGCTTCGGAGGCGGAGCATGGCGGCGCCGCCGGCGACGGGACACGATCGACCGGCGCCGGCTGTTGGTGCGAGGCCGAATGGTGCGAGGCTACTCAGCTCGTTATCGCAGCGCAGCATAAAAAGAGGCAAAGAGGCCCAGGAGCCCAACGAGTGGGCCTCGAAACCTTGCTCCACGGGCTGCGAAACGCCCATGCTTCTGGCGCCAAATACTCCATAAAACATCACGTGGTTGAGAAAAAGCAGAGTTTAGCTCTGTTGTAAGATTGTTTATCTTAAGTCTTAACCTTCTTGAGCGAGCCCCAGTCTTACGGAAAAGAAAGAATAGAGACGGCGGCCTAGGGTTTCAACCCTAGCCGCCGCCGACGCCGATCTACTTCTTCATTGTCGCCTTCGTCTTGGATTTGACGGGTCCTCGTCTCCTCTAGTTGTCGTTCTGGCACTAGCAGGGGTGGGGACTTCGGACCTGCGCAGGGCGCTACACAAGGGTCCTTAATGTTATAGCTTGGTCTTCTTCGTCAATGGAGATGACATCGTCTGCAATAAGTGGTCTTCCGCACTTCGTTCGACGGCGAGATCTTCTTCTCGACGTCAATGGTGTCTTTGGAAGATTAAGTTTGTCTAGGTATGGTTCTTCAGATCTTGCTTCGCCAGATCAATCTTGGATTGTTTCTCATGGTTGCCGCGAGGAGGTTTGTCCTCGCAATATCTATCCCGGCTACCACGTCTTCGGCAATGGTGATTCCTTCTCTCGTCTCCCAACGACGTCGACAAAGTGGTACGGTTATTTGTCCCTGGAATATCAGTGGTGGTGCTCTTGCCGATGTTGCTTGATTAATTTAATGGCTGCGTGCGTGCACAAAGCCTTGGCATTGCGGCTCAAAATTAAAAAGGGAGAACCTTCGGTGGTATTCACAGGTATGTGGTTTGGTGTTTTCGGCGTTGTTCTACGGCTGCCTTCAGAAAATTACAAGATTGTGTCATGGATGAAGAAAGAGCTTGAAGATCTCATAGATTTGCTCGTCTTTTTTAGTTTTGTTTTTGTAATCGATGTAATCGTGTACTCTTTGTCGGTTTAATATATGTGGAAAAATTCAAAAAAAAAAGTCTTAACCTTCTTGTTGGGTGATTTTTTTGAAACGGATGCAAAAAAATTTATCTTCATCCATTAATTAAGCGGAAGTGGATTTTCGGTTAATTAATAGAAAAACGGGTGAAAACCATCACAAACCGTTAAGTGGCACAAAATTAATACCCCACACACCTCTCGAAAGAGGCAGACAGAACACATGCCATCACTAATCCCCTAAGAGGCAACATCACCAACTCTAAACTCTGAGCAAACGACTCCGCCTTTGCCCTAGACGATCATCGAACCAACCCACGCTTAAGAGGCCGTGTAGAGCCAAATGAAGATCCGCGCCAGAACTCAGCCACCCGCGACAAGATAGCGCAGCTCCGATCAAACGTAGAACTACGAATGAGAACCAGGCATGGCTGGTACCACGGAAGATCACCAAACATACCACCTATCCCCATTCATCAGGTTCGACTTCACAGGAACAAAAAACCGAGGCAAACACATCGGAGGAGAGCCGACTACCTCAACCAAAGTCGTGTCTCCGACATCGCTCATCCCCGTCATCGTAGCCACAAAATTTTCAACGCGAACATCTTGGCCTTCCACTAGTCCCACTTGCCAATATCCAGCTCCAGAGACAAATGCCTCAAGAGGGAATACGACGCCATGGCGCCGCCATCGTCCGATCACACAAGATAAAGGGTTTTCCACCCGAGCTGACCGTCACACAGATCACGTAGACATTCAGAGTTAACTCCCAGCTCTGATTCAAATTCAGAGTTCAGAGTACAAAATTTACACACACTAATCGTTTGTTTACATACAGTACATGCACGACACGTTCAAGTACTTTCATCCAACTGAAGATCCAAAGAGATTGCTAATTTTAACCATTTAACGAGAACTAGTTGTCCATGTATACATTCTTTTGACCTAAACTTGTTATATACAGTAGCCTGATTGATGATGAGGCCTTGAATACATTATACAATAAATCAAGCATTCATACTATAGCCCAGCCGTCCAGGTTCTTCACATCCACCCATTTTGCAGGCTGGCAAATTGCGACCAGTTGTTGATCTCCTTCAGACCATCCTTTGACAACCATCCAGGAGATGAACTGAGCATTGAATTCCTCAATCTGATCTATCAGTGTCTTAGGAAGCTGGAGTTCATACCAAGAGTCACATCCAACCGGCAATTCAATCGGAGTATCTAGTGTTAACAGGGAGGCACCGTGAGTTGGGCAATGCAAGGGTAGCTGTTAGAAAGACACTAATCTGTAACGTAGGTGCCTCTGCAACTCCTATTGCCTACATATAAAAAAATTGCACCATTGTACAAAGTTCGACACTGTTATGTTGAGGATGAGACATAAGTCACATAACATAGGTGGAAAAATAATCTTCTTGACAAAAAATACTTACACACAGTTAAAGCCCCTTTCTGGAACCCTTATGTTTCTTCGGAATAGGACAATAAAGAGAGGAGTACAGGAGGCCGTGAATGGTCCAATCCCTAACTGTCAAATCAACTGAAATCCCTAACAGTGAAATAAGTTGCCATGCAAGTATCAGGTTCAGTGTTGGTACTTGTAGCAGAAACTAACACCATTTGCGCTAGCCATTAAAAAAGCTCTCATGAGGTATTTGCATTATCCTAGCTAGGGTATCAATCCAAAATAACTACAAAAACAGAGCAACTTGACTGCAACATAACCGTGGGACACTGCAACTTTGGTTTAGAAACAAATGGAAGTACCTGCAGCTATGAGATTTGGTTTCACTTAAATACCAATCTTCTATGCCAGATAATCTGTGATACAAAGGATGAAGTAGCACAGACAATGAAATGGACCTAACGCGTGTACAGATCAGTTTGGTGAGCTACTATTGTCATGCTAGTACTATATATCTTCCTAAGTGAAAATAAATGTAGAAACAGCGAATTCTCCCCATTGGAACAAAAAAATGTGGTGAAAATTAAACCAAGCTCGCTGTATCATCGCAAAAGCTTAACTTAATTTCAGTAGAAACAAAACAAAATTGCGGAAGTATTCTTACCTGTAGGCAAGTATTTGTTGCGATGCCTGATATTCTGAAAAGACAAGAAGCTAACTCATTTGAAAAACTCAGGTTAATTTTTTTAAGCTAGTTGCTGCATAATACAAGAATGCATGTGAACAGGGCGACATGGGCATTCTTTGTGCAGGCAAGAAATTGGTGTACATGTCAGTTAGTAGCAAAAAGATCACAGGCTTCCTCGGAGCGAATGACATTGTTGTGTAGATGAGCTTGAGGCAATTCATATGGTAAGCGGAAAAGGTTCCTATTCACTAACTTACAGATGTAGTTGGATGGACCTAATAATGTTTTATTTGCTTCTCATAGCCACTGGTTACATATATCCCTCCATATCAAAGACACATTGTACCATCAACCAACTGATCTTCAAGTGTAGTCTAAGCTCAATATATTTTCCTTTCACTGGATGAAAAAGAGCAAGTGAAAATTTCGATCAATGAAACCACCATAGTTAGATTGAGATTAATAGTGACAAATCAGTTCACAAATCAATGTAGAAACTGCCGCAACAGGGGGTGAAGGGCACATCTTCGAATGACTGCATAAAATTTTGTATGTAGTTTCGACTTCATCACAAGAAAACAGTAAATACAAATGAAAAGCTGAAAATAACCATGGTGACACAACAAAACAGAACATCAATTGAATAGTTGCACACCCGCAATTACAATTCGATATATATCACAGTTCTAGATCTAAGAAAATCATTTTAATACGATGCAATCGTCTTGTGCCACCGCATTGCAGATTTGGGGAATATATTAATAATCTTTTTTTTTGCAGCACAGGGAACTACGGATGAGTTGTTCTTTGCACACAAAAATAGGAGACAATTCAAAGAAGAGGGAAATCTAATATAATAAATAAAAATGGATCTTAATACTTACCTGAACAAAGCTAGTTGTCCCAATTTAGTAATTTCTAAGTCCGTAAACTAGATATCTGATTTGCGTTCCCAAAACAAAAAGGAACACGATAATGTTGCAGCAACGAACCAATTTCAGATAGAAATACAATGCTACAATACATACTTTATTGTGCATGTCATATGTCTCATATTTTTAATGCACGATGATGAATGAGGGAAATTGTTCCAGAATCATATCCTGATACCAAGGAATATTAACTGTCATTATAATGGAAAATTATTAACTGGCCATTTATAGCAGATAATAAATAACAGAACAAAAAGTTTGTTCTGATGCCCTTTAGCATTCCTTCATGAGCGGTACGCTATCAAGATTAATATGCTCAGACCATCATTAAAACATCCCCAGCAATCATACATGGATGCAAATCTCCCTTGATGCCAAGAGAAGGGATGATGGCATTGGGAGATAGCATAGCAATAGGCTTTGTCAAATCCTGGAAGCATCAACCAAACCGTGGGTAGATAGATATTTTACTGAACTACACTAACAGAAAAATGTGAACATTTATATTGTTGCAATTGACCTGGATCAATGTTTTAGTAAGTAGTGTAAAATGTTGCATTCGACCTGGATCTATGTCTCGATAAATAGTGTAATGCTAAAGCATACACTTTGTAAAGACATTAGATTCTCACTAAATGCTGAGCCTCTTCTTGATCCAATATTCCAATGTCCTAATAGAAGTTACTTCTGAAAGCATTGTCAAAAAGAAACATGAGCAAGCAAGCGTTAATTGTAATCTCAGATCAGCTACGGTGTTACAATATGTTTAGTTGCACTTAGTTCTTAGAAGATGATTTTTTTCTCAAAAAACAGTTTGTCGACATAAACTTATTTTTCCTATTCCTGTTTGTCCTATGTACCACAGAAATATTCTTACCTGCAGGCAAGTATTTGTTGCGATACCTGATATTCTGAAAAGACAAGAAGCTAACTCATCTGAAAAACTCAGGTTAGTTTATTTAAGCTAGTTGCATAATACAAGCATGCATGTGAACAGGGCGACATGGGCATTCTTTGTGCAGGCAAGAAATTGGTGTACATGTCAGTTAGTTGCAAAAAGATCACAGGCTTCCTCGAGTGAATGACATTGTGTCTAGATGAGGTTGAGGCAATTCAGAAGTGGTAAGCGGAAAAGGTTCCTATTTACTAACTTACAGGTGTAGTTGGATGAACCTAATAATGTTTTATTTGCTTCTCATAGCCACTGGTTACATATATCCCTCCACGTCAAAGACACATCTTTATTTAGTTTAGTTAATTAATTTAAGCAAAAGCGGGTCACTACGAATCTGCATCTGAGCAAATGAAAACGATTTTTTTTATATCAAACCATAGTTATAAAAATGTGTTAAGCCAAATCCAGGTTAATAAATCCTAGGGCCCTACATAGGAATAGCTAAATTTGGGACATGCATCAGAAAAATCTTTCAATTATCAACCATGAAGTGCAAAAACCTTAATAGAACATCAGGATTCGTTACCCACAACGAACAAGACATCATGCTTACCTTGGCTTTATGGTCTCAACAATGTGTTGGAGAACGGCCTGGTCTCACACTTTTTAATTCAAATATGTGTGTTTACAACATGCAGGAGGACAAACAAGTTCATAACCAAGGCTCTACTAAATAATGGCATTAACATATCTATTCATAGCCCGTCCTTGGTTCATGCAAATCTGAAATTAGTTGGCACTTGCCCTCTGCAAGCTGCTGCATAGTCTTCAGTGAGGCGTGGTGCAGTTTCCTTGTAAGGGCATATGTACTTCTCCATGAATACCTTCTCGGGTAGCATGACTGTGGAATAGTAGTCCCGGCCACGATCTAGCAATCCATTTTTCTGAAGAAACTGTAAAACGTAGTACCGGATTTGATCCGGCCCTGGCTGTAATTGAGCATTGCCGGTCGATGAGCAATGTATGCCGGTTCTAACCCCACCTCAGAGATGAGGAACTTTGACCTGCTCTGCAGCATCTCCTTAGACCTACTCAACACCGCCAGAAACTTGGACACAGCTATGCTGACCTCGGCATCTGACCACCTGAACGTGCTCTTCAAATACTCCACTTTGGCTGGAAACTTGTCCTCACCGAGGTATGCGACAGCCTGCAGCGCAAGCCTGAACATCATCGCAGAGCCACGGGGTACACCAAGACCTTCAGCACACGTCACCATCGCCGGGAGGCGCTCCGGGTTGGCGCTGAGCACCCGTGATGCAGAGAGGCACAGCTTGGAAATATCGCAATCACCTAGGCCGCACTTGCGCAGGAACGCGACATTGGGCTTGACCACCTTCTCGAGGCTGCATCCAAGGAGACTGGAGCCCTTGTTGAGAAACTGGATGCGGTTCTCGATGGAGCCCAAGAGCGACATGTAGTATGGTAGATTGGAAACGACGGACCTACAGCGGAAGATGGAGCGGCCGAGCGAGACGAGACGCGCGATCTCAGCATGCGAGAGTCCATTGTCAGTGAGCCCGACAACGACGAGGGGCAGGGTTCTCTCTACGCTGGCGCAGAGGAACTTGGGGTCCTTGGCGACGAGGGCGGCGACATCGGCGGTGGAGAGGCCCAGGTCGGCGAGGAAGGCGAGGACGGCGTCGGGCTTGGAGGGGGAATCGAGATGGGAGAGCTTTGCGGAGGCCTTGAGTGCCTGGGCTGGCGTGAGGCCGCAGGTGCCGACGAGATAGTCCTCCACGGCGAAGCTAGAGTTTGGGGAAGCTGAGAGGAGGCGGTGGAGAGATACTATGGCAGAGTAGGAGGAGAATCGAGCAGGTGGGTGAGGATGCTGCTGCGTCGGAGCATGGCGGCGCCGGCGGCGGCGAGGGAATGGGGACCTAGACGACGACCAAGTGGACCCTAGCGTCAGTCTCATGCTGCGTACCACACGACGAGATGCGATGAAGTAGACTAGAGTACAGCTACAACTGTTATTAAAAAAGAAAAACCGAGTACAGTAGAAAAGAAAGAGCCATGGAGGTGGAGCCCGGTACTTTAGGAAAGAGAAAAATGATATAATGTTGTCAAAAAAAATTAGTATGTGTTTTCTGTACGTGATACACATGTTTGCAAAGTTTTTTTTTTTTTAAAGGATCCAACCTGTGTACAATCCACAAAGAAAAGCAAAGAACACACCAACGTACACAGGAAAGCAAACCGACGAACTCAACACAACAGCAGCATCCGAAGATCGCTGAACCACCGCAAGACCAACAGCAGAAAACCAACACCGAGCAAGTCGCCGGAGAGGAAGACGCCAGGCCGCCGCAACACCCGGGAAGAGAGCACCCCCACTCTTGTAGAAGACCGCAGAAGCCGCCCGCCGCAAGCGACGGAACCGAGTACGCTGAACACGCACGGCCACAGCGCCTCCTCCCCGCAACCACCCCTCTTCCAGACCTACCTGCGCTGAGCTTGAACACGGTTTGCCGGAGTCGACGCCGAGAGCACTCCATGATCAAACCTTCTCCCCTCGCCGCCACGGCCGGCCGGAGAAGGAAGAGATGAAGCCTTGTTGAACCGGAGCACGCTGATCGAAGCAGACCTCCCCACGCCACCATGGCCAGCAGGAGAAGCTCGAGCACCGCACCGAAAGCCGACGATCGCCTCCGAGACCCCAGAAAGTTTCTCCTGTACAAGCGGTGAAGAGAGCCAGCGCCAGGCACCAGCTTCCCACCGCAGCAGCTCCATGTCCTCACGACGACGCCAGGACCCACGTCGTCGTGCCGGCGAGGACCAAGCACAAAATCCACGGCATGGAGGTCGTCGCCGAACCGACCGCCATGAATGGACACTAGGCTCACAGATCCAGCACGATTTTTTATCTAAAAAGAAAACGAAAACTTGGTTTTGATCCCACGATTTTCCTTTTGTGTGTGGATCATGGATGATACTTTCGGAAAATCATTTTGACTGCCGAGCTACACAAAAATTTAAACAAAATCAGGAAAAAATCTTGCATGTTGTTAATAATGTAGCCCATAAACATACAAAATCTTGATTTGAAATAACATATATTCTGAGCTACACAAAAAATGACAAAATTTTGTATTTGGAGATGTGAAAGTGTGCAAAATCTTGATTTTTGGAACCCGAACTACATGGATTCCGCTTTATTAAAAAAAAAGACATTTTTTTAGTCTCCAAAAATGGCGAAAAAATCATAGATGTAGATAGTGTCGAGATCTAAAAGCGTGCAAACTTTTATCTTCAAATTTGTTGTATTGTGCTATACAAAAAGTACAGATCGGAGAAAAATTCAAAATTTTGAAACTGTGTATTGTTCAAAATACAACGAATGTGGAGTTGAAATTTTCACTATTTTAGATCTCATACAGTATCTACATCCGGGATTTTTTTTATTGATTTTTGGAAACTTAAAAGTATCGATTTTGAATTTTCGAAAAAACAGGCTCCATGTAGTCTGGGCTCCATTTTAGGTTTTCGCGGCAAAAACAAATTACAGGATTGTAGCAGCAGCAATCAGCTTAGAGGCAAAATCTAAATATAATTCCTTCAGCATGAATGATCTATACAACCGTGAATGATCAAAATAGACAAGATTTTGAGCCAAAATACAATAACAAACTTCAAGCAACACCAATTAGTAATTTACTCTAGATGACTAAACACAAATAAGATCATTTGACCAAACCAAACAGATAAATTCTTAATTACATGCAAATTACAAAATAAATGAAGGAAGAAATTTGATATTTGGCCACGTAAAAATTCTGCTGATTGACTCCCTAGAACGGCAAGCTTGCGTGCACAAAATCAGCTAACCAGGAAAGCCTGGACACAAGTCAAAAAAAAAAGGAAAGCGTGGACACTCTGCAACAACTTGTCTTAATGAAACCTGCAAGGAGCAGATAGAAAAAATCTAGTCATTTTCAGCATTTGAGTTAAAACTGAATTGCATAGATTTGTTAAAATCTTTGAAATAACTAGTTAATAACCGTTAGCTTGATGCCTTGGTTCAAATGTTAATGCAAGCTGAGCAAATGTCTGCTTTATTTTCTTCATAAAACAGAAAAATAAGTTGTTCCAAATTTAACCTCGCACTGGAATGATTGGTCATGGATACGACGTTCATCTTAATATCAAATTGCTACTGCAGGTATGTTTTCCCCCATAAACAATGCATTGGTGAAATTTAAACACATTTCCATCAATTCACATTGAAATAGATGAATGAGCAGAGCTAGTAAATTGTCATTTTGAAAAACATGTAAGCAACTATGGCATGACACAATTTCAATATGATAATATTAAATATAAAATACAATCACTTTGAGGTTCTGTTTCGTATTTGGGAGGCCAACAGTAATGTATTTGACCACCACAGAGACTTGCTAGAAAAAAGGACAACCAAGAACTTACCCCTAGTAGATATCTAAAAAGGATGTTAGCAAATGTTACAAGTTATGACATAGCCACACAAGTAACCATCAAAATGTGTAAAACATCACGCTGAGGCAATGTTTTGGTTTGAAAGGTGTTGTTCAATTCTTTAGGCACATTTCATTCCCCCAAAACTTTACAACGTGCTTTCAACGGTTCACTATGAAAAAGTGTGCCTCTAGTTCTGTAGTGTTTCCCGTGTAATTGCTAGTTATAATGCTATACAGTAATATTACGATTGTTTTTGAAAATGGATATATCTCATAATTTACCATGATATTATTGCGAGCAACAAAATGCACATCCCATTTGCCAGATGACTTTGGATGGCATTTCTAGAAGGTGGCACACACAATGTTGTTGAGTGAACGAGTAATTGTGCCTACACCACAAATTGTTTTTCAGCCGAATTTATATTTTAGGATAGGCTCTTTTGCGTGTAGTTGTAATGTGTGTGGTGGCCGTCTTCGGACTACCACAGGTGTGGAGTTGATACTACACTTGTTGTTCGCAACAAGTGGTATTCGTTCTCGTACTCAAAATTCTGCTTTCTATAGGCGTACTCTTGAAAAAAAAATATTGATACCCAAAGTACTGGTGTTCGTGCCTTGCTGCATTTGTAGTGTACAAGGTCATGTATTGCCATAAGCTGGGGCCTACATGGCATCTGAAAATAGGGTGTGAAAGTACGGCGCAGAGTATCATTCTTTGTATCGTAGATTACCCCCTCGGCCGGGGGAGACGAAGAGAGACGAAATGAGTTCAGAGTGACTTTCCGTGTCGTATGTTACTCCGATCGCATCTAACACGTCGGTTTTCGATCGGACGGACGACAGCGAGCTGATGACGACCACCGTGCCTCTCGGTCACTGCGGTAGTAGCCCCACAGGCCCAGAGAAACGAGCCACCCCCACACGCCTTCAGTCAGACCACAGTCAGAGCAGTCATACACATCCCCTCAAATTTCTGCGAAAATCCACTGTCCTCCTCGGCTTGAGAACTGAGATCACCCCCTCCGAGCCGCGCCGCCCATGGATCCCTCCGCGTCGTAGAATCTGCACAGCCAAGCCCCGGATACTCGCCAAGGTGAGGTTTCTTCCACGCCAAGAGCGAAGCTCCCCATAGTTTTTGGTTTCTTTTGAAGCGGTGGTTCATGAGGGTGGGGATTTCTGCGCCGCCCCGCCTCGCAAAAACCCCATCTTTTTATTGTGAACCTGGTTGGCCGCCGGATTGGGGCTTCCCGGGCAGGGGACGGCGCGTCCTAGGGTTTCCTCGAACAATCCTCGGCTCGGGTAGTTCGATTTGGGGCTTGTTTTACTCTACTTGTCTTTTGGGGTTTTTTCCTCCTCTTGGATTATGTCTGCAGAATCGATGACATCTACTACTTGTCTTTCGGGTTTTTTTTCCTCTTGGATTGGTTCGAATCCTCCATTTTGAACTACGGTGCCGCGTAAAAATTGAAGCTTTACATTTTCCGCGCGGCTAGGGCGAGCCACGGGCACTGACTCTGCTTGTTTGGTGAAGGAGGAGGTCCAGCTGCTGCGGGTCGCGATGGACCGGACATCGGATTTCATGCCTACGCCTGTTCAAGATGTCCTGGACATCAAGCCCCTGCGGACCTTGGCTCCGATGTTCCCCGCGCCGCTGGGGTCAATACCTTCAGCCAGCCGTCCCCGTCCACCCCGCCCTTGGTGTTTGTCTCTTCGGCTGGGCAGTTTCCTGGGCCGTTTGGTGCTCCGAATCATCCTGTGTTCAGGTCATTCGCCGCTTCTTTCGGTGGTCAAGGTGCTGCTGGAGGGCAGCCTGTCCCTTCTGGTGGCCAGGATGGCGGCGGAGGCCAGGCTGCCGGTTTTGGTGGTCAGACTGCTGGTAATGGAGGCCAGGCTACTGGTTTTGGTGGTCAGTCTGCTGGTAATGGAGGCCGGGCTACTGCCAATGGGACTTCAAATGCAGGCTCCAGTGCTGACAATCCAATTGACGCCACCCCTATTGCAGCTTACAAGCCGAAACCACCAGCTACTGGTTTTGGTGGTCAGTTTTCTAGTAATGGAGTCCGGGCTACTGGTTTTGGTGGTCAGTCTGCTGGTAATGGAGGCCATGCTACTGGTTTTGGTGATCAGTCTGCTGGTAATGGAGGCCAGGCTACTGCTTTTGGTGGTCGGTATTCTGATAATGGAGGCCAGGCTACTGCTTCTAATGGTACTTCAAATGCAGGCGCCAGTGCTGACATTCCAATTGATGCCACCCCTATCGCAGCTTACAAGCCGAAACAGCCAGCTACTGCTTTTGGTGGTCGGTACTCTGCTAATGCAGGCCGGGCTACTGCTGCTAATGGTACTTCAAATGTAGGCGCCAGTGTTGACATGCCAATTGATGCCACCCCTATCGCATCTTACAAGTCGACACCGCGAACTGTTATATCACTGGATGACGACGATGATGATGATGAGCTGTACGTTGGCAACCAGACATCAGCATCTGGGCGAAAGATCAAGAGGCCATCCCGTCTAAGTGGATATAAGGTGAGGGATGGTTTGGGCAGTGACGGCAACAGTGGCGTGAAGACCAAACGCCATAAGTCCTCCAACAGGAAGGCTGGTGCTGATCATGAGTTCACCTTGGTGCCCAATTCATCCGGCGATCCCAGGGAGGTTGTGGAAGAGGTTCTCATGACTTTCGAGGCACTGCGCCGTAGACAACTTCAGTTGGATGAGGCACAACAGACTAGCAAACGTGCTGACCTTAAGGTTTCTACCATCATGATGGCAAAAAATCTGAGGGCTAACACTGGGAAGAGGATCGGAGTTGTCCCTGGAATTGAGATAGGCGATATTTTCTACTTCAGAATGGAGCTATGCCTTATTGGGTTGCATTCTGGTAGCATGGCTGGAATTGATTACATGACTACTAAGTTTGATGATGAGGATGATGATTCACTAGCAATATGTATTGTCGCTGCAGGTGTTTATGAGAATGATGATGATGCTACAGACACACTGGTATACAGCGGTTCAGGAGGTAATAACAAGAACAATGAGGAGATGCAAGACCAGAAGCTTGAGAGGGGTAACCTTGCTCTTGAGAGGAGCTTGACGAGAAAGAATGTGATCCGGGTTGTACGGGGATATAAAGATCCATGTTGCTTGACAGGGAAGGTTTATATATATGATGGCCTCTATAAGATTCATGAGTCGTGGACGGAGAGAACAAAAGCTGGGACCAATTGCTTCAAGTACAGGCTGCTGCGTGAGCCAGGACAGCCTGAGGGAGTAGCACTCTGGAAGAGGTCGCGGAAATGGGTAGAGAATCCAGACACTAGAGGCAAAGTTCTACACCCTGATTATCATCTGGTGCTGAGTCTCTCCCAGTGTGTCTTGTCAATGATGTTGACAGTGAGAAAGGACCAGGCCTTTTCACCTATATTACCGAGCTCAAACACCTGAAGCCAGTAAGTTCTTTGAAACCATTACAGAGTTGTAGATGCGTTACTTCTTGTGTGCCTAGTGATACCAGTTGTGGCTGTGCGCAGTGTAATGGAGGTTACTTACCATATAGTTCAACAGGATTGCTTGTATGCCGCAAGCCAAGGATATATGAGTGTGGTGAATCTTGCGTGTGTTCAGTTAACTGCCGTAACAGGGTCACCCAGAATGGGGTTAGGCTTCACTTTGAGGTCTTCAGGACAGAGAACCGAGGCTGGGGTTTCGTTCATGGGATCCTATACGGGCTGGCTCATTTATTTGTGAGTATGTTGGTGAGGTTCTTGATGACGCTAAGTTTAATTTGGATGACAGTAGAGATGATTACCTTTTTGAGACTGTGTGTCCTGGTCAGAAGACATTAAAATGGAATTATGGACCTGAATTGATTGGGGAGCAGAGCACAAATATTTCAGCTGATACTTTCGAGCCACTGCCCATCAAGATAAGTGCAAAGAAAATGGGAAACATCTCGCGTTTCATGAACCATAGCTGTGCCCCGAACGCCTTCTGGCAGCCAGTTCATTTTGACCATGGAGATGATGGTCACCCACATGTCATGTTCTTTGCGCTCAAGCATATCCCTCCCATGACAGAGCTCACTTATGACTATGGTGAGATTGGAGCTGATTCTACTGGTATTGGTTCTCCTAGATCTAAGAGCTGCCTTTGTGGATCCTCAAATTGCCGGGGCTACTTCTGCTGATTATGGAGGATGTGCATTCTGTTTGTCAACATGCCAATCATCTTGTAGGTAAAAACAGTTTTCACTTGAACGGTATTCTCAGTATTGAGCATCATGCATACATGTAGTTCCTTTGCTGTTGGATATTCCTGCTTTTCATGCATATTTGCAGTCATCTTATTGGTATTACATAAGCAACCAATTTGTGCTAATAGATGCTAGTTGGGATATTTGTGGTTTAGCTTCGTTGCAGCGGTAATAGACTGTTACATTTAGGGATGCATGCAAGAACAATGTTATTGATGTCTAGTGTCTTGAGGAATTTTCAGCTTTTGTGTTGAGGAATTCGAGACATTGTATGGTTTAGTTCTCCGTACGAACTATCTTGGATCACTTATTTATTTACTTACCATTTTGGTATCTATCACTCTATATCCTATCCTGCACATGATTTTGCTGTTAATAAATTCCTCCATTGTTAACTTCCAGTTGTTGCTTTAGCTGTGTTGATACCAGAAACAACATAGTTTCTGATGTCACAAACTAGCCTTGCTCTATTTCCTGTGAACCTACCTCGGTATGATCTCTTGCTGCTGGTCCTATGCAGATCATTTTTTGGCCGTTCTGGTGGGCACCTAGAAGGGAAGTGTGCTCAAGTCTGACGGGGGTAGGAGCATCTCAAGTGGCTTCGCCTCATGACTTCACCGTAGTGGAAGTAGTAGCTCTATTTCCTGTCAACTCCTGCAATGCCTGTTGTCACACAGGGACAAGTACTTTGTTGCGAGTTGTGACCGTATGCCTTGCGAGGTCAATTTTGTACTGCTAATTCTGGTGTTTTGGTAGCTTGAGTTGAAGTGTTGAACTAAACTCTTTGCGGCGAATTGTGAATTCAAGCGCGCAAAGTGATGACGTATATTCGGAGGAGGGGGTTGGCTTAAAGTTCCAAAGTTGCTGCCATGAGTGTTCTGTGTTATAATTGGTTGGAATCTACACACTGCATCGGCAATTCAGACGTCTAAATCATTTGGAAAGCCTCCAATCAGTGATCAATCATCTGGAAGTCTTGAATCATTCGTCATTTAATTCCATCAGTTTGCAATTGCTCTCATCGCAAGGAAAAACCTTCCCACAAAGAAAATCCATGTGCATTGTCGAGACATGCATTGTGCATTCTCAATTACTAGTAACCCGTCAAAGAATACATTACGCCAGTTCGTAGCGCATCGTGAGCTATAATGTGATGTGGCACATTGTATATCTGTAGCATCAGGTACACCAACTACACACGGGGTCAAAACTACTGTCGATTTTACAAAATAACGTAACAGCACACATGCTAATGACAGCTACAAATGACCAAGATTGTGAAACTGGACACGAAGGAAAATGGTTCAGATTCAGAGCAGCCTCGTGGAGTTCCCAACCCTACACTCGCATGTACATAAGCTCCTTGATTCTCTGACCACGCGCCGTGAACGCTGAATATGCAACTTGATGTTTACCAGCTTACCAGCAATCTGCATTTCAAGCATGGAGCGGATAAACTGTTATAGCGAAGACTACTTATTGCAATCTCGAAAAAACATCCTATGTATTTCTAACTCAGAATTCTGAAGTCCTAATATTGACACGATATATAAATGAAATTGCAAATAAGACTACTCGTTTGCTCTAACGACTAAGGATACAAAAGTTGAACGAACATAGCAGCAAAAAAAAATTGCAAGTGTAATAGGCCTAAAAGAATGACAGGGAATTACCATTCTCCATGTAAGGTCTTCTGGTCCAAGGGGCTGAGCAGGACTTGAATAGATAAAATGCCTTGAGTACTGTAAATGTATCATGAGTAAGAAATAGTCAAAAAGATTGGGTCTTCCGAGAAAACCTAATGTGAGATAAGTTTCAAGTAAACAGCAAACCTTGACAAGATTAGTTTGCATTTCCCTAACTATTTTGGCATCGATGCCTCTTAGGTACTTCACCAGCCAGCCAGGTTGCACAGCATCACTTGATGAGACAAACAATGCTATCTGCAGAATAAAATAATAACACCATTACTGCACACTTCAATTTTAACACTACAGAATGTTTTCCAAATACCGATGACCAATGGTGAGACACAAAGCCATATTTATCATGCTACAGTGAAATAATTAAATTAAATCTGGACAGGAGAGTATGTCTGTGGTTCCAACAGACTGCATGCGTGATCTTTTCTGCACATGCCCACACAAAGAAATAATCTTCACAGCAGTTTACAGTTGATCAATATTGCCTTTGCAGCTTCTCTTTTGTTTGTAATAACCAATATCACCAAGGCACCTTTTTGAGTCTCTCTCACAATGAAAGTACATAGCAAAGTAACCAAACCTAAGGTACAGAGATTGTATAGACCTCATACCAATGTTTACACAAGCTTCAGAAACATCAGGTGCAGAAAAACAAGGTTGGTATACGCCAAAATATAGGTAACACTACACAACTGTCAATGCCCTTGAAGAATAAAATCCAGACATGTCCATTGCCAACAAATATGCAACAATAGTTCTACCATTACTTGTTACTAACTTTATGATATGAATATATTTGTCAGCTGTTTGTGGGATTCAACTAGCAAGATACCCTGTTTTTTCCGTGGGTAAGAGGTTATGTTTGGAGCTCCAGTAAGATATAGCGACCTTTGCAAACCTTAAAACTTGAAATAATTGAACAATCCAAAGGCATGTGTGCAAGGACAAAGGGTCAACTTTACCTTGCTGTAGTCAAGTATTCCTTCAAAAGGAAGCTCCAGCTCATCACTTATTATAACTGGGATACATCCACTAACAATTGCATCAAACAGGCGAGCAGAAGATGGAGTATCCCCAGCTGGATTCAAGCAAAAGAGAGACTTGCGCATGCCATTCTGAGCTGCCACTTTTCCCCCAGCTCCAGCAGTCCCTTCTTCTATGACTATGTCTTCTACGTTATTTAATTCTGTCACAAGCTTACTCCGAATCTTCCCACCCTAAGCAAGGTCAACAATTTAGAAGATTAAGAAGCAAATATGACAGCAAGTGGAACCAACACACACATAGATAAACCTGATGTTATCAGAAGCTGGAAAACTGTAGCAAGATACTCACAGCATTTCTTTTCAGTCTCCCTCGAAAGAACAACAACGTGCTTCTTTTAGATTGAGTTTCTGACACACACTTATAATCACAAAGATCGACATTTGGGACATATGGAAGGATAACATCCTTTTCCAGATATACTTGCCCAGGTTTATACCTGATATAAGGTGAGAAATGTGAGTTGTGTTGCTCAACTGATGTACGCAAGCAGCCCTGAAACTAAGTGGCGAACAATGAATACCATACCAGTTCCCCGTAGAATCCATATCAGGCAGAAGCCATATTGCTTTCTTCACAAATCTCCTAACTGACTTAAAAGACCAAGGGTGATGAACAGGAATAATATGGTCTCTGCCTTCTGAACGTTTCCAAGCAGGTTGATCAGTCACCCACTTCAACGCTTCCTAACACCAGAAAAGTAACACTGTAAGATCCTCTTGGAACGAAATATAGGCGAGTAATTTGCACTGTAAACAAACATACTTTATATGATTTCCTACAGCCAGCTGAACGATTAAAGTTCAGGCAATGCTACCGAAAAATGGTTACTACTGAATATTCTTTACTAGTGAATGCCAGGCTGCGAGTAGGAAGGATTAAAGTTTTCATTTTGCGAAGAAATTTGCCTACGCAAACATTAGCTTGACCATGTCCTACAACAAACACTAGCTAAACATTAAACCTTGAGAAATGCTCCCACACCCTATAAAGTGCCTTGCATTCTTGTTTCTCCAGCAAGAAGTAACTGATTGTTGTGAAGAATGGGACATAGAAAATGTCTGCTTCTTCTTGCCTCTCAACCCTGATAACATTCTTTAGAAGTCTTTGTGATTCAGGAGCAATGAGATCAGCCCATAGCCAGTAGTCAATAGAATGCTGCATAAGGAAATGGAAATCAATTAAGATGGCACCAAAAAAATGGGAAGTTCCAAATTCATATTGCTGCAATATTACTAAATGTACAGATGTTTAAACAAAACCATGTTGTAAAACTGAAATATTAATCTGTGACATTCAAGAGATGATAGATTTTAACAAGCAGCACACATCTGAATTCATCTTATAATCATGACTAGGCCTCTGATATTAGAGTGCAGTTCTTCAGGCGCAAACTTTCCCTATCCCGGCCAATATTAGTTCATGCTCTTCTGGCTTACATTTCCTGTCACACGAAAACTACTTCATATAAGATCATGTCTAGAAGCATGCACGACTCGCAAGAAAAACTTCATAGCATCTGATTCTGATCAGACAAAAAATTATGACACACAGCCGGAAATCCTACAGCGGATCAGCAGCACATAAAATTTCTCTGAGATCTAACACACACGCATACAGTTCATTTCAATAACATTTGAAAACTTTCCTACAGCATCAGAGAACGTATGCATCACAAACGAATATAGTACTGCTCCCACTCTCAATCAGCAAGCAATCTGCATCAATGCACTCAAACTTCAACCCCTAAACGACTAAAACTGCGCACACTCTGCAGATAAACAGCTCTCCACGACCAAATCTAGAAACACGGAAGATCTCGTGGCACCGAATCGAAGCAGCACGAGATACAATTCGATCTCACTCACCTGCTCGATGAGCCGGTGCACGGGGCTCCCGTTGGAGGTGAGGTTGGTGGTGTGGCGGTACGAGTCCCTGAAGAGGCTGAGCAGATCGTAGGTGAACTTGCGCGGCATCTCGTAGACGTAGACCCTGAGCGGCGCCGGTGCCGCCGGCCACGCGCTCCCGGGGTCCGCGTACAGCCGGGCCTCCTCCTCCCTCCGGATCGCGGCGTCGAGGTCCTCTGGGGCCGCGGAGGAAGCGGCGGGGCTGTGCGGGGAGTCGAGGAAGCGGTCGAGGGAGGCGACGAAGGAGGTGGTGGTGGTGCTAGGGTTGGAGAGTGGGATGGCGACGGGGCGTGGTGAGGAGGGGGAGAGGAGGAGGAAGTAGACGGCGGAGAGGAGGAGGAGGGCGCCGACGGCGAGGAGGCAGCGGGAGGAGGCCGGGCGCGCGTGCGCGAGCGAGGGGAACTGCTTCCCCGCCATGGCTGGAGACTGGCCACTGGCTGCAAGCCTGAAAGTTGTGTCAAGGCGACTGTTTCGTCGGTGCCAATGGTAGTTTGGTTCTGATAAAAATCTTCCAAAATTCAAACGTTTACTGAATATAAATTCCAACATAAGCACACCTCAACAAATGATTATCCCGATGAGTGACACTAAGTAAATTCAAACTTTGGTTTGTTTTTCTCAATATAAAGCAGTGCCTGAGGGCCTTTTTTCTAAATAAAAAATCTAAGCAAATCAAAATGTATAGGTTCAAAAGTACTCCCTCCGTTTCATTTTAATTGACTCACATATATCTAGATATGGATGTACCTAACACTAAAACGTGTCTAGATGCATCCATACGTAGATATATGTGAGTCAATTAAAATGGAACTGAGCGAGTACAACGCAACACGAGATGGTCACTTTGGCTCTCGTTGGCATCATCAGCCACAAAATTATTCCTGACTGTCTGCATCTGCAGGCGCGGGGGTCTCGTTTGCTGCTGCGTCGTCTTCGCCAGTGTCATCATCATTCGCCCTGACGATTTCATCCTCCACGAGTTCATGGCCGCCATCGGAGAAGAGCAGAGTGCTCGCGATGTCCCAGGGCTGTGGATCGCTCGGCAGCTCGATCGGGTCAGCAGGCACTTGGAACTCCGGATCAGCCGTCGCTCCATACCGGTTCCATTGGTCATGATCGTAAGCGACGCCGTACCCATCGCCCCAGCAGGTCTCCGGATGGTATGACCACTCGCCGAAGTGGTCCGTGGCGCCACCGTCACCGTCACCGTCACGCGGCGGCGGCTCGAGACCAGCATCAGCAACTCCTTCGGCTCCGACCTCGGTGCCATCCCAACCGTCCGCCGCGCCCTCGTGTAGAAGGTATGGCACTGGCATCACCTGCGCTCGCGCCTGCTGGGACGGGTCGGGAGGAAGAAGAGCGTTCTGCACCTGCTCCTCCTCGTCCGGTTCGTCGTCGACCGCTGCTTGCCCATCGTCTTCCAGCACCGCCTCCTGACCCGCCGCCCCCTTGCGCGTTATCCTGCACAGCACGCAGTCGTTGAGCTGCAAAACAAAACACAGAGAAAACGTCAGCTACGGCCACACTAAGCATTCTGAAAGAAGAATACAGTCAGATGAGATGCATGGTGGCTGACCAGCATGTGGTCGGGGTTCTCCGACTCCGAGATGGGCTTGTCGGTGTCTCCGGCGACGAACTCGCACATCTTCCACTCCGTCTTCTCCATCCGCGGCCTGGACAACGGGTGGTCGCGCACGAACAGCTCGTAGGCGAGCGCGCACTTGCGCCCGATGATGGTCTTCTCGTCCGCGCCAGACAGGATCGGCATGTTCTTGCCCACCGCCTTCCAGCGGCCGGCGGCGTCGCCCGTGCTCCGGCTCGGCCGCTTCCCCTTTGGGTACTTGCGGTTCCTCATCGAGAACACGTACCAGAAGCCCTCCGTGCTCTTGCCCAGCCTCTTGGCTGCCCAAACGAAATCAAGCGGACATACGTTGCAGCCATGTCAGCGCCGGCAAACACTTAACCATGTTCTACCCTAAATTTGAGCAAACATCATGTTCTGTGATCTAAATGCATCAATCGTGTTGCCCATACGATGTACTAAATTACCCTAAATTTATCAACTACTAAACTAAACGAGTAGATTGATATGATCGCGATCTTAGATAGAGAAAGCACAATGGGTAATGAGTATATATATTCAGAAGCTGCGTGAGAAGTCAGAACTCACTCAGATCCTTGGGATGCTCCGCGTACACGTCCGCCTCGCGCACGAGTTTGTCGTCGAGGGCTTTTGGCCATGAATCCTGGGCCAAAGGTAGTCGTCGATGAGCTCCTGGTCCGACGGCACGAACCGGACGCCGGGGACGTCCACGTACGCTGCATTGTACGGCGCGGCTGCGTCTGCTTCGGCGCCGGGATGCTGCTGCCCGGAGGACGACGACCCCGACATTGCCGTTGACGCAGGTTGCACCGGCCGGCGCTGATGATATCGTAGCCGAGGACGCTGTTAGGGTGACGCTGTTTGATCGAACGAGATTCCTTTTACGGAGTACTCACGTTTTTATATCGTACGACAAGTTTGGGGTGGCGAGCCAGCTGTCCGATGAGTCGAGATGATGTTAGAGTTGGATTACAACACCAGGTCATCAGAAACCGACTTTGTGTTCGTTTGGTGCCTCCTCGGACCTCGATGATCTGCCTCCGGTTGTGTTGTGCCATGTTGTTTGGAGCCAATACGATAGGCCATATTTTCTTACGAGAAAATACAATAGAACGTGCTCCAGCCATATAATTCATCAAATATCACAATTTTCTCAATATAAGTCGGAGTGACTAGTGCCCAGATAGTTAGATGTTCAGAATGAGCTAATAAAGCCGGTGGCTAACATTTTGTTGCTTGTTGATAACATGGGTATAGCTTCATCACCGAACACCTCTAAGGACTACATGTTCAGCTGGTTGTTGATCATAAATAGAGTTCTGACAAAACAAAAACTTGAAAAAGAGGGAACAGAAAAAAGTGGAACCGAGTGAGTTTTGTGACTGCCATGAAACTACATAGCACTTGTTCTTTTTGCGTCCCCTGGCTAAATATGTCTGGAATATAGCCAGCATTTCGTTGGGTATTACTCACGTGTATGTTAGTTTTATAGATTTATATAATGAGTGGTTTACTCCTTTTGCTGGATGAGATAGATTTTCTCTTATATCGGTTTAGTAGCTATCTTCTGGATAGTGTGGAAAACAAGAAATAAGTCTCGTTTTAGAAAATTTTGTCCTGGAGATCCTACTCATGTTATTTTTTTATGTGCCATTTTCTTCACACTTGGGCACTTCAGATAAGCAGGTTTCAAATAATGCTACTGCAAGGGGCTAGTAGGCTTGGCTCAGGTGGAGTAGGAATTTTTTGGGCAAAACAGTGCTAAAATCCAATCTCCCCTGTAAGCGACAATCATATCGTTTCACCAACATAGTAGATAGTTAACTTGGGGGTTTCTTCGCATTGGGGCTTCAAAATCTCAGTCGAGTCTTTGGCTGAGGTGTGTAAGTCGTTGAAGCCTTGTTGGAAAATGTTCTTGAAATGCTTTCAAAATTTGCTCCACAGCGTCCCATCCACTTCAGCTCTTTAGATTGGCGATCCTAGGTGAAATTGCACCGTGGATAAGGTAAACACAATTTGTACCAATTAAATACAAGTATAAATACATAGGCTCCGTCCAATGAAAGTTTTTGTGCGAGGCAAATAAAATAAATACAATTTGTACCAAATTTTATACTTCGCTAGACATTATTTTTTAGTGTTAAGAGTATAACTTTCTATTTCTTCACATAATTTAACCACATAAATAGCAATATTACTAAATATTTCTTGGTGTTTTTGTATATATGAATATCGTTGAAACATATTAAATAGTATTTGTCACAAAAGTCTATTCCAAAAAAAAATCTCAATTGCAGTTTCTAGTGTATGGTTAAGTAAACACATGTATAGAAACTTTTAAAGTATAAACTGACTCATTGAGAGTACTTTTTGTCAGATTTGTCCAACAAGTAAAAATTTAACAAAGTGTGCATGCTCTCTACTTTTTACTAACGTAACATTGTTTAACAAAGTGTGAATTCTCGTATGTTTCCATATGGAAATTTTATTATTTGATATGCTCTTGTGCAATGTGCTTGTTATCATGTGGTGTACAAAGTCCCTACCGTTTATGAAACAAAAATGTGCTACACGAAATTAAACATAGAAATCTAGTTACATAGATTTCGATAAAATATGCGGGACTTCCCACCGGGGAAAGAATAACATGCTAACTAAACTTGTTGTCTTCATTCACATTGGTTTATTTTTACGTTCCACGACGCCATGGTGTGTATTTTATTCCGCGAATTAGCCATTTATTATGTAGAGATACTCTTTGTCCCAAAATGCAAGGCGTGTATATTTTCCACCATATTTAATTCATTTGACCACTAATATATACCGAGGTGTATGAATTGAGCTTGTATAAATGACATCATTGCATTTTGTCATGTGGAATACTTTTATATATACATATTATACTCTTTTTTAGTCAAATTTGTGTGTTGTTGACCAAAAAAGTCATTCATGCTTTAATTATTTTATAGGATGGTATTAACTAGTTTTTTTTCAAGTGATGGATAATAGCATAGTGATTACTATATACTTACCATTTTGGGCCCTTCTCTTCTCGGGCCGCCTGGGAGGTCGCACTTCTTGCCCAACCAATGGGCCAGCCCTTTCTACAATGAAGAGTCACTAGGCTCGTCCTAGACTTGAGACATGGTTTATTTTGAAGATATTTCTTGAGAAAAACTTTTGTTACACACACTCTTCATTTAGTACTTTAAACATCCACTTCGGCACAATATCCGTTTAAGGATTGCTAGCCAAGCCAAAGTTTACTTAGGCTAGTTATGGCAAAGTTATGAGAACCAAGGATGTCTATCACAAAAATATTCGCGGTATCACGGCTGCTTCACACCAAAAGGAAGAACAAACTAGAATTTTCAGGATCCCTCAGAGTACTTGCTTTAAATGGCCATTCAACCTCTAGCTGTTCAATATATCCAGCTCCGCAAATTATGACGGATCGATCGATGGAGTCGTCTTACATTTGCAGTGTGCTAGCTGTTGTAATGGTTGCGTGAGTAGATGGCAGTGTGCTGAATACGTGAAGGGAAGGTGGGAAATTCATGGAAATAAACGAACGATGACGACGGCCAGGTCGCCATCGGAGGAATTATTGGTGCATGAAAAAAGATAGCAAGCGTCTCACAGCAAAGCAGCCGCAGCATGCATGCATGGCTGCTTTCGTACCCGAAAACATACCTCATGTGAGCGGTCACCTTCTTTTGTCTTTTGAAGGCCAGTGGACACGAGCAGAGTGCATATCTATATGCTCTGTACAACGAATGATGTCCATCGGTACATGTCCTAGTTTATGTAAAACATTTCTTGTTATGTTAGTAGAATATCATGCAGCTCACCTGCATGGTTTCTCCAAGAAAAAAATGTATTATTCCTTCCGTTTCAAAATAAGTGGCGTGATTTTAGTTCAAATTTGAGCTAAAAGCACGCCACTTATTTCAGAACGGAGCGTGTAGTATTATATATTATCCATTTCAGTGAGACCGGCAGCACATCATCGATGCACATCATGCTTTTATTCGACGTGTCTTAGTGTACTAGACCATCTAAAAGACATCTACAAATTACAGGGTATTCTGAAATTGATATATGATAGAGATAATACATGTGTACCATGCGATAAAATTTCCAAATTATTATTCCTCGAAGAACAAAAAAATTAGGTTACAAGGGCCGATTCGGTGTCTTGGTTATGAAAATGGAAGAATATAGAAATGTAGGATTGAGAAAGTATGTCATATTGAATCCTACATAGATCGAAAACACATGAATCCTTCATAGAAGCAAGATGATTGCACCACGCTAAAAGGGGGTAATGTATGTGAAGAAATAGGTACATGTCATAGCTGTCACTAAAACAAAAGAAACGTGTAGGCGGGGGCTCGGCGGTGGGATCTCAGGGCGGAGCGTCGTCGGCTGCGCTTGTGGGTGTCGGTGTCGAAGCCGGTTGCGGGAAGGTGGTGCTGCTGGAGTGGGAGGGTCTGCGCCGTGCTCGTTCAACGGCCTAGACTCCGTCGCTGCGCGGCGGACGGCTTCTGCGGCGTTCTTCTGATGAGGTGCCCTCGGGCTGTGGCAAGAAGGTGGGCGCCGGTCTTCTTCCTCGACGACGGAGGTGCTGCCGACGGTTGCTCTGCTCTGTATCCTCTGCGTATGTATGTCTGTATTTGTCTTCTGTACGATGTACTTTGTACGTGGTACTTTCTATGAATATACGCAGTTAATTTCAAAAAAAAGAAATACACGAGGTTAGATCTAAGGCAAATTTTCGTATGAAACTTTTTTTTGAAGGTAACTCACGTTTTTTTTTCCAGGATTTCCAATCTTACAAACCAAACAAGCTCTATACAAAAATTTCTAATCAATAGAATCCCCTAAAATTTCTTACAAATTTTTTTACCAAAGAGACCTAAATAGTATCAAATTTAAATATGGGATGAACAATATCTTATTAGTGTACCCGAACAAATCAAGGTCATGAGATATGATTCCTTGTGCCCTGCTAGTTATATCACGCAAGCTCACGACAGATGCGTGCCTCGCTACTTTGAGTATGTCTCGTTCGATCTAGCTATGATGAGCTAGGTAGGTGCGTTTTCCTTTTGCAATTTCAAGACACTCAAAAGAGCATGACGGTGCAGTTGTACGTGGCTACATGCAACGATCATTTTTTTCGATCTTCGTCGAGAAAAATGAAGCGTTGTTGAGCTCGTAAAATGTTGTAACGGACAAATGGGGTAGACATATATAGTTATTCCCCCCCCCCCCCCCCCCCCCCCCCCCCCCCCCCTTTTCCACTCCAATGCAGATACATACAGATTTTACTCTTGCTTTTACCTTTTCTGTCATGTGTTTATAAGCAAAAACAGACAAAAATCTCACGCGCTTGCAGTTGTTCATGCTTGTGAGAAAACTGAAAACCAAGCATGCGTGTGTGTGGCGTCCTTTCTCTTAAACTCCTTGATTTTTCTTCTTCTTCGAAATTTCTATACGAGGGTTGGATATTGAATTATTGATGCATGCATGGACGATGTAGTAGTATTTGTTTATAGAAAGAAATGAAAATGATGCATTTGATGGCAAAAAAAATGATGCATCTATTTCTTTTCCCCAAATTAAGGTGTATGATGATCCAAGTATGCATACAAGAGTTCGGGAACCCGAGTCTGCGTGATGCATGCAACCAATCCCACTTTGTCCTGCATATCCCACTATCCTGCTCGTACGTACGCGCGCGTTTCCACATCTATCGGTCTCATCTCAGGTCAGACATAAACACGTACGTACGTGCGTGCTACGACGTCGGTTGCTCGATCGATCGACCAAAGGCCGGCCGGCCGGCGGCGGCGCGTCCGTGAGCTCATCCATCATCAAGGCGCGCAAGCAAACGGACGAGCGACCGGCACGCGCCCGCATTCTTTTCCGCAGATCAGCCCCTCGCCCCCTCGCACACGTAACAGGCAACGACCCGTAGATCAGCTTGGAAGATAATGCACAAGCTTTACACACAAGCCAACAATGACCAATGGAAGCTTGCCTCACCGCAAGGCCATGGGATGAACAATATCTAAGGACCCGTTTGGTAGCCGGCAGCTACTTTTGCGCTATGTGCATCACTGCTAGCCAGGGCTTGACCTTGTGGAGCAGCCCCAAAAATCATGTTGTCAATCTTGTTTGGTCGTCCTCGTCGCATCAGTGGCACATTTTGGTGCGGATCGTTTGGTAGTCTGCAGCAACGCCCAAAAGGCTTGCTTGCTGCAGTGTGCTGTGTTTGGTTGCATCCAACACCGTGGTAGAGGACATCACAAATATGCATAGCAGTTCATCCATAATTCAGTCCTAGCTAACACGAATGACAGTTACTGAGTATAGCCCTAACTAGTACGAATCAATTAGTAGTACTTGTATTACAGACCGGTAGATAGTTCATGGGGGTCGATAGTTCAATGTTCATCATCTTTTTCTTCATCGTCCTCTTCTTCTTAATCTTCATCGTTAGCTCTGTCCGTCCACATTGCTTCAGCCCACTCCATTCTCTTGCTTCGTTGTCATCAGCGGCGACACCATGGCCTTGATCAATGTCGTCTGGTGTCACATCCGCCTCATCTGGGACATGCTCATCAAAACCCCAACCAAGGATCCAGTTGTGAAGAATGCAGCATGCAAGGACAAGCTTCACTTGGGTCTCGAATGTGTGAAATGGCTTCTGGTCTAGAATATTGAATCTATTCTTGAGTGCAGCAAAATCTCTCTCCACTTTACTCTAAGACTAGAGTGTCTGAGATTGAACAGTTCCTTGGCAGTCGCAGGACCGAATCATGCACTGAACTCGTTTAGATGGTACCTGGTGCTTCGAAAGGGGGGGGGGGGGGGGGGGGAGAACTCCAGGCCGATATGCATAACCAGCATCACCAAGGTAAAACTTACCATCAGGGATACTGATCCCGTCAGGTCTAGACATGTTGTCTACTAGAATGGTTGCATCGTGTGCTGATCCTTCCTAACCAGCCAAGACATACGTGAACTTCAGATCAAAATCCACAGCTGCAAGCATATTCTGGCTGGTGTAGTGCTTCCTCCCTCTGAAAGCTTTCGACTGTTCTTTCGGCACTCTAGCTGTGACATGAGTATCATCGATGGCACCAATACAATCCTGCCGTTGAGAAGAACAGTGAGTGAATAATCTGTCCTACACAGTCAGCAACAATGATCACGGTACAATATATAAGTGCTTACCTTGAAGGTACGGGTACCATTTGAAGCTGTCTCTAATCTTGGTAGGCGTTTGGCCTGTGGGTGCCTTGATCATCTCATGCCTTAGCTCGCCAGTAGCGTACAAGACTTGTTTGAAGTACCGGGAGATTGTCTCACACGATCTTCTGAATGTGCTATGGATGACTCTGAACCTCTGATTATGGCCTACAACATGAAGGAACATGCAAACTTGCTCTTCCACAGTTCGCTCGAGTTGTAGATGAAGTTCAAATTAGCAATCCTCTCCTGATCTCGAACAAATATAGGACCATATGGCACTCTAGCATAAGCATAACGCCTAACTAAGATCTTGTGAATCATCATGTTCCATGCTTGAATGACGGCTATCAGTGATGCCGTCTGCTTGGTCAAAGCCATTGTGTCGTCCTAATAAAATGGATCTGACATGAGTACGGTGTAGATCTACTCTACCATTCGGTTTTCGCACTGCTATGAAGAGTTTTACCTTGGCTCCAGCCATTGGAGATGATGGAGAGCCGGCGCCGTCGGAGATGAAGAAGAGGAGCTCTTGCCGTCCGTGGAGACGACGGCGCGGATACCTCCATCAGAGCACAACGCACAGCTGCAGCTGGTCCGCTGCCGGAAGCGAGGAGCAGCCGCCGTCAGTGGAGAGGAGGTCGCGGATCCGGTCACCGAGAGAGGAGCCACCGGTGTGGATTGGAAAAAGTGTGGAGGTGACCCAAAAGAGAGGAGGAGGGAGCTGTGTATGGCGCGAAACAGAGGCGGGATATCACCCTCTCCCGCCTTCCCCGCACGCACGACGGTCTCATAATTTTGCAGCCCCGCGGCCTGACTCCATGAAAACTGCCGATTCGGCAGTTCCTATCGGGCCTGGCCCAGAGGTGCTTTAATGCCCAAAAATCTGGTGGGATGGAACCAAACAAACAACCTAGCTTTGCAGCCCACGGGCTTGTTTGTAGTTGATGTTGGCTGCCAAACGCGCCCTAAATTTGAGGCGCCTCACCGTATTCCATCCTTGGCCAAGATCAAGTTTGAGGCGAATTCGTGGTACGGTGGTTCATCGCAGGTGCGACACGTTTGGGCGAAATCATACCGTTTGGGGCAGGGAAAGGCAGTTTCTGGCATGCATGTGTTTTCTGTATACTCCCTCCGTCCCAAAATAAGTGTCTCAAGTTTTCCAAAAAGTGGATGTATCTATACGTGAAACATGTCTAGATACATCTACTTTTGAGTAAACTTGAGACACTTATTTTTGGACGGAGGGAGTATATAATAGGATCGACGACGTGAACTAATTAATGCGTGTTCACACGATGAGTTGAATATAGGACTTGGCATGTGTGACGGCAACGCGCTTGCAGTGTATGCTCTCTGCAGGTTGCTAGGTTTTGATCTGTGCCAGTACATGCAGATACGTGACCACTGCAGGGAGGGTCGATCGGGTCCGGTCCTGGTCGGACAAACGTTCACGAGCGCGCAGCTAGCTAGCTAGCGACGCATGACTGGCGATGCACGTTTGAATTTAGTCCATGTAGTTTAACCGTTTCAGAATCAGCGGAGAGAATCTCTGCACGTACCTAGACGTAGCCATGCATATCGATCGGCAGTCAGCAGATTAACAAACACCGCGCAGGAAGGCTGGCCCCGGTCGTTAAACGGGTCCACCGTCCACGGTACGTGCTTTCTTGTGCGAATACCTACCTAGCCCGACTTGCGCACACACAGACGAATCCTTGACCATGCATCGGTCGATCGATCAGGCCTCCACATGGAAGGTCGGGTAAAGGTCAGTGCAGAGCATCCTCTTCCTACATGCGTTCAAATGGCCGAGCTAGGGAAGAAGAGGCTGATCGATATGCATGGCTACGATCTTTGGAGCACGACGCAGACGATAAGCTCACCTGCCTAATTGAAGGAAGAAACACTCTAGTACGAAAGGATACGATACAGAGTTTTTAGTCGCCGCTGCAAATCAATCGTAGCTGGAGTTTCTGGTTGCGACAGCGGCATTTAGGAGCGCCGCGAAAGGCAGGGACACACTTCGCTAAATGGAACGAGGCTGGCCGAGAAAGGATACGCGAATTATCGTTTTGGCGAGGAGGGTTGGTATGGCCTAAAATCCTCAAGGCAGGGAGGGACCGGCGAGCCCCGCTTGCGCCACCCACGGGGCTTGCATGTTCGCCCGATTGCTTGCGTTGCATGTTCTGTCCCCACCGGGTTTCGTGGTAGGCACCCACGCAGGATCACCGGAAATGGGGAAGGGATCAACATCATCACGCACGTCGCAACCCCCGTGTGGGCCCGACGCCTTTTCCCAGACCGAAATTGTGTCTGCGTGCATGCATCTCGCTAGCCAAGTTTGCAGCTCGAGCTCGACCGATCGAACGAACCGCCTATCTATCTACGCGGCCTGGCCGGGGGACGATGAAAGTATGTGCCGGCAAAAATGATCATCTGAAGTTGGTCAGAGTTAGCCAAGCAGGCACGAATCACCCCAAATCAATCGTCAGGACAGATGCGTGCCAGGCTACGTGGAATGTTTGTGTGCACGCACCTACAAAGTCGATCCGGAGGTAGCACCCCAAGACACAACAAATTCTATGTTCATGATTTATGTCTCCGAAATGGGACATCCGGCAATGTGATGCGCGTGAAACAAATTGCAAATTATAGTGTTCTCCCAAGTATTAGCTCGCAGGGATGGAGCCAGGAATACATTACATGGGTGACCAATTGCACACTAAAGAAACTGGAGGGGGCCATATAGGTAAATCTAGGTCCAAATCCACAAATTAACAAGGGGGTTTAAGGAAAGTTTCCTACCATGGGGGGAGCCATGGCCCCAGTCTGCCCACCCCTTAGCTCGTTTCCGAGTAGCTCTTCGATTTTTTGTCTTTTGAACGGGATAAGGCCCAGAAGGGCCTGAAAACTGCATTAATGTGGTGTACACTTATCATAGAGGACCCCAAAGTAAATAAAATTACAACTCACTCCTCAGACTTTGTAAACAGGACCTTGAAAGATAAAGAGAAAAGCGATCGAGTCCTAGGTCAGTTTCGCCATGCCGGTGATAGAAAATGCGGGCTTTTTCGTGTGTCGAGAACATGGCTCGTTGGAATGATGTTTCTCCACCTCTCGGTCTACGTTGGCACCGGTAAGGGTAGGTGCTTTCAAATCTGTTAACTTTTAATTGATGTGGTGTTTAAGCGAAGTTGTTCATGGTTTATGGTTGGACACTTTCGATCTTTTTTTTCGTTTGGATCTACGGCATGGTCCGATTTCTCCAACCCTTTGAATTTGTGAATTTGTGGTGGAGAATTACAAGCATGTGTTTGGTTGGTATGTGTCCCTAGCCGATATTCCATCTGCGGTTATTCAAACCCGTTGTTTTCGCGCTGAGAGGCTATTGCGGTGTTCAAAGTTTTGGTTTGCGAGGACGTTTGCAGTAGTTCCAGTCTTTTGCTCATTGTTCAGTGTATGCTTCAAACTCCGTCAGTTGTAGAACAATCGTAAGAAAAAGATGACCAATATGAATTTCAGTGTATTTTCTGTTGGCCGTGCATCAAGTTATATCCCCATGGTACCAGTTGTTTTCCCTTATATATCAAATATAGAGGTCTTCCGGTGTGTTTTCTATTAAAAAAAATGATGCCCTCTGGTCATTCTGCTTTCCACGTACCACGCACAGTCTATTGATTCGTTTTACATATACCACAGTCGCACGTACTACTACAGTGGATTAGATTGCGCGTGCGAGATAAAAGCTGTATGTGTGCCGCTTCCTGCCAATGCACGTACCCGTACCCGTATGTGTACACGGCTGACAAAACCCACGCTCTCGTACTCGTGTTGGCATGAGCCCGAGCCCGATGGTGGTAAACTACAGCGCTGTCCCCACCGCTGGGCCTGGAGCTCGCAGACCAATCTGATCTGCGGCTGGCCGGACATCCATCTGCGTGGTGCAGACAGCAGGCAGGCAGGATGATTAATGTCCTCCCTCGAAGTGAGCACAGCGGTGAGCAGTGGCGACCTACGTCGCCGTCCTCCTACCTTTCCTTTTTCCATAACTCCCAAAGTTTGACATTCAAAAATAATAGTACTCGTACTCCCAAAGTTTACCATTCATTAGACTAGTCACAATGGGAGTAACATGAGACTATCCATAGTGGGAGTAACATAGGTAGTAATATAAGTGTCACGTAAGCACAAAAGATGATGTGGCATGCAATTAAAGAAGAAAGAGATGGTGGTGGTATCATAGGTAGATACCGTAACATAACGGATTTCGAGGCAAGATGAGTCTATAGGCTAATAAATATGATACCACACATATGTTACTACCCACTATAGAGCTAGTAACATAGACTAGTATCATGCACTCATATGCATGATACTAGTGTATGATACTCCCCACTATGAGTAGTCTGAGGAGTAACATCAGTGCCACGTAGGCAAAAAATCTGATGTGGCAGGTAATTAATGAGGAGAGAGATGGTTGTGGTAACTAGCTATGTTACCATAACATCACACATTTCAAGGCATGATGATCTATAACCTATTAAATATGACACTACACACATGTTACTCCCCACTATGGAGGTAGTAACTTAGAGTAGTAACATATGCATGTTACTAGTCTAAGTTACTCCCCATTGTGAGCAGCCTTAAAGATCTACTCTTCATTTTTTTTAGACAATCCCTAGCTGGCCACATGGGATTGGGTGTAGCCTCCCGCATGCTTCACAGAATCGCAGGGAAGGATACACCCAACCTACAAGCAGCTATACGAGCAGAGCAGAGCATACATACATGTATGTCGGCGGCGCTTTGAAAATTCCAACATCGTTCTCACCTTTTCGGGGGTCACGGTCAACGTTGTCCCCAAGTTCCAATATACAGGTCCTCCGTATTCAAAGCACTTGAAACCGAGGAAATTTAGGGAAACATCCTAGAGCAATCGAGCAAGATCAAATCAAATA
>CAMZMU010000055.1:25383368-25579228 GCA_947311845.1 Poa pratensis
GACGGGAATCGACGGATCTGTGCATATGTAATTAGGTGTGAGTTGGGTTAGCAGCCGGCGGTCGCCTTGGCGAGAGGAGGCACGCTCGGTGGTTGTTTTGCAGGTGACGGTCCTCTTCCTCGACGTGGCGCTCCGCGGAGCTCCGGCGTCGACACCGTTGCCTACAGCGAGTACCGCGGCTCTGCGGAGCCGTTCGCTCGTTTTCCCCCTTTCGCCGGAGGCCGCGGGACGGCGGATCTGGGCGCAAGAACACCGCGGATGCAGAGGCGCAGCGGCGGACGACGACGGCGTCTTCGGCGTAGATCTTTCGAGATTTGTGCTCCGGCGACTTCCCGCCTGCTCTGGGGGCTCCGGATCCAAGGCGTCAAGCGGAGCTTGAGCAGCGCGCGCCACCGACAGCGCTCGTCGTCTCCGCGTCGTCGAGTTGCACAAGGACGGGTTTGTATTTTCCTTTCTTTCGAGGTCCTTCGTGTAACTTGTCGCTGTAATCCTGTATTTGTCATCGCAAAAAAAAAAAAAAAAAAAGAGATTTGGTAGCAACTCGATGGAAACAATATGAATTGAGTAGCAACATGCACGCTCGTGATTTTTTTTTACTTGTGCACGCTCGTGAACTTACTAGGAGAACATTTGTCGGAAAGTGTCTTTGATGGAAACAAATATGAATTGATTTTTTTTTATTCATTCTGGGATATAAACACCATTGGCTTACATCCGAATTTTTCTTACTTTTACTAAAATTCTTAAAACATGATTTTTGATTATATTATAGTGGGAGCACTAAAACCCAGAGCCAATCTCCACTCAACATTTGTTAGTTAATACTGTAGAATTATGAGATTGGCGGAATATGATGGATATTATTGAGCCTCATGGACGAAGTATAATAGGAGTATAATGACCGACTTGGAGTACAAGACAAGAACAAATCATATCTCTACCATATCTTTCCGTATCACAAATATACTCTAACATCCCCCCGCAGTCGTAGCGGCAGCGTCATGAACAACTTGAACGTCGCGGACGGTCAGACCGTAGAGAAACCGAAGCATGAATCCAGTGGCTGACATCCCCCCGCAGTAGGAGCGGGAACGTCGTGGATGGTGTCGCAGCGTGATACGTCTCAAACGTATCTATAATTTTTGATATTCCATGTTGATATTATACCAATTGTTACATGTTTTACATACACTTCATATCATTTTTATACATTTTCTGCGACTACCTATTAACAAGATGTCACAGTGCCAGTTCCTGTTTCCGCTGTTTTTGTATTTCAAAAAGCTGTTAAGGAAATATTCTCGAATTGGACGAAAATCAACGGAGGTCCTATTTCACCGACACGTCCACGGAGTCCAAAGGAGAGACGGAGAAGCGCCAGGAGGCGGCCACACCTGGGCTCGGCGCGGCCCCCCTGCCTGCCGCGCGGAGGGGGTGTGGGCCCCTCGGTGGCCTCCGATGCCGCCCTTTCGCCTATTTATTCCTCCCGTATGGAAAACCCTAAATACCCGAGTCATATACCACGAAAAGTTTCAGAGGCGCCGCCGTCGTCAACCCTAGCTCGGGAGGGTTCTGAATCTCTTCCTGGCACCCTGCCGGAGAGGGGGATCATCACCGGAGGGCTCTACATCACCATGCATGCCTCCGGAGTGATGCGTGAGTAGTTCATCCTTGGAGTACGGGTCCATAGCAGTAGCTAGATGGTTGTCTCTCCACTTTATACTATCATGTTTAGATCTTGTGAGCTGCCTAACATGATCAAGATCATCTTATTGTAATGCTACATGTTGTGTTTGCTGGGATCCGATGAATATTGAGTACTATGATCAAGTTGATTATTAATCTATGTTACATGTTATTTATGATCTTGCATGCTCTCTGTTACTAGTAGATGTTTTGGCCAAGTAGATGTTTGTAACTCCAAGAGGGGGTATTTATGCTAGATAGTGGTGCTAGCTCTAAGTTGACGAGGGAATATCTCCCCGGCAACAGTGCCAGAAACAATGCTTGTACGTCACACGTCAGTTGGGAACCCCAAGAGGAAGGTATGATGAGTGCAGCAGCAAGTTTTCCCTCAGTATGAAACCAAGGTTTAATCGAACCAGTAGGAAAACGAGGTTTGCTTCGAAGGTGTTGGTGAAGGAGTGTAGTGCGGCGCAACACCAGGGATTCCGGTGCCAACGTGGAACCTGCACAACACAATCAAATTACTTTGCCCCAACTTAACAGTGAGGTTGTCAATCTCACCGGCTTGCTGAAAACAAAGGGTTAAACGTATCGAATGGAAATGATGTTTGTTTGCATAAAACAGTAGAGAACAATGATTGCAGTAGATTGTATTTCAGATGTAAAAGAATGGACCGGGGTCCACAGTTCACTAGTGGTGTCTCTCCAATAAGATAACTAACATGCTGGGTAAACAAATTACAGCTGGGCAATTGACAATTGATAAGTGCATATAACATGCATGTGTGAGCTGTGGTGTCTACTATGAGATTCATTTGGGCATTACGACAAAGTACATAGACCGCTATCCAGCATGCATCTATGCCTAAATAGTCCACTTTCCGGTTAACATCCGTACCCCTTCCAGTATTAAGTTGCAAGCAACAGACAATTGCATTAAGTAATGTGCGTAATGTAAACAATACATTCATCCTTGAATAAAGCATTGCTGTTTTACCCCTAGTGGCAACAACACATCTACAACCTTAGAACTTGCTGTCACTATCCCAGGTTAAATAGAGGTTGAACCCAACTATCATGCATAAATACCCCCTCTTGGAGTTACAAGTATTCACTTGGCCAAGGCTTCAACAAGTAACGGAGAGCATGCAAGATCACAAATGACATAGACATGATAATATAATATTCAGCTCCACATAGGTATCAATATAAGTCAGATCCCAGCAAACACAACATGTAGCATTACAATAAGATGATCTTGATCATGATAGGCAGCTCACAAGATCTAAACATGATGGCACAAGTGGAGAAGACAACCATCTAGCTACTGCTATGGACCCATAGTCCAAGGATGAACTACTCACGCATCACTCCGGAGGCGGGCATGGCGATGTAGAGCCCTCCGGTGATGATTCCCCTCTCCGGCAGGGTGCCGGGAAGAGCTTCAGAACCCCCCGAGTTAGGGTTGACGACGGCGGCGGCAGCGAATATGTTCTGGATGAAAGGCTCGGTGTTTTAGGGTTTTCACGTCTCGGGGAATAAATAGGCGAAGGGGCGATGTCGGCGGACCCCCGAGGGGCCCAAACCACAGGCGGCGCGGCTGGGCCCACTGCCGCGCCAGGTGGTTTGGCCACCTCGTGGCTCTCTTCGTCTCTCCTTCGGACTCCGTGTACGTGCTGGAAAAATAGGGACTTGGCCTTTTGTTTCGTGCAATTCCGAGAATATTTCCAGAAGTAACTTTCTGAAACCAAAAACAGCAGAAAACAGGGAACTGGCACTGTGGCATCTTGTTAATAGGTTAGTCCCAGAAAATGCATAAAAGTGATATGAAGTGTATATAAAACATGTAGCAAATGGTATAATATAAGCATGGAACAGCAGAAATTATGGATACGTTGGAGACGTATCAAGCATCCCCAAGCTTAGTTCTACTCGTCCTCGAGTAGGTAAAACGATAACAACAAATAATTTCTGAGGAGACATGCTTTCACACAATCTTGATCAATATATTGCAAGGCTCATGTCATGAATGAAGTGACTCAAAGCAATGATCTATAGTTTGCTAACAAATAGATAAAGAGTAAACAATGAATCATATAAGCAAAAACTTTTCATGAATAGTACTTTCAAGACAAGCATCAAAAAGTTTTGCATAAGAGGTAACTCATAAAGCAATAGATTCAAAGTAAAAGGCATTGAAGCAACACAAAGGATGATTAAGTTTCAGCATTGCTTTCAACTTGTAACATGTATATCTCATGGATAGTTGTCAACATAAAGCAATATAACAAGTGCAATAAGTAAATATGTAAGAATCAATGCACACAAAGTTGACACAAGTGTTTGCTTCTAAGATAGAAAGGAGTAGGTAAACTGACTCAACATAAAGTAAAAGATAGGCCCTTCGCAGAGGGAAGCAGGGATTAAATCATGTGCTAGAGCTTTTTAAGTTTTCGAAAGCATATAGAGAGCACAAAATAAGTATTTGAGAGGTGTTTGTTGTTGTCAACGAATGGTAGTGGGCACTCTAACCCCCTTGTCAACCAGACTTTCAAGAGCGGCTCCCATGAAGGACGTTATCTCTACCAGCAAGGTAGATCATCCCTCTTCTCTTTTGTTTACACATGTATTTTAGTTTCTTTATAGATGACACTCCTCCCAACCTTTTGCTTACACAAGCCATGGCTAACCGAATCCTCGGGTGCCTTCCAACATTCACATACCATGGAGGAGTGTCTATTTGCAAATTAAGTTGCTTACTGATAAATCAGGGCAAAACATGTGAAGAGAATTATTAATGAAAGTTGTAATTAATTGGGGCTGGGCACCCCGTTGCCAGCTCTTTTTGCAAATTATTGGATAAGCGGATGTATATGCCACTAGTCCATTGGTGAAAGTCTGTCAGAAGTAAATGACAAGATTGAAAGATAAAACACCACATACTTCCTCATGAGCTATAAAACATTGACACAAATAAGGAGTAATAAAGTTTTGAATAGTTTAAAGGTAGCACATGAAATATTTACTTGGAATGGCAGGAAATACCACATAGTAGGTAGGTATGGTGGACACAAATGGCATGGGTTTTGGCTCAAGTTTTGGATGCACGAGAAGCATTCCCTCTCAGTACAGAGTTTAGGCTAGCAAGGTTGTTTGAAGCAAACACAAGTATAAACCGGTACAGCAAGAATCACATAAAAACATATTGCAAGTATTATAAGACTCTACACTGTCTTCCTTGTTGCTCAAACATTTTACCAGAAAATATCTAGACCTTAGAGAGAACAAATATGCATCCCAAGTCTCAACAAGCTCTACGGTAGTTCTCCACTACTAGGCTTTAACTACATGATGCAAGAGCTTAAACATGATCTACTTGAGAGCTCAAAACAATTGCAAAGCATCAAATCAAACAAGACAATGATCTACAAGAATGCATATGTCTTTTCCAATACCAACTACTACATGTAGCATTTTCTTTCTTCCAAACAAACACCAATCAATTTATTTAAACATAAACTCTCCAAATGATAATATAATGCAGCAAGAGAGTATTTATAAACAAGTGCTAACAGCTCGAAGAGATGCATGAAAAACAGGAGCTAAAAGCACTGCAGTAGCTAGTTAAGAATACTCAACAAATATAAGTGAAGAACATGAGTATTCACATGAAAAAGCGGAGCGTGTCTCTCTCCCACACAAGGATTGCTAGGATCCGAATTTATTCAAACAAAAACAAAAATAAAAACACACAGACGCTCCAAGTAAAGCGCATAAGATGTGAAAGAATTAAAATATAGTTTCACTAGAGATGACCTGATAAGTTTGTTGATGAAGAAGGGGATGCCTTGGGCATCCCCAAGCTTAGACGCTTGAGTCTCTCTGAATATGGTTGGGATGAACCACGGGGGCATCCCCAAGCTTAGGCTTTTCACTCTTCTTGATCACATAATATCACCCTTCTCGCTTGATCCTTGAAAACTTCCTTCACACCAAACTCAAGACAGTTCTCATTAGAGGGTTAGTGCATAATCAAAAATTCTCATATTCTGTAATGATACAATCAATCCCAAAGCTTCTGGACATTAGCTACAGCCACCAATGCTTTGTGGAGCAAAGAAATCCACACAAACACAGTAAAAGAGCGAATGCAAAACAAAAGGCAGAATCTGTCAAAAACAGAACAGTCTGGAATGACGAATTTTTTCGAGGCACTTAAGTTGCTCAGATGGATCTGGCCTAAAATAATGAAAGTTGCGTACATATCTCAGGAATATGCGTGATTTTTTCAGAATTTTTTGAATTTTCTACAGGGAGATAAGCTCAAATCCGTGACAGCTAAAAATCTGTCACTGCGCAGAAATCCAAATCTTGCATCAACTTTCAATATAGAACTTTACTTGGCACAACATTGCGATAAAATAAAGATACAAAGGAGTTGCTACAGAAGTAACAAAACTCCTTGACTCAAAGAAAACAAAAATAACAGCAAATAAAAACGATGGGTTGTCTCCCATAAGCGCTTTTCTTTAACGCCTTTCAGCTAGGCGCAGAAAGTGAAAATCAAGTGTTGTCAAGAGAAGAAGCATCAACATCATAACTTGCTCTAACAATAGAGTCAAAAGGTAACTTCATTCTCTTCCTAGGGAAGTGTTCCATACCTTTCTTGAGAGGAAATTGGTACCTTATATTACCTTCTTTCATATCAATGATGGCACCAACAGTTCGAAGAAAAGGTCTTCCCAAAACAATAGGACAAGATGCATTGCATTCAATATCCATAACAATAAAATCAACGGGGACAAGGTTATTGTTTACTGTAATAAAAACATCATTAACTCGCCCCAAAGGTTTCTTCATAGCATTATCAGCGAGAAAAACATCCAAATAACAATGTTCCAAAGGTGGCAAATCAAGAATATCATAAAGCTTCTTGGGCAAAACCGAAATACTTGCACCAAGATCACACAAGGCATTGCAATCAAAATCATTCACCTTTACCTTAATGATGGGTTCCCAACCATCTTCTAATTTCCTAGGAATAGAAGCTTTAAGTTTCAACTTCTCCTCCCTAGCTTGCAAAAGAGCATTTGTAATATGCTTTGTAAAAGCCAAATTAATAGTGCTAGCATTGGGACTTCTAGCTAATTTTTGCAAGAACATAATAACTTCAGAGATGTTACAATCATCAAAATCAAAATCATTATTGTCAATGGTGGTGGAACCATTGTCTCCAATAGTTTGAAAAATTTCAGCACTTTTATCAGAAAAAGTTTCAGCAGTTTTAGGCAATTTCAAACGCTTTGCAGAAGTAGTAGAGACATTACCAACACCAATAACATTACCATCAATAGTAGGAGGCTTACTAGCATGTGAAACATTAGCATTACTAGTGGTGGTGATAGTACAAACTCTAACTATACTATTCTCTTTTTCAAGTTCTTCCTCTTTTTCCCACCTAGCATGCAATTCAGCCAACATCCTAATATTATTATCAATTCGAACTTGGATGGCATTTGCTGTAGCAAATGACTTAGTATCTTTAACTTCATTAGGCATAACTTTCAGTTTTAGAATTTCAACATCATGAGCAAGACTATCAACTTTAGAAGCAAGATCATCAATTTTTTCAAACTTTTCCTCAACAGTTTTATTGAAAGCTTTTTGTGTGCTAATAAATTCTTTAAGCATAGCTTCAAGATCAGAGGACACACTTCTATTGTTGCTGTAGGAATTACCATAAGAATTGCCATAACCATTTGAAGGATAAGGCTTATAGTTGTTGCTACCAAAATTATTCCTATAAGCATTGTTGTTGAAGTTGTTGTTTTTAATGAAGTTTACATCAACATGCTCTTCTTGAGCAACCAATGAAGCTAAAGGAACATTATTAGGATCAACATGAGATCTACCATTCACAAGCATAGACATAATAGCATCAATCTTATCACTCAAAGAGGAGGTTTCTTCAACAGAATTTACCTTCTTACCTTGAGGAGCTCTTTCGGTGTGCCATTCGGAATAGTTGATCATCATATCATCAAGTAGCTTTGTTGCTGCACCTAAAGTGATGGACATAAAGGTTCCTCCAGAGGCTGAATCCAATAAGTTCCTTGAGGAAAAATTTAATCCTGCATAAAAGGTTTGGATGATCATCCAAGTAGTCAGTCCATGAGTGGGACAATTCTTCACCAAAGATTTCATTCTTTCCCAAGCTTGAGCAACATGTTCATTATCAAGTTGTTTAAAATTCATAATGCTACTTCTCAAGGATATAATCTTAGCAGGAGGATAATATTTCCCTATGAAAGCATCTTTGCATTTTGTCCAAGAATCAATACTATTTCTAGGCAAAGAAAGCAACCATTCTTTAGCTCTTCCTCTCAAGGAGAAAGGAAAAAGTTTCAGTTTTATAATATCCCCATCCATATCCTTATACTTTTGCATTTCACAAAGTTCAACAAAGTTATTAAGATGGGCAGCAGCATCATCAGTACTAACACCAGAAAATTGCTCTTTCATAACAAGATTTAATAGAGCAGGTTTAATTTCATAAAATTCTGCTGTAGAAGCAGGTGGAGCAATAGGAGTGCATATGAAATCATTGTTGTTTGTGCTAGTGAAGTCACACAACTTAGTGTTCTCAGGAGTACTCATTTTGAAAAACAAAATCAAACTGAATTAAACAAGTAACTAATTTTTTTGTGTTTTTGATAAAGAGAGCAAACAAGACTAAATAAAAATAAACTAAGCAAGACAAATAACAAAGTAAAGAGATTGGGTGTGAGAGACTCCCCTTGCAGAAGCAATTCGGTTTTCCCCGGCAACGGCGCCAGAAAACGTGTTGGCTCTAAGTTGACGAGGGAATATCTCCCCGGCAACAGTGCCAGAAACAATGCTTGTACGTCACACGTCAGTTGGGAACCCCAAGAGGAAGGTATGATGAGTGCAGCAGCAAGTTTTCCCTCAGTATGAAACCAAGGTTTAATCGAACCAGTAGGAAAACGAGGTTTGCTTCGAAGGTGTTGGTGAAGGAGTGTAGTGCGGCGCAACACCAGGGATTCCGGTGCCAACGTGGAACCTGCACAACACAATCAAATTACTTTGCCCCAACTTAACAGTGAGGTTGTCAATCTCACCGGCTTGCTGAAAACAAAGGGTTAAACGTATCGAATGGAAATGATGTTTGTTTGCATAAAACAGTAGAGAACAATGATTGCAGTAGATTGTATTTCAGATGTAAAAGAATGGACCGGGGTCCACAGTTCACTAGTGGTGTCTCTCCAATAAGATAACTAACATGCTGGGTAAACAAATTACAGCTGGGCAATTGACAATTGATAAGTGCATATAACATGCATGTGTGAGCTGTGGTGTCTACTATGAGATTCATTTGGGCATTACGACAAAGTACATAGACCGCTATCCAGCATGCATCTATGCCTAAATAGTCCACTTTCCGGTTAACATCCGTACCCCTTCCAGTATTAAGTTGCAAGCAACAGACAATTGCATTAAGTAATGTGCGTAATGTAAACAATACATTCATCCTTGAATAAAGCATTGCTGTTTTACCCCTAGTGGCAACAACACATCTACAACCTTAGAACTTGCTGTCACTATCCCAGGTTAAATAGAGGTTGAACCCAACTATCATGCATAAATACCCCCTCTTGGAGTCACAAGTATTCACTTGGCCAAGGCTTCAACAAGTAACGGAGAGCATGCAAGATCACAAATGACATAGACATGATAATATAATATTCAGCTCCACATAGGTATCAATATAAGTCAGATCCCAGCAAACACAACATGTAGCATTACAATAAGATGATCTTGATCATGATAGGCAGCTCACAAGATCTAAACATGATGGCACAAGTGGAGAAGACAACCATCTAGCTACTGCTATGGACCCATAGTCCAAGGATGAACTACTCACGCATCACTCCGGAGGCGGGCATGGCGATGTAGAGCCCTCCGGTGATGATTCCCCTCTCCGGCAGGGTGCCGGGAAGAGCTTCAGAACCCCCCGAGTTAGGGTTGACGACGGCGGCGGCAGCGAATATGTTCTGGATGAAAGGCTCGGTGTTTTAGGGTTTTCACGTCTCGGGGAATAAATAGGCGAAGGGGCGATGTCGGCGGACCCCCGAGGGGCCCAAACCACAGGCGGCGCGGCTGGGCCCACTGCCGCGCCGCCATGGTTTGGCCACCTCGTGGCTCTCCTTCGTCTCTCCTTCGGACTCCGTGTACGTGCTGGAAAAATAGGGACTTGGCCTTTTGTTTCGTGCAATTCCGAGAATATTTCCAGAAGTAACTTTCTGAAACCAAAAACAGCAGAAAACAGGGAACTGGCACTGTGGCATCTTGTTAATAGGTTAGTCCCAGAAAATGCATAAAAGTGATATGAAGTGTATATAAAACATGTAGCAAATGGTATAATATAAGCATGGAACAGCAGAAATTATGGATACGTTGGAGACGTATCAAGTGGGTTCATGCCTCCAGTAATCTAGGCGAGTGACAGCAACGTCTAAGATTGTGGATGTGTTGTTGCCAGTAGGGATAACATAACAATGCTATGTCTACGGTCATATGTATTTGTTTACATTACGCACATTACTTAATGCGATTATCCGTTGCTTGCAACTTAATACCAACGGGGGACAAGGATGTTAACCTGACGGTGGATTATTAGTCATAGATGCGGTTGGATAACGGTCTATGTATCTTGTCGTAATGCCCAATTAAATATCATGGTAGTCATCTTGTCATTTATATGCATTGTCATGCGCTCACTATTTTATCAATTGCCCAGCTGTAATTTGTTTACCCAACATGTTATTTATCTTTATGGAGAGACACCACTAGTGAACTGTGCACCCCGGTCCATTCTTTTACACTGATAAAACCACCAACTGCAAACAATTGTTCTCTTTTACTTCCTGCAATTAAATACTATTTTCCACACCATACGTTTAATCCTTTGTTACAGCAAGCCAAGAAGACTGACAACCTTCCTGTTTCGTTGGGGCAAAATAGTTTGATTGTGTTGTGTGCAGGTTCCACGTTGGTGATCGAGCAACGACGCCAGCAACAACCTTCTGAAGTGCTCCTACTCACCTAGATCTGACAACCTTGGTTTCTTACTGAGGGAAAACTTGCTGCTGCACTACTTCATACCTTCCTCTTGGGGTCTCCCAACGAACGTGTGTTTCACGTCATCAAGCTATTTTTTGGCGCCGTTGCCGGGGAGATAGAAGACTTCAGCAAGGGGAGTCTCACGCTTCCAATCTCTTTACTTTGTTTTTGTCTTGCTTAGTTTACTTTTATTTTATCTTGTTTGTTTTTAATTATCAAAAACACAAAAAAATTAGTTACTTGCATCTAGTTTATTTTCGAATTGTTATTTTCTGTCCTGTTTTAATTTGCTAAAATGAGTACTCCTGAGAACACTAAGTTGTGCGATTTCACTAGCACAAACAACAATGATTTCATATGCACACCTATTGCTCCGCCTGCTTCTAAAGCAGAATTTTATGAAATTAAACCTGCACTATTAAATCTTGTTATGAAAGAGGAATTTTCTGGAGTTAGTACTGATGATGCTGCTGCTCACCTTAATAACTTTGTTGAACTTTGTGAAATGCAAAAGCATAAGGAAGTAGACGGTGATATTATTAAATTGAAACTTTTTTCCTTTCTCCTTGAGAGGACGTGCTAAAGAATGGTTGCCATCTTTGCCTAGAAATAGTATGATTCATGGACTAAATGTAAAGATGCTTTCATTGGAAAATACTATCCTCCTGCTAAGATTATATCTTTGTGAAGTAGCATAATGAATTTTAAACAATTTGATAATGAACATGTTGCTCAAGCATGGGAGAGAATGAAATCATTGGTTAAGATTGTCCCACTCATGGACTGACTACTTGGATCATCATCCAAACCTTCTATGCAGGATTAAATTTTTCTTCAAGGAATTTGTTGGATTCGGCATCTGGAGGTACCTTCATGTCCATCACTTTGGGTGCTGCAACAAAGCTTCTAGATGATATGATGATAGATTATTCTGAGTGGCACACCGCGAGAGCTCCAACAGGTAAAAAGGTAAATTCTGTTGAAGAAACCTCTTCCTTGAGTGCTAAAATTGATACTATTATGTGTATACTTGCAAATGGTCAAGTGCATGTTGATCCAAATAATGTTCCTTTAGCCTCTTTGGTTGCTCAAGAAGAGCATGTTGATGTGAACTTCGTTAGAAATAATAACTTCAACAACAATGTTTATAGGAATAATTTTGGTAATAGTAATTATAAGCCCTATCCTTCTAATGGTGGCAATGGTTATGGTAATTCCTATGGTAGTTCCTACAACAATAATAAAAGTGTACCCTCTGATCTTGAAGTTATGCTTAAGGATTTTATTAGTACACAAACTGCTTTCAATAAAACTGTTGAGGAAAAACTAGGGAAAATTGATGTTCTTGCCTCTAAGGTTGATAGCTGCTCTTGATGTTGAATTTTTGAAAATAAAGAACATGCCTCATGATGTTAAAGAGAGCAAAACTCTCAACGCTATACAAATTAAAATTGATAATAATGTGAAGATGCTAGCCGAATTGCATGCTAGGTGGGAAAGAGAGGATGAAATTGCTAGAAAGAATAGTATTGCTAGAGTTTGTACTATTTCTACTACTGAAAATGCTTTAACCTCAAGTGAGAGCAAACCTCCTACTAGTAATGGTAAGATAATTGGTTTGGGCAATGTTTCTACTTCTATTGCAAAACATTTTAAATTGCCTGATAACTCAGAAACTGTTCTTGATAAAAATGCTGAATTTTTTAGTAATGAGGAAGATAATAGCTCCATTACCTTTGATGATAATGATTTTGATTTTGATGGTTGTAATCTTTCTGAAGTAATTATGTTCTTGCAAAAGCTAGCTAGGAGTCCTAAAGCAAGTGAAATAAACATGGCTTTTACTAAACATATTACTAATGCTCTCATACAAGTTAGGAAAGAAAAATTGAAACGTGAAGTATCCATCCCTAGGAAGTTAGAAGATGGTTGGGAGCCTATCATTAAAGTGAAGTGGAATAACTTTGATTGCAATGCTTTGTGTGACCTTGGTGCTAGTGTTTCTGTTATGCCTAAAAGACTTTATGATATGCTTGATTTAGCACATTTGGAAAATTGTTATTTGGATGTTCACCTCGCTGATGCTACGATAAAGAAACCTTTGGGTAGAATTGATGATGTTCTTATCATGGTTAATAACAACTTTGTCCCTGTTGATTTTGTTGTTTTGGATATTGAATGCAATCCATCTTGTCCTATTGTGCTTGGAAGACCTTTTCTTAGAACTATTGGTGCTATTATTGATATGAGAGAGGGGAATATTAAATATCAATTCCCGCTCAAGAAAGGTATGGAACACTTCCCTAGGAAGAAGATAAAACCACCTTTTGATTCTATTGTTCGAACAAATTATAATGTTGATGCTTCTACACTTGGTAATACTTGATGCATGCTTTGTGCCTAGCTAAAAGGCGTTAAAAAAAAGCGCTTATGGGAGGCAACCCATTAATTTCTGCAATTTTTCTTTTTATTGAGTCAAGGAACTTGTTTACTTCGGTATCAACTCCTTTGTATCTTTACTTTTTCGTATTGTTGTGCCAAGAAGAGTCTCTAATGATAAGATGATGCTAGATTTTGAATGCTGCGCAGAAACAGATTTTTGCTGTTCACTGTACGAAAATTATAAATTCATAGAAATGTGATTTTAATCTGCATATTTTTGTGCGTAATCCTGATGTATTTATGCATCTTTCGTTAGTTCAAAGTTTTTCGATCTGAGCAACGTAAGTGTCTAGAAAAAATTCGTCTTTGCAGACTGTTCTGTTTTAGACAGATTATGTCTTTTATTTTGCATTCTCTCTTTTACTAGTGTTGGGTGGAATTCTTTTTTGGATGGAAGAGCTTCACATAACATCAGTGGCAGTAGTTAATGTTTAAAGTAACGGTCATATTGCGTCCTTACAGAACATGTGAGTTTTTGATTGATGCACTAACCCTCTAATGAGATTTACTTTGATTTTAGTGTGGCGGAAGTTTTCAAGGGTCAAGAGAGAAGAGTGATATAATAGGATCAAGAAGAGTAAAGAGCTTAAGTTTGGGGAGGCTCCCATGGATCTCCCCAGCATATCTCAAGAAGACTCAAGCGTCTAAGCTTGGGGATGCCCAAGGCATCCCCTTCTTCATCGTCAAAATTATCAGGTCATCTCTAGTGAAACTATATTTTAATTCTTTCACATCATATGTGCTGTTCTTGGAGCGTATGTGTGCTTTTATTTTCAGTATGTTATTTTTATTTTTGATATCAACTTGATTGGATCCTATCATTCTTGATTGGGAGAGAGACACACTGCGCTTTTTCATTAGAATACTCCTATTCTTCACTTATACTTGTTGAGTATTCATATCTAGCGATGTTCAGCTTTTAGCTCTTGTTTTCATGTATCTCTTGTCAGAGCTATTAGTTCTTTTAAAGAAAGTACTCTCTTACTTCACTTATACTTTTTTGGAGAGTTATTGAAATAAATTGATTGGTGTTTGGTTGGAACAAAAAATGTTGCATGTGGTAAATGGTATAATGGAAAAGACTTACATACTCTTGTAGATCACTAACTTGGATAATTTGATACTTGTCAATTGTTTTGAGTTAACAAGTAGGTCATGATTAAACTTTTGCATCATGTAAGTTAAGCCCATTAGTGAAGAACTACCGTAAAGCTTGTTGAAATTTGGTTTGCATGAGTGGTATCTCTAAGGTCTAGATATTTTCTAGTAAAAGAGTTTGGTTAACAAGGAAGACAGTGTGGAGTCTTATAATTTTTGCAATATGTTGGTCATATAAAACTTGGTGTACCGGTTGATAGTCTTGTTTGCTTAAATAACCTTGCTAGCCTAAACTCTGTACTGAGAGGGAATGCTTCTCGTGCATCCAAATCCTTGAGCCAAAATCCATGCCATCTGTGTCCACCATAACTACCTATATGTGGTATTTCCTTGCCACTCCAAGTAAATTTTTCATGTGCTACCTTTAAACTATTCAAAAAAATTACTACTCCTTTTTGTGTCAATGTTAACCAAGCTCATGAGGACGTGGTGGATGTCTTTATGTCACTTGTTAAGCAGACTTTACCTTCAGACTAGCGGCATATACATCCGCTTATCTATTAATTTTGCAAAAAAGGCTGGCAACGGGGTGCCCAGTCCCAATTAATTACAACTTTAACCGCTTAATCTCTTCACATTTTGTCAACTGAATACTCAGTGAAACATCTGCATGTGTAAACCAAAGAGAAAAAGAGGGATGATCTGCCTTGCTGGTAAAATAACGTCCTTCATGGGAGCCGCTCTTAAAAGTCTGTTTGGCCGGGGTCATATTGTACTTTCCACTACTGATTCGTTGACCAATTAACATACACCTCTCAAAACTTAATTTTTACTCTCTATATGATTTCAAAAGCTAAAAAGCTCTAGCACATGATTTAATCTCTGCTTCCCTCTGCGAAGGGTCTTTCTTTTACTTTTATGTTGAGTCAGTTTTCCTACTTCTTTCTATCTTCCACAAGCAAACACTAGTGTCAACTTTGGTACAACAATTGTTATATGCTACATATTGGATTTATTATATTGCTCTGGGTTGACAATATCCATGAGATAAATATGTTAAAAGTTGAAGCAAACACTGAAACTTAAATCTTCCTTTGTGTTGGTTAAATACCTTTTGCTAGAATCTATTGCTTTTTGAGCTAACTCTTATGTAGACCTGTGGATGCAATGTCTCCAAAGTATTATTCATGAAAAGTTTTGCTTGTATGATTCAGTTGTTTACTCATTATCTATTTGGTAGCAAACTATAGACCATTGACTTGGATCACTTCATTCATTTACATGTGCCTTACAATACTATTTGATCAAGATTATGATGGTAGCAAGTCACTTCAAAAATTATTTTGTTTTATCGTTTACCTACTCGAGAACGAGTAGGAACTAAGCTTGGGGATGCTGATATGTCTCAAACGTATCTATAAATTTTGTGTTCCATGTTGATATTATACCAATTGTTACATGTTTTACATACACTTCATATCATTTTTATACATTTTCTGGGACTAACCTATTAACCAGATGCCACAGTGACAGTTCCTGTTTTCTTCTGTTTTTTATTTCAGAAAAGCTGTTAAGGAAATATTCTCGGAATTGGACGAAAATCAACGGAGGTCCCTATTTCACCGACACGTCCACGGAGTCCAAAGGAGAGACGAAGAAGCGCCAGGAGGCGGCCACACCTGGGCTCGGCGCGGCCCCCTGCCTGCCGCGCCGAGGGGTGGTGTGGGCCCCTCGGGTGGCCTCCGACGCCGCCCTTTCGCCTATTTATTCCTCCCGTCTGGAAAACCGTAAATACCCGAGTCATATTCCACAAAAAGTTCCAGAGGCGCCGCCGTCGTCAACCCTAGCTCGGGAGGGTTCTGAAGCTCTTCCCGGCACCCTGCCGGAGAGGGGAATCATCACCGGAGGGCTCTACATCACCATGCCTGCCTCCGGAGTGATGCGTGAGTAGTTCATCCTTGGACTACGGGTCCATAGCAGTAGATAGATGGTTGTCTCTCCACTTTATGCTATCATGTTTAGATCTTGTGAGCTGCCTAACATGATCAATATCATCTTATTGTAATGCTACATGTTGTGTTTGCTGGGATCCGATGAATATTGAATACTATGATTAAGTTGATTATTAATCTATGTTACATGTTATTTATGATCTTGCATGCTCTACGTTACTAGTAGATTCTTTGGACAAATAGATGCTTGTAACTCCAAGAGGAGGTATTTATGCTAGATAGTGGGTTCATGCCTCCAGTAATCTAGGCGAGTGACAGCAACGTCTAAGATTGTGGATGTGCTGTTGCCACTAGGGATAACATGACAATGCTATGTCTACGGTCATATGTATTTGTTTACATTACGCACATTACTTAATGCGATTATCCGTTGCTTGCAACTTAATACCAACGGGGGACACGGATGTTAACCTGACGGTGGATTATTAGTCATAGATGCGGTTGGATAACGGTCTATATATCTTGTCGTAATGCCCAATTAAATATCATGGTAGTCATCTTGTCATTTATATGCATTGTCATGCGCTCACTATTTTATCAATTGTCCAGCTGTAATTTGTTTACCCAACATGTTATTTATCTTTATGGAGAGACACCACTAGTGAACTGTGGACACCGGTCCATTCTTTTACACTGATAAAACCACCAACTGCAAACAATTGTTCTCTTTTACTTCCTGCAATTAAATACTATTTTCCACACCATATGTTTAATCCTTTGTTACAGCAAGCCGGGAAGATTGACAACCTTCCTGTTTCATTGGGGCAAACAAGTAGTTTGATTGTGTTGTGTGCAGGTTCCACGTTGGTGATCGAGCAACGGCGACACCAAAAACCTTCTGAAGTGCTCCTACTCCTCCTGGATCTGACAACCTTGGTTTCTTACTGAGGGAAAACTTGCTGCACTGCTTCATACCTTCCTCTTGGGGTCTCCCAACGAACGTGTGTTTCACGTCATCACAGCGCTGATGCTTGGACTGTTGAGGAAGCTGATGAGGAGCTCAAGCGAGGTGATAGCCCTTTGTGCCGATGTCGAGGAAGCCGAGAGCGTAGGGTGGTGTAGTTGTAGTCGAGGTAGCCGTGCGAGTGGCGCCATGGTCGATGTCGAGTTGGGGTTGCCAGTGTCGAGGGAGCCGTCGTGGAGCCGCGGGCGCTAGGCAGCGCCTAGTTGTCAGGGCGCAAGGGAGCGCTGAGTAGTCAGGGCGCGGTGGTGCGCCAGGTAGAAGATGATGTGGACGGGGCATCGCGCCAGGTTTGCCAAGCCTAGGGACACATCGTGGACGAAGGCACGCGTCGGTATTGCCAGCACCAGGCATGCGTAGACAGAGGTTAGTCGGTGTTGACGAGGCACCGCACTTGGATTGCCAAGCCCGGGGACACGTCGTGGACGAAGGCACACGTCGGTGTTGCCAGCACCGGGCAAGCGTAGACGGGGACCAGTAGGAAGTTGTACGCCAGGTCGGAGGGGCCAGCATAGTAGGACTCGACGACGGTGGCGGCGCCAAACGGCGTGGGGTAGAAGGTGCCGATGTCGCTCGCGGTTGTCAGAGTAGATGAAGTGGTCGGGGAAGATGACGGTGACGCTGGCGATGAGCTGGTACTGGATGGAGACGAAGTTGTGGTTGGCGGCGACGACGGTAGCCCGTAAAGGGCCACGACAGTCGCATGTAGAAGCGCGGCGACGGCGGCGATAGCCTGCAAAAGGCCACGGCGCTCGCGTGTAGAGGCGCGGCGACGGTGCTCGAAGTAGGAGAAGAAGAGCCCAACATCATGACGAAGACCAAGCACGGACGGTGGCGTTCCCGCGCCTCGGAAGGCGGCGCGGCGCATACCACGGAGACGTCAACGTGCGGGGACAGCGAAGCGGACCGCGTGCCGCAGCGCTACGGCCCGGACGGTAACGATGTGCGGGCCGGTGCACCGCGGGGACGGCCTCAGGGCGGCGCAACAACGATGTGCGGCCGGTGTAGCCGCGGGGACGGCCTCAGGGCGGCGGCATGGACCGCGGGCCGCGGCGCTACGGCCCGAAGGGGCGACGCAGCGGCGACGTGCGGGTTGGTGCAGCCGCGGGGAGAACCACAGGGCGGCGGCGCTGCAGCCCGAAGGGGCGATGCAGCGGCAGCCCGATGCTCGATCGGTGGTACGCGCGTGCTCGGGGACGTGCGTGGCGTAGACAGGCGCGATCGGTTGATCAGACCGACGCTGTGCTGTACGCGCCATGGCGGGGACGACGCGTAGATCGGAGTCGAGGGCGACGTTGTCGAAGAAGTCCTGGGCGATGACGACGAAGACGAACCGGCGATGGAGACCGTGCAAGCGAGGGAAACCGGCTACGACGCGTCGAGGCGTCCCTTGGACGGCGCGTCCAGCCTTGTTGCGTGGTCGGTGAAGACGAGCCGGTCGGTGCGGAGTCGGCGCCGGCGAGTCGGCCGCGGTAGCCGGCCGGTGCGGAGTCGGCGCCGGCGAGTCGCCCGCGGTAGCCGGCTATCGAGGAGCGGGCCGGTGCAGGTCGATGCTGTTGTCGGAGTAGAGGCGCGAGGACGATGGGCGGTGGGCGACGCAATTCGATCGATGATCGGCAAACCCAAAAAAAAACGCCGATCGAGTGACCGGTGGAGAAAAGAAAACCGATCTAAAGATCGGAAAAAAGACGCTAGGGCAGCCGATCAACCGATCGGCGGATGAACCCTAGGTACGGGCGGCGTGGTGCGGAAGCGGCGGCGGCGGCTAGGTCAGAGATCGTGCCGCTCTGATACCATGTAGAATTATGAGATTGACTGAATATGATGGATGTATTATTGATACTAATGGACGAGTATATATAGGAGTACAAATGACCGACTTGAAGTACAAGACAAGAAATAAATCCTATCTCTACCGTATCTTTCCGTATCACAAATATACTCTAACAAATACATACATGCAGGCATACCTTGATTCCTGACTTGTCGTCCACTGAGAAGTGCATATTCTACTCGCAAAAAGTTTAATCCCAGCTAGATCATGGTACGCTGGTTTGATTAATCGATCCTTGATGGCGACTTCTCCGCCTTTCCATCGATTTTCTTAACGTACTAGCACGATCGCACAGGAGAATAGGGACAAATAAATGGCCAGAATATGCTATAGGTTTGAGAGCGAGTGGAGGATAGTTTAATCCAGATCAGCTAGAAGTAAAGACGACAAATAAGACGAAAGAAATGGCCGAATCGGATCCGATACATAAGCAGTAAGCGAGAGATGCACGAGGATACCAAAGATGGAAATGTTCTTGAACTTTAGTATTGATGAATGAGGTCCCTCTGCTTTAACCCTGTTGCACATAATTTTCAGTTTACATACTCTAGTAGTTACAGCCTCGCAAGCATCTTGTTCTTGACGCCGATCATACATCCCTCTTCTTTCATTAATCTTTTTGTTGTGTATCTCATCTACCTTGTGCACATATAAAAAAGAAAGACTGCGTAGGTAGGCACTGACACCTCAAGTGGTCTGTGTCCTGGATAATTAGAGTAAGGGTGACTTCTTTTAAGTTTCTGCTTATGCATAAGCAAGTTTCTGGATTTTGGTGGGGAGAAACTGTTGTGGGGAGAAGCTCCTAGAAAATCAGGGGGAGACTTCTTTTGCCTTCTACTGTTTTGACTTATTTGCTAGGATGAGTTGTGAGATGTTCGTTATACCCCCAAATTTGATATGTGCACTTAATAAACTGATATAAACAAACGCTTTGTTTAAATAGAAAATGAGATAGATATTAAAGTAAGATAATATGAAAATTTCATAGTGATTTTGGAATTACAATAAAAATAGATTCATTAATCCAGTACATTTATATTTTCACCATGTTTATACAAAATCTATCAACGTCTAGAATTTGTCGGATTTCTTGTACAAATAGTTAATCTAATTTGTTCAGACTGCACTGTACTACTGTCAACAAGGTCGGTTGGATGCAGAGTAATCCCGGCACTGTTAATCTAATTCGTTTACATTAATCAATCAAGCTAATATCAGTGCCATTTTTTACACACATATACAAGCACCGACTCTTATTCCTGAATCGCCATCACCGCAATGGTAATCCCGCATGCAGCAAGGAGCCAAGAACAATTCGTTCTCTTCGATGAGCGCGAATTGAAGTAAAGGGGATCGACCAAGAAGAGCAGTTAGCGCAGCGCACCAATCCGTTCTCGTTGCAGTCGCCGCAGCGGATGGCGCGGCCTTGGTCCTCGTCGAAGGCCTTGCGGCTGCCGACGCAGGCAGGGCAGGGGGCGAATCGGACGCCGCCGCAGGCGTCGCAGACGAAGGCCGGGTCCTGTCCGGCGGCGCCCTCGAGGAGGCGCCGGAGCTGTCCGGACTCGTGCAGCGACGGGGCAGCACGGGACCCGGTGGAGGCGGACCGGGATCTGCCGGAGGTGGCTCCGGGGAGTCGGCGACGAAGCTCCCAACCAGCGGCGGGGACGGGAGGGTCTGGAGGTCGGGGCTCGGGTCGGGAGCTCTGCTCCTTTTCTTTCTTTCTTTCTTTTTCGCTTGGGAACGGTTGACCAGACTGGGGAGAAAGGGATCAGCGGTGGAGTGGCAATCTTCCGTAAATAAGAAGAAGGATATGTCTTTTTTTAGATAACGGTTCGGGCCGAGCGGAGAAGCTCAGGAAACTGCTCTTCTCCTTCCACGTACAAAACTGGTTTCTGCGGTGGGAAGAAACTGCCAGAATCTAGATACTTTTTTTGCGTTTCTGCTGTCCACAACCTAGAAGCCATCCAGAAACTCCAAAAGAAGTCACCCTAAGAAACATACGTGGCCATGAGCGCACGCTGATTTGAAAAGTGGAACCAGTTTTATTTGCTTCAGATTGTACACACCCAAATATTAGCATGCCATTTTTTTTTCCGATGCACGAGTACGCTAGTTCCAAATAGCACCAGCTATTTTTCGTGTAAGTATCCATAACCTGACAATTTAAGTGCTGGAAAATCATCTGGTTTGTTCTTTTACTTCTTGCAGCACCTGGTTTTGAGAAAGTACACCACTATGAGAGAGATACTCCGTTACAATAGGGCGAGGGTGAATAGATAAAAGACGGACACAGTCACGAAATTGAAAACAGCCGAAAATATAGGGCTGTAGAGCAGAGAGGGAAAATAGGTGCCCATGCGGGCATGCCCAATAGCGTTGCTGCTGTACCTTTCAGCTTTATAATCTCCCCCAAAATCTCCCCACTCCCGCAGCCCCTCTTCTTCCTCTCTCTCCCCTCTCCTGAAATTTCTCCGGAGACTGGGTGCCCAAGTGGTGACGGCGTCTCGTCTCGCTAAGGGGGAGAGAGGCAGAGATCCTCCCCTGTTTCCACTCCCCAACTCGCCTCCACTTCTCTCCAACCCACTGCCAAGCCAGGAGGAGCAAGCGGGTGGAATTTGAGCTGAATTCAGTCCCCCAGTCTGAGCTCGATCGGCCCCAGCGGCGAGATTCATCCAGGTAGCTCCGGTTCCCTGCAGAATTCCGGTTTCTTTCGGGCGACGGAAGTGGTGATCTGAGGTGTGAAGCGTTGGAATTATCTGTCGCCTTTTTTTGTTTCTTCGGCTGTCCCTGGTTTGGTTTGGTTCTGCCCTGTGGGAAATTTCCATTCCTGGGACACGAGGAGTGGCGCCTACGCCTTTTTGTCTGCTTGTCTAGTGGTTTGATCTGTCAATTATGGGCGAAATATCTCGCTTTATCACCCGTTTTTACTTACTTGAATTGTGCCGTGCTACCGCTGCCGGGAGTTCTTGAGCTGAACATGTTCAGTTGAATCTCTAGTCATTAATTAAGTAGTAATAAATGCCTCCTGCTCTGCTGAATTGGGGAAAGAAGTGGTTTTTGTCGAGTGACATGCATCGCCAGGTCCTTTTTCAGTCGCTGCACAATTAATACCTTCTTACCACTTCGATAAGTTTCTCCTGATCGATCGGCTTCTGTTTGATCCCATAATTCTAACAATTCTGCATAATTCGAGTACTATTATCCGAAATTTCAATCTTTTCTTCTTGGCGTAATTCCAGGGTGCGGAGAGATGTACCGGGTCAAGAGCGAGAGCGACTGCGAGATGATGCACCAGGACCAGATGGATTCGCCGCTGGCCGACGACGGCGGCGGCAGCAGCGGGGGGTCGCCTCACAGGGGCGGCGGGCCCCCTCTGAAGAAGGGCCCCTGGACGTCCGCCGAGGACGCCATCCTGGTGGACTACGTCAAGAAGCACGGCGAGGGGAACTGGAACGCGGTGCAGAAGAACACCGGCCTGTTCCGCTGCGGCAAGAGCTGCCGCCTCCGGTGGGCGAACCACCTCAGGCCCAACCTCAAGAAGGGGGCCTTCACACCCGAGGAGGAGAGGCTCATCATCCAGCTCCACTCCAAGATGGGCAACAAGTGGGCTAGGATGGCCGCTCATGTAAGTGCGATGCGACGGTGATTCACTGCTTGACATGTACTACTAGTAGCATGCTGTTGGTGCTGTTCTTGAGTCTTGCGTGATTGTTCACGTCATGGTCACATGGGGTAGCGTTTTCTTATTTGACGATTGTTCTTTGTGAAGAATAACATAATTAATAGTAGGTTTTTTTAATCTGGTGAAGTGTCTAGTTTCAGGTATATATTTGAGCGGTATTAATCTTAATTTGTTGCCCCTCGTCCGACTTACTTACTGTTGTTTCTCTGAAACAAAGATTATTTTCTAGTGAAATTCAGAAAGTTACTAGTGTTTGGTTTTAAATTGGTAGACACTATGTTTCATCTCAGCTTTTGTTGTTACGGAAAGCAAGTTGGCCTAAGATCTAAAAGTTGAAAATTGACAGCTATATATGTATTGCTTTAAATAGGTAGTCCATTTTTGACTTTGACTGCGTTCAAGGGGGTAGTCTGCCCAATTGTGTATAGACTGACATCTATGTTCTCGAATGAAAATTGACTATTTTCTATAGTTGGAATCTTGTTCAGTGTGGCTACGTAGTGTTGTTTTTCTTAGTCATCTCACGCCTAATAATCTTGTATATCCAATTACTTTTCTATTATCATTATTAATTTATTATGTACTTCGATTTGAACAGAAACCATACAATTGATCCAGGTGTCATTCACACCGACTTATGTTGTTATATATATAATTTAAATTAATGTTGTCATATATGTTACCTTATGCTGTGTACATGAGTGTCAAATTTCTCTTTTTTTATATATTGTTGCCATTATTATTGACTTTGAGAACTTTTCTCAGTTGCCAGGGCGTACTGATAATGAAATAAAGAATTACTGGAATACTCGAATAAAGAGATGCCAGCGAGCTGGCTTGCCAATCTATCCTGCTAGTGTGATCAATCAGTCTGCAACTGAAGATCAGCAGGGCTCCAGTGATTTCAACTGCGGCGATAATCTTTCCAACGACCTTCTAAATGGAAATCGGCTTTATCTACCAGATTTCACCTGTGACAATTTCGTTGCTAATTCAGAGGCTTTATCCTATCCACCACAGCTTTCAGCTGTTTCAATAAGCAATTTGCTTGGCCAGAGCTTTGCATCAAAAACTTGTGGTTTCATGGATCAGGTAAACCAAGCAGGGATGCTGAAACAGTGTGACAGTTTGCTCCCTGGATTGAGCGATACCATCAATGGTGCGCTCTCCTCGGTCGATCAGTTCTCAAATGACTCTGAGAAGCTGAAGCAGGCTCTGGGTTTTGATTATCTCCATGAATCCAACTCTAGCAGCAAGATTATTGCGCCCTTTGGGGTGCTCTTACTGGCAGCCATGCCTACTTAAATGGCACCTTCTCTGCTTCTAGGTCCACAAATGGTCCTTTGAAGATGGAGCTCCCTTCACTCCAAGATACCGAATCCGATCCAAATAGCTGGCTCAAGTATACCCTGGCTCCTGCGATGCAGCCTACGGAGTTAGTTGATCCCTACCTTCATTCTCCAGCAGCAACTCCGTCAGTGAAATCCGAGTGCGCGTCACCGAGGAACAGTGGTCTTTTGGAAGAGCTGCTACATGAAGCTCAGGCGCTAAGGTCTGGGAAGAACCAGCAGCCGTCTGTGAGAAGTTCAAGTTCCTCTGTCAGTACACCGTGTGATACTACGGTAGTTAGCCCTGAGTTTGATCTCTGTCAGGAATATTGGGAAGAACATCCCGGTACTATGCTGCATGAGTATGCTCCTTTCAGTGGTAATTCTCTCACTGAATCGACCGCCCCTGTGAGCGCCACGTCGCCTGATGTTTTTCAGCTCTCGAAAATTTCCCCTGGTACGCATAATATTCAACCTCCTCATCCTTTCTTCAGAGTGACTTTTTCCTCAGTTATTTATATCTGTTTTTATTGGCAGCGCAAAGCCCTTCGCTGGGATCCGGAGAGCAGCCGATGGAGCCAGCATATGAGCCTGGGGCTGCTGCTGGGGGCGCTTCACCTCACCATGAAAACTTGAGGCCGGACGCATTCTTCTCCGGGAATACAGCTGATTCGTCCCTCTTCAACAATGCCATAGCAATGCTTCTCGGCAACGACACGAACACGGAGTGCAAGCCTGTTCTCTTAGAGCCTTCCTCGTGGAGCAACATGCCGCACGCTTGTCAGATGTCGGAAGAATTCAAATGAATTCCTCGCCGATCGATTGGTGTTGGCTGTGGAAGGGGATTCTTGGTATCGCTCATCCTGATTGTTTTGAGGATAATTTCAGGGAAAGCCTCATTGATTGCAACGCGCCGCATAGCCGCCACCGCCGCCGCCGACGATGATGGTGTATGCAGCTGCTACCAGACGTATGCGCTCTTCATGCAACTAGCCCCTTTTCCCCAATAAAGTTCATGGAGATATAAGCCGGTTATCTATTTTTTATTGCTGTTTCTTCGTACTAGAGAACCCCTTTTTTTGTCGTCTCTATGGCCTCAGAACTCGTTGAGCTGTTTTATCTGAACAAATGTAAGACCAGTTACCGCTTTTCTGGTGTACTACCGTCTTTGTTGAGACATTAATGGCACCCCAATTGTCAATTGGATAACATTTTGTGCGGCAAGAAGTTGCTTCTGTTGTTCATCAGCTTGGCATATTATAACTTGACGATTCCTCAAGTATTCGGGGTGACTTGATTATTCTTTGCAGCCAATTCAACTCACATCTTCTTCATGTAAAAAAAAAAAAACTCTCATCTACCGGTATTTGGGGATCTTCCTCCAGCCATTGGCCTCGCTTAGAGAGCACTAACGGCATGCATCGGGTAAGAGCATCTCTAGCACAAACCTTAAACCGCGGAACCTTAAAACAGATATAAGGTTCACGAAACTCGCGTTTTTTGGCTCAAAACGAGTCGCGACAGAGCAGAAACCTTAAAACAGAATATTCCCGAATATTCCTGTATTTTTTTCTTCTACTTTTTCCCCATCTTCTTTCTCCCGTTCGTGCTTGTTCCTACTAGTACAGGCACATGGATGGATCGATCGATTCTAGTAGCTAGCTCGTACTATCATAACATGGATGGATCGATGGAGCGGCTGGTCACGCGCCGCCCACACGCCCGCATCGAGCCACCGAGGGCCTGCAGGCAGGGAGCTTGGTCGCCCACGAACTCGCGACCGGCGGCATCCCAAGCTCGCTCGCCGCGCCTCCGCGACGCCCGGGAAGAGCGAGTCCTCCTGTAGCACATCCGCGTCCAGCGAGGTAGAGCGGAGGCCAATCGGCGACCAGAGCCCCTCCTCGTGGCGGCCGCCGCCGCGTTGAGCACCCCGTGCCGGGCCGGCGTAGAGGCCCCCCGGTGCCGGCGACCAGCTCCTGCCCAGTGCTCCCCGCCGTTGCACAGCTCGCCGGGAACCCCGCCGTCACGCACCGTCAGCTCTCTACTCCGGCAACGAGGCGTGAAGTTTCAGCAGTTCAGCTCGCGGGAATCGGCCATGGCGGTCACCGTCGATCTCCGCCCCGTTCATCAGAATCGGCCGGAAACGACGATAGGCCGGCGGCGTAGCTCCTGCCCAGCGGTTCCGGCGGCGATTCTGGCGAGTACGGCGGAGGTTTGCCGTATTCCGGCGAGTTGCACGGCGGAAGGTCACCGGCGGGTGCTGAAATGTCACTCCCACCAACGGCTTTCACCGTATACAAGGCCCCTTCGGTTCGGCGGCGAAAACTGAGAGTTCACGATTCTGCGGGCCGAATTCCCGGGCACCCTCAAAATCGTTTACGGGTCGGCGGCTTTTAAGGGTTCTGCTATTACCGTTTTTAAGGTTTCGAAACTGTGAATGACGGTTATTTTAAGATTCGGCGGCTTTTAAAGTTTCTGCTAGAGATGCTCTAAGAGCACTGCTGCTTTACGGGTTTGAGTAAAGGGTCCATTTAGAGCAACTCACAGATACCGAACAAGGCCCCGTTTCGGAAAATAACTTTTTTTTCCGGGTCCGGGGCAAAATTTCCGCCCGACCAGATGCGGGATAAACCCCCCTACCGGATTTTTTTTTTGGGAGCAGGATATTTCGACCCCGGTGCCGAACTGCTTCCGTTTTCGTGGTTTCTTTTCCCGTATCCCGCAATCTTGGCGCCAACGCTCCCGCGCTGAACATTCAACTCGCCCGTCCTCTTCCTCCCCGCGCCTCCCGCCGCCGCCGCTTCTCGCCGCCTCGCCGCGTCGCCCTCTCCCGCCCCCGCTTCCACCGCACCGCGGGAAAGGGGTACCGGCCACCGACGACTCGATTCCGCCCAGTTCCGGGCCCGGGGGAGCCGTGCCCCATCCGCATGGAAGCGGCCGCCGCCGCCATGGATCCGGCGTCGAGGTCGCGCGCGAGCCCTGTTCCCACCGGGAGCGGCGTTTCCTGGCGGATCTGACTGGCCCAGAGACACTCTCCTGCTTGCGCGGCTGTCCGGCCGTCGTTTTGCTCCGGGCGGGTCTCGTATCCGGCGTTCGGTGGTGAAGAAGGTGCGTTTTTATCTCTATTCATTGTTGACTCGGTATTTTTAGGTTTACAAATTAGTGGATTTTAATTTAATTTAGCAAAAACATCTATTTGCTAGATGGATTGGAGTTCCTCATCATCGTCCTCCTCCGAGTCGGATGATTCCGAGATTGAGGACCTCCTTTTCGACGATGATATTGAGCACATGCTCATGGCTCATCTCGTGGAGCAATACGAGAGCGGAGGCAAGAGGAAGAGGCGAGGCTCGACGGTCGGCCGGCTTTGCATTCCCCGCAACCGAGCGCTTGGAAGTGCGTTGCTCATGAAAGACTACTTCGCCGAGGTACCAACCTATCTGGCTCACCTTTTCCGTAGGCGCTACCGTATGCGTAGACCATTATTTGTTCGCATTGTTGAAGCTTGCGAACAAAATTGCCGATTCTTCATCCAACGAAGAAATGCCGCCGGTTTGCTTGGCTTCACTTCATACCAAAAGATGTCGGCGGCTATGAGAGTGATAGCATACGGTGTGCCCGCTGATTACACCGATGAGTATCTTCGCATTGGCGAAAATAGCACGATCAATTTGTTTGCTAAAACTGTGATCAAGGTTTTTGACAAAGAGTACCTCCGAAGTCCTAATGAAGAGGACACAAAAAGATCGATGGCGGCAAATGAAGCAAGGGGGTGGCCGGGCATGCTTGGTAGTGTGGATTGCCCAGTGGCTTGGCATGGTGAGTACACCGGTCATCACCGTGATCCTACCGTAGTACTCGAAGCGGTTGCTTCGGAGGATCTTTGGATTTGGCATTACTTTTTTGGTTTGCCAGGATGCGCTTAATGATATCAATGTTTTACAAAGATCACATCTATTGTGTGATGTTAAAACATTTAATATATTGAATTTGTATTGATGTTTGATGAATATTATGTTGTTTAAAATCATGAATTTGATAGCAAATATGCAAAAAAGCTTTTCCGGTACCGGTGCACTGTGCAGAACAGATGCGGTAAACTCGTACCACGAGTTTACCGCATCTGTTCTGCCGCGGGCCGCGCGGTACCGGAAAATGTTTTTCTGCTCAACCGGATAACTTTTATCCGGTATGGAATTATTCGGTATCTGCTAGAGTTGCTCTTAGACCGGGCCGATCCGTAATTAATGTGAACCTTAAAATGAGGCTTTACCCCTTTTATATAAAGTTTCGGGCGCTAATTTTATGGTTTTCCTTAGCCCAGAAAACGGTTGACTCGAGAAAAATTTCAGCTCCGACACCACAGCCGGCCTTGCCACCCACGTGTCGCGGTCCACTGTCGTTCACCGCCGGCCTAGCATCACGAGCGTTGCCGTCTCCGCATCCGCACACTGCCGGCCTAGCACCGCCGTCCTGCGCCTCCAGCCTAGCGTCCCAACCGTTGCCGCCTCTGCATCTGCACGTCGTCGACGTGACGTCCCAAGCAGAGCAGTAGGGCGGGTTGTTGGGTTGGCGGCACGGGCAACGAGCAGGGTGGCGGGAGGGGCATCAGGTTGGCCGGCGGAGTGGCCGACGGGGCGAGCGACGAGCAGAGTCGGGTACCTCAAACGGTTTATACAGTACGCATTTGCGGTGGTTGTTCCGCCGGTGTCCACACGGTACCGTAAAACAGTTTTTTTTTTTGCGAAAAGGACTGTGACATTAAAAGAAACACCGAACAGTACAAAACACCTCAACTAAAACGAAAAATACAACGAGATCCTTGAAATGCCATTCCTTTTCAACCTCCGAACCGTGTCCTCCCACAGCCGGTCTGACATTGTTGGTTGCGGACGGGAAGTCGCCGAACGGGTCAAGAAGATCACATCTGTCCTGAAGTCCAAGAAGAAGGATGAACCGCCGATGAAGCTCCATGATGAACCGAAGAACGCCACCGCCAGAAGAACTCCTCGAGAACCACGCCACTCCCACAAGCTTCTCGACGCCGCCGCCGAGATGTGGCTGAATCCGGGAGACTTTATTAGAAAAGGCGCCACTACCACCACCTGAACGCCGCCCCCACCAATGCTTAACCCTAAAACATGGGAAACGGACCCTTCCCGTCGACGGGGACCGAGATCCACCCTGCCTCCATGGCCCGAAGGCCGCTAAAGCGAGGCAGATCGGCGGCGACGCCGATGAGAGGCGGAGGAAACCTAATCGCGCTTGCGTCTCTGGCTGGGGACGACTGGAACGGTTCGCACCCTCGACTAAAGGCGTTATTCGAAGGATACCTCAAACGGTCTTTAAGCTAGACTAGAGATGCTCTAAGAAAAACAGAGAGGAGGGAGGGAGGCACACTGTTTATAATCGGATGGTCCCAAACGTTGTGCCGTGGATGCGGCAACCCTGATCGAACGGGCAATGTGCAACGCGTGACTCGTTTCCATGAGACGGCCGCTACCACGGCCCGTGCCCGCGTTAGCGACGCACACGGCGACGGAGCACAGTTGTGCGCAGGTACAAGCTCCTCAGAGTGTGCATGTTGGTAGCACTACAGCACTACTAGGACGATGTCAGGGAATACTATACGCTGCTGCAGTTCTGAAACTTAATGTTGGTTCAGTCTGTCAGTCAATGCGCTCACGTGCCTTGTCTCTCCCCTCGGAACATCTCGACGCTACTACTACGGGATACTCGGTGTAGCATGCTTCTGATTTCTTCGATCCTTCGTCTCGATCACTCCCTGGTGAAATCTCGACGGTTTCAACACGACGAATCGATCGGGTGCGTTGGATCCTCCTCAACTGAATGCACCACCACGACGTGTTGCTGCGTAGCGTCGCGTGTCTCAGAGAACTCAAGCCGCTCCTCGCTGCTAGCCGAGTATTCCGGTTGTATCCTACTAATTTTATGTTGTCTGTATGCGTTTTAAATATGTATTCTTACTATTACTATGAATAGAAGTAATGTATGCTTTTGGGCGTACACCCGTTAGAAAAACACGATCAGTTTTCCTTACCTGTAAAAGAAAAACATGACCAGTTTTCCTCGAGGCTACAAGCAAGAACATTCCATATTCAAAACAAGACCGATAATTTTACATGGATTTTGGTTGCCGTGCGTATGGTGCAGCCTAGGAAGAACATAAAGCCGAATAGTGAACCGGTTAATCTGACAGATGAGAATCCACACCCTATTCTCATAGAGATGGTTGTTTTAATCTGCTAAGATTCCAGCATGAAAGAGCAGAGGCAAGTTCGATAATTATTGGACTTTCGTATTCAATGTTGTGAGATCATGTCCCTATCTTTTTAACCGCATGGTCGTTGAGACAATTCAAGTTTGACCTTGGTTGACTACATTGTGATGATTTTTATGACATGGTGAAGAAAAGAGTGGGAAAAACCTGTAGCCGGACAAACCCAATCCAACGGTGGAATAAGAAAATACGCGCAACACTTAAATATCTTGGAGAGTGGGCACACCATACAACCATTATTCTTAAAAAGGAGAAAAAATGACTTTCAACTATTATTGACGAGTTCGAAGATTACCAGAAGTACACCCTTTGTCTTTGCAAGAAGGAGATTCAGACATTAGATACTTCCATAATGTGGCAAATGACCCTCTTCGCCAAGATGAATGCACGATCGGAGGGGCGTGAGCATCTAAAAAACTATATCACAAAATATTATAAAGCTCTGTTTGGGGAAAACGATGAAGATAACTTCTGTCTAGACGAGCACTGCACATATGATATCACTCAAGTTTTAGACGAGGAAAATGTCTTTCATAGTGCTCCATTCGCGAAGGAAGAAGTAAAAAAAAATGCTATATTCAAAATTGAACATAACAAGGCTCCGAATCCGAATCGTTTCTCTGCTGAGTTCTATCAAAACTTTTGGAACATCATCATATTGGACCTCCTAATTTTTTTTCTTATATCTCCATGTTGGGCAACCAGACTTGTTTCGACTAAATTTTGGTGAGATAATTTTGTTTTGTACGCGCGTGCGTGTGAGATTTTCTCCTCTTCTTTTGTACGCGTGCGTGGGTGTCAGCGTGTGTGACAGACTGACAGTGTCGGAGAGGCGATTACGCAGGAAAACATGTAAACAAGTAACCATGAGTCCATGACCACCGTCTTTGACGACGCTGGTCGTAGGCCGGTGCCGTTGGTCCGACACGAGAGCCTGCCACTGCCAGGCTGCAAAAGCACAGAGAGGAAAAATTCCTCGCCGCCGTCGCCCACCCTCGCCCGCTGCCTACCGGGCCCCATCTCCGTGGCGCCCACCCGCCAGTCGCACGTAGCGGCACAGCTGTACCGACGGAGAGACAGAAAGGCCGGGCCCGCCCACTCCGCTTCCGCTTTCTCTGCCACTGCCGCCCTCCTTTTCTCCTTTTCCTTTCTTCTCTTTTTCCATTCTCGTCTCCGCGCGATCGCCATCGCCATCGCCGCCCACCACCACTACCGCCACCAAATCCCCTTCCTTCCACCGCGGAGTCGCCGCCCAAAGCGGCAGTCCATGCTCCAAATACGGAGCTGCTCCAGCATCTATCTGTCTACTACCCCACCGCAGCAGCACATTTCTTCTGCGCTGACGCCTCCGTGATTTTGACCCCATCCCCGCGATCGGTCGCTTCTCGCTCTCGGCTTCCTCCTTTCGACCAATCGCAGCAAAGGGGTTTCGGTTGTTCTGTTTCTTGGAGCTTTCCCCTCGTGCTGGCCGCCTGCGAGGCTTCCTCGGAGGTATGTTCTTTCTGACAGTGAACTGTCGGGATCGAGTCTGTTTTGTCGGATGGTTGCTCTCGATTCTCCGTGTACAGTACAGTTCCTTGATTTTGGTTCCCCGTCCGAGGATTTGATTCTTATTATCACGCCCTGCACCTTGGGGAAGATCTGTTGGTTAGTTAGTTAGGCAGTAAAGGTGATGGGAGTTTTGCTTGTTCGTCCTATGGGCTACGGATTCACCTCCTCGAGTTGGGTTTAGCTTATGGACTTCGAATCTGATGAAGCTCTTGCGATGCTAGATAGTGCTATCCCATCAGCGATGACCGTCCTAGTGATTAGATTATTGGTAGTTTGATTTGTTCGTGTTGTTGACATGTGCTTGCTAATTGCTGAATAAGAATTGCTTACTACCTTGACTTATGCTTGTGCTAGGGTACTCGTGATCTAACTTGACTAGTCCTTGGATGAATCGGACGATCTCTTTGCGAGCTCGGTATTTGATACAATTGCACAAGTTCAGTAGATCAGAGGGTCTGTATTTGGTGCAATTGCTCAGATTGATAGTCTATGACTCTTAGCTCGGTTACCTTAAAAATAGGAACAAAACTGAACCTTGCTGGATTTGGGTCGGACTTACAGGGTGGATGAACATGGAGTTGTTAAATTAGCATAACTGAAAATTCTCGAAGTCATATATATGTACCAATAAATGCAAAAGACTGTTAAGTTTTATAATACCAACCAACTGATCTCGTCTGTAATTTTCGTAATGCTAGGTTTGTGCTGGAGGCTGAGAGGTTACATGCCATGGCTCTTGAGACAAAACAAGCTGGTCTATGTATCAAGAAAGTTTTGAGGCTCTCCATCAGAAAAAGCTACAGATGTGTCTCTGAACATCCAGTCCTTTTCAGTTTCGGTGTTTTGCTCTACTTATTGTACAGATCTTCACCGGGTTTCTTTGCGTTCCTACTATCTTGTTCACCTGTAATTATATGTACTACTCTTCTCCTGGGGATCCTACTGAGTTATGGCGACACGAACCTACCTGAAGCTAGTGAGGATGCCAAGACTACTCCAGAGGTTTCAGCTGTTAAGGTTGGGAATTATTCAAGGGATGTTCACTTTGAGTCAGATCAGAGAATTTCAGTTCATAGTTTTACAAATACTACAGAAAACCTAAAAGAAAGGGAAACTAAGCGGGCAGTGTCTGTCAGAGAGAGGTCTACTGGGCATGATGATGATGTTCCTCTTCTGAGAAGAGCTGATGAAGAAGATGAGAAATTTGAATACCGTGACATACCTAAAACGTTAACTCCATTTCCTTCCATGGTCAATTTTCGGCACGAGGTTGGGTTTGGGGTTGGTTTACCCTCTAACCAGGAAAAGGAATACACCGATTCATTTTTTGTGACAGATAAGGCTGATAGGCACACCAGCTTATTTGAAGGTCTGAATGAGAAGGGTGCATCCTTTGATATGTTGTCATCCAGTGAGAATGTTCATAAACATGCTGAAATGTTGGAGAATCTGAATCAAGCAGCTAGCAAAGTAAGTGATATATCGGAAGAGAAGTCAACTGATGGGATAGCTGGAACTAGCAGACCAACTGATGAAGTTTCTGTCCACCAGAATACAATTCTTGATGAGCTGAAGATTGATACTAGCAAGGCCGTTCAGGACAACCTCCTCGATTCCTCTCTTGGTTCACCATGGGCAACAGTTGGAAGTGATGATGGTTCATCAGGTTTTGACTCTGATGGGGCTGAGAGTTCTTCACCTGATGCTTCAATGACTGACATTGCACCAGTTCTTGATGAGATTGACCCTCTTCTAGGTTCTGATTTCACTCGTCCTGATCCCATTCCCAACGATGATTCAGACACTGATTCACATGTGTCCTCAGAGGATCATCAAACTGATGATGATAGTAATGATGAGGATGGCAACAATGATGCTAAAGATAGTGGTGAGGAGAACAAGAAAGATGAAGGTCAGGAAGCTGCATTTATTTGGACAGCAGACGATGCAAAGAATCTGATGGATCTTGGATATTCTGAGATGGAAAGGAACCGTAGGTTGGAGATTTTGATGGTTAGGCGAAGATCCAGGAAGAACATCATATTTGAAATTGACAATAACTCGATTGATGTCAATGGCAACGACTCTGGGAAAACTGTAGATGACTTATCTCGCTTCCATGCACAAGTACCACATATCTCAGTTACAAGGAGGAATCCATTTGACCTTCCTTATGATCCTGAAGAAGCGGCAATTCCTGGCTCAGCTCCCTCAATCCTGCATGCTAGAAAGAACCCATTTGATTTTCTTGAGCATTCCAGTGAAAGTGGCGTATCTGCACATGATAATTCGAGCCCTGGAGAATCACCACCAACTTCTCACCGTGAAATCTTCAGAAGGCACGAGAGCTTCAACTTTGGAACTAAAGATGCTACCCAGGAGAGACGTTTGTCTAGACTGAAGCCATATTTTGTCCCTGAGACAGTGGAAGGGAGCACTAGTAATTTCCAAAGGCAGTTCAGTGACAAGAGTGAGTCTAAACTGAGTTCTGTTACTGAATCTGATATGGCTTCTTCGGTTACTGACCAGGAAGACCACCAGGACCTCGATGAAATGGATGTGCATACGGAGCAGGTGTCACCAGCTCTCCTGAGACAGGACAGTGACCAGGCAGATGCTGGAAGTGAATGCTCAGATAGTATCAACTCCGTGGATGTTGAACTAGACCATAGCGACATTGATGAGCGCGAGATTTCTCTACATCATTTTGTCTTCGAAAGATCGCAAGAAAGAGAAGCATCTCTTTCCTCAGCAAAAGGGAAGGGCCATGATGAAGATGACATGCTCAATTCAGATGGAAATTCCACGACGCCGCTTAATCCAGTCACTGACCTGCTTAGCTGGGAAGATGGAGATGGTAAGCAAGTTTCAACTAACCTCTTTGTGTAACAAATGGATATTTGCCACCCACACCTTTATTTGAACATTATCCTGGTATGCAGGTGAGAGCTTCCTTGGTGCTAAGCCTTCCATGGCACCAGACACAACAGTTGAATTCTCAGAATGGCTTGCCTCTCCCAGGCCAGCTGAAGAGCATGAGTTGGGATCAGGGGACCTTTGTCTTGGTGCGACCAATATAGCCGAGGAAGATGGAGATGCTGTTTTTAGGTCCTATTCAAACGATGAAATCCCACAAGAAAATCTGATTTATGGATCTCTGGACTTGCTAATTGATTTTGAGAAGGAAGCATTGCCTGCGATATCTATGGACCTTCATCCTATCCCTGAGGAGAGGGTTGTCGAGAACTTCAATATGCAAGAAAAGCATGAAACTGCAATATTTACTGATTCTGGTAGTGCATTGACCGACCTGCATGTAATTGAAGAGCACTTTGATGTTTCATCCGAAGTAAGCCCGAGCTCTGCGGTTGTTTCCTTATCTCCTCCTGAAGTGAGTGATTCCATCCAATCGCTGGTTGAGCCTAAAGATATCTCAAACCCATTCTTTTCCGTGGCTTCTGAACCTGAGAGGATAGATATGGTTGATATGAAGGAAGAAATAACTTCAGCTTATCTACTTGATTCTGATGATGATGATGCTGATAAAATATATCCTGAGCCTTTAGAGGATAACGGTATTGATGAAAGTTTCCTGTCGGAATTAGATGCGGTGGGGGACTTCCGGGTAGAACCAATGAGACTGAATCAGCAGGTGCCTGATCTTAGCTCCCATGCCGACAACCCTGCTGGTGGTGTTACTGAAGACTACTTGATTAACCTCAAACTTCTGACGGGAATACCACGTCAGTTGCCAGTGCATTAGACTCTGGCAAGCTATCCCCATTGGCTGATTACCTAAGTGGTCCTGAATTTAGTTGGTCATTACGGACATCTCATGATGACCCTGAGCAGACTGTCTACAATCCTCGGCGAAGGATTCTTGAAGGAAGTCCTTTTGAAGCAATGAACACAGAGTTCAGAGTACCACGCGATGTGACAGAAGTCACAGAAGTATCTTCAGTCAATACACCGTCAGAAGCATACTTAGCAGTTGGAGCAAGTGAACTGGGGGTTTCTACAAATGAGCCGGTGACAAGTACAACTGATGCTGAGATAATGGCTGTTGATGCCAAGTCTTTGGAGGACATAGAGACAGCCTTTAAACAAGCGAGTGATGGTGTTGACGAGCCCAGCCTGGACGCTGAAACCTCGCTTGTCTCACGTGTTGAGGTCGACTCAGACCCCTTAGAGGTATCTGGAGAGTTACATGTCATTGACGCAAAATCTGTCGATGACATTTATGCTGCTTTGAAGGAACACTCTGGCCTTGATGTGAATAGTTGCTTGGAACAAGACGAAGATAAAGATGGCTGTGGAGAGACCGCAGAATTTGCAACGCAAGATAATCTTCAAGAAGGTACACATGCTCAAAGCCTGCATTTGGCTACGGATGATAGGCAGCCTGAACTAATGAAGACTGCAAGCAACATGAGTAGTACTGACCCAAACACCCTCGATGACGACGTAAATGCAGTGTTCGACAAGCTCTCTGATAGCCACGAGGAGAGTACTGTAAAGGCAACGGAGTCGGATGATGCTTGCAAAAATAGAGAGGCAAGTGAACAACATTGAATTACTATCACCCGATCGGTGAAAGAGAAATGCAACCGGATGCAATGTTAACCAAGTTGGAACAGATCCTCCTTGATTGCAGGAGGTTATTCTTGGTTAACTGATGCATCACTCTTTTCAGCTCCATGGTACTTCTGTTCTACGTATAGTTGTCCAAATACGAAGTTTTGCTATAGATTTTTGTGGATGATCTTTTTTCTCCGTTTGAGGTTTAAGGTTTTTGACCGTTTGTATTCAGCTTGATTTGTTGGTCCCTTTTTTTAATTCTCCCCTCCTCTGTCTGTAGTTTGTTTGCTCGGGCAGTGTGGTGCGGTACCAGGGAGAGAGAGAACAATGGATTCTATCATGTAACGTAGAATTATTTCGCTACTTGATGGAACTGAGAGAGTGTTTATGTAAGAGAACTTGTGCAGTTGGAATTAGAGGAAGTACATAAGGCTAAGTGCTTTGCTTGCCGTCGATTCTTTCAGTTGTGTTGAGATTGCTACTTTCGAAATGTATGTGTGAATATAAGATCCTTTCTTCGAGTGGAATTTCTGCACCCGACCTCCAGTGCTCCTGCCACTTCAAAAAATTCAAAAACTATATTTAAATGTTTCAAAAAAATCTGAAAATAATCATGCATGTTTTCCATGATCTATCCTATAGACGTGCAAAATTACAGTGCGAAATACTTTATATTTCGACCTACACAATGACAAATTCACAGATCTGATTAAAGTTCAAATCTACAAATTTTGTCATTTTTGTGTAGACTATAATATAAAGAGTTTTGCATTGAGATTTTGCACGTTTCTAGTATGCATCATTGAGAACATGCATGATTTTTTTAGATTTTTTTGAAACTTTAATATTTTTCGAATTTTTTAAAGTGGCAGGAGCACGGGAGCTCAGGAGTAAAAACTACTTTCCGCCTTTTTTTTCTTTGTTTCTTTCTGAAAGACAGTGAATTTGATGAGTAGATCACACTGTCAAGTTTTACGGCATTTAATGTGCTTATTCTGCCTGCAAAGTTCTTCTATGCCTCATGAACAGATGAGACAGAACACCCTGTTGGCCACTGAATTCAGCACGGTATCACACCAAACATACCCTGTCGTGCTTCTGAGTTGATCCCTGTATCTGCAAATACTCCTCACGGCGTTTACCTATTTGTACATTCTGTGTGATGTTGCTGAATAATTTGTTTCTACTCTCTCCGTTCGGAAAAGGATGTCACAAAAATGAACTATAGATAGACCATTTTTGTGACATCCTTTTTCGAACGGAGGGAGTAATATTTATTTTTTAGTTTATCTTGTTCGGTACCAATGCCACAGAAAGTATATATATTGCAGGGCAGACCCATTTGATATTGTAAGAATAATCAACATGTCTCGTTTTTTTTTTTTAGAACAGTGGGGCAAAATCTTTGCCCCAACCATTTATTAAGGAGAAGGTGTCCGATTTATTAGTGGAAAAAACCTGGCGAAAACCAAACATGTCTCGTTTTTTATGTTTTTCTAGGAGTAGTTTTGAAGCAAGAGTACACTGGTTTGGTTTTGTCTCTGATTTAGCCAGTAGTGGAGTAGTACCAGGCACGTCGAGGAAGACGCGGCACGGCCTCCTCGCCGGCAGCGGGTGGAACGTGGGCACGCACTCATCACCTGGCCATGGTCCATGGACCATCCGTGTACCAGCTTTCCTCCGTCCAGCTGCCGCCTGCCGGGCTACTCTGACCAGTGACCACTGCGTAAATACTGGAGCTTATCTGATGTGACGTGTTTGACCAATCTGCTTGGTGCTTTGCTAAGGGCAATTTCAACAAGCCTACGCAAACATATACTCCCTCTGTTCGGAAATAGATGTCTTGCATTTGTCTAGATTCGGATGTAGGTAGACATATTTTAGTATACACATACATCCAAATTTGGACAAATAGAAGACATCTATTTCCGAACGGAGGGAGTAGGTCTGATTGAATCGCCAAACCGACACCTCCGGTCCACGCGTGTCCTTTGTGTCAACGAGTGCACCCAACGGCGCCACACACTTCAGTTTTTTTTCCTGGGACAAATTTAACCAGGCCATACATGGACCGTTTTGCGGGAGGGGTACAAACGGGCTTTTTACAATAATAGAAACAAAAAAAAGATGGCCACGACTAGTCCTCGTAGCCGGCCGCTGGAGCCTACTCCTCCTTGTCGTCCGATGGGTTGAGGATGACGTAGTCGGGGGCCTAGTAGAGATGCGGCGGTGGCTCCGCCGTTGCCTAGTGTGGAGGGGTGGCTGGGCCCTGGTTCTGCTCCGGGACCAGGTCGTCCGGGTCACCGTTCCACGCCCAGATCTGGCTGTTCAGCGGCGCGAACGAGGCCGGCAGCGCTTGCTCCTGCTGCTGCCGCTGGTACTGCTCTAGCAACTGCCGCTGTTGTCGCTCTGCCTCCATTGACGCCGCCTGAGCCTCCGCCGCGAACTGATGGAGGGTCGCGTCAAGCCCTTGCCAGCGGGCCAACTCGTCTGTGTGGATAGTGAGGAGGGACTCGCCAACGCGGCCTTGTAGTCGGGGTCCACCTCCTTGACCTCTTCCTTCACCACCGACGCCGGTGGAGCACGACCGCGAGCAGGAGCACAACGGTACTGGGGGGAGGGGGGGAGGGAGACTCCGGTGAAGAACGCGGCCCGCTTGTGCGGCTTGGGCGCCGAAGTACGAGCGACGACGCATGTCGTGCTCGTTGTCAAACCATGTGTCCCAATAGGGACTGTTCTCGGCGAACGCCAGGTGGTTGACGAGTTCGGCATGGAGCTGGGCCCTGCGCTCCCGGATCTCCTTGGTACGGGCGGCACCGCTCGTCGGCATCGGTGGCACCGGAATCCTCTCGGGATTCAAATGCCAGAGATCTAGCAGGTGTGCGTCCGACCACGGTACGGTGGCACGGCGCGACGACGCTGGCCCGACGAGGAGCTCGCCTTCTTGTCGTGCTTGCCCTTCCCTAGCCACTTCCTCGTGGTGACGGCTGGCGGTGGCAGCGACGGTGGCTAGGGTTGCGGTTGGCGGCGGGGGAGCCGAGTAGGGACGGGAAGTGGTTGGGTCCCTATCCGCACGCACCCAGGCATTAAAAAGGACGCCAGGGGATAGCGACCGTCGCCTGGGTCGCTGCTAGGTGGGCTCGGGGAGGACACTGAACGGACACGCGAACGGTACGACGCTGTCCGTGGAAACATACACCTGGGCGGTCCAACTCAATCCAAACAGACATGCTCGGACTCTGTTGCCCTAAGGGCACCTCCAACGGGCTGGCGCATACGGACACCAAAATGTGTCCGATTTGGTCCGTTTGGGGGCGGACCGCGGACACATTTTGGGCCTTTGTCCGTTTGGGGTGGAGGTGCCCCCAACGGCCTGGCGCAAAAACTGGCCTAAAAAAACATTGTGAAACAAAGTTCATGAAAACAATGAAATGATTCAATGTTCAAAATACAAATAGTTCAAAATACAAATTGGTTCAAATAACATGATAAATAGAAATAGGACATCAGACGTTCTCGCGATCACGGATCATCTTTTGTTTTTTGAGGATCCATGCTCTTTGCTCCGGGTCCATGATGGTCAAGTCGGCCATCATGATCCGGTTCTCCTCGGCAACCATCGCGAGCTTCACGCGGTTCTCCTCGGCAACCATCGCGAGCTTCACGCGGTTCTCCTCGGCCTTGATCTTCTCTTGCTCGATCTCGAGCTTCTTTCTTGTCATCTCCAAATAGCATGCCATGGCTTCCTCCTTGTCCTTGCGTTTCTCGACATACCTTGCGGCGGTGGACTCTTCCTTGCCGGCGATCAACGACTTGAACGTCTCCTCCAATTGTGCCGCCGCCGCCTCACGCTTCAAGTCTTGTGCTGAGGACTTGTGTCCTCTAGGTCGGACAGCCCGGGACCCCGAGCTTTGACCGGCAAGCACATCGTCGTCTTCATCGTTGCCTCTTTTCTTCGATCCATCGCCGCCCCCTTTCTTCATGGAGTTGTAGAGCTCTTGCCATTTTGGACAACCCTTGATCATGTCTCAACAATGGGTCAATGTGAACTTGGTCTTGAAGACCTTCTTGTGGTACTCCATTGCTTGAAGGATCTTGTCCTCAACACCAAAGCCGCTCACCGGCCGGTTCTTGACATGCTCGTAGGTCGCTTGGAATTTGCAACACTCGGCCGAAATGTGTTGCCACCTCTTTGTGAGAGAGCCCTCGTTGCGAACACTCTCAATCCTGTATGGGGGCAACTTCCTTTGCTCATGGAAATGCTTGTGACACCTAAACCAAAAGGCCGAGCCTCTTTGTTGGGCACCCCATTTTGCATTTTGCCCACAAGTCATCCAAGACTCGCAAAGAACTTGGTCCTCTTTGTCCGTGTACGACGCCGTGCGGATATTCTTCCTTTTGAGGCTCGCCGCGATTCGAGCGTGCTCCTCGTCGACATCGAGTGGCTCATCGTCAATGTCGACCACATCGGCCTCCGTCTCGGGCATGGTCGCGTTGGGGTCTTGTGTCTCGGCGTCGGCCGGGTCGAACATGCCCGCCGTCGGGTCTTGTGTTTCGGCGTTGGCTGGGTCGAAGTAGTTGCCGTCGTTGATCATGTCCTGCATGACATCGTCGTTGAACATGAGGGCACGGGCCTCGGGCATGGTCATCTTGCCCGCCATGGACTTCGATTTGCAACGCAGCCGCCCGTCGTCGGCACTCGGGGTGAAGTTGAGGTCGAGCGCCTTCGGCTCCACCGGGACCGAGGAAATCTCCGGCGAGGGTTCACGGGACCCCAGCCGCGACGCTGGGTGATAGGCGGCGGCCGGTGAGGGCGTCGAGTGGCCTGGGAACGAGGATCTTGGCGGCCTCACTTTGGCGGAGGAGACCGAGCTTCCGGCCGATGCGACCACAGTGGGGGAGAGGCCGGCAGCACCAGCAAAAGCCCCTGCAAATACCTCCCCCTTGAGGAGAAGCACAGCTCGTGCGGCGACCTGGGCCGCGATGAAGTCGGCGTTCGCTTGGGCCTAGATGGCGGCGAGCCTCTCCTTCTCCTCGGCCGCTGCCTTGGCGGCCTTTGGCTCGGCCAACCGCTCCCGAGTCCTCTCCCTCCGGACTTGTCGCTTGCCCGACTCTGGCTTCCGGTCCTTCTTCACCACCAGTAGGGCGGCGCCGGCAGCGGCCGTGGTTTTGGACAACCCGTCCTCCATCGAGGGGCAAAGGCTAGGGCGGCGGCGGCGGCTGGGCAAGGGCTAGGGCGGTCGTGGGAGGGTTTGGGAACGAATGGGATGGGGAGAGAATGTGTGGCTGGCCATTGGGCCCGAGGCGGACAGGGAGGACAAAGGGGCGGACCGAGAGGCTGTCCGTCCCGCCCCAAAGCTGGACCAAAGTTGGGCCGCGTTTGGGGCGAAATCAGGTGTCCGGACATTAGTCCCTTTGCGCCAGCCCGTTGGAGCACCGCCCATGTCCGTTCGGACATAAACGGACTGGGCTGGTCCGTATGCGCCAGCCCGTTTGAGGTGCCCTAACAGATCATTGCGAACATTTGTCCATGTGCCCGTGCCGCCGCTGCCTCGTAAAATGCCCTGCCCGTGTGCCCGTGCCGCCGCTGGTTCTCGTTCCTAGCCGTCGAGACGCGTTGTGAGCTGCGAAACAGCTGCCGCCGCACACTCCAGCAGCTCATCTGCTCTTCACACTTACCATTACCACTCGCAACATCAGACCGTACGTGCGAAAAATGTGTGTTCCCGTCACCGCGAAATGCAAAAACCACGGCACGCAGAGTGAAGCTAAGAGCATCTCCAACCGGAGGCCCCAAACCCACCCCAAACGTCCGGGCGGACAGCCCGGACAGGGTTTGGGCTAAAAACCACCACCCAAAGGAGGCCCTCAAAGCCGCCCCAAACGTCCGGGCGGTCCGGCACACCCCAAACCCAGCCCATATGTGGGGAGGGTTTGGGGAGGTCCGGACGCGCCCGGACAGGCCGCCACGTCGGACGCGGCCCAACACGACCCCACATATATCCACAAAATCCCCACCCCAGTCGGAACCCTAGCTCTCACACTCTCCTCCGATCCCCTTTCCACTCCAACTCTCCTCCGTCCACAGCTTCGACAATGGCCGGCTCCGGCAGCGAATCGACGGCCGAGCTGTACTGGCATGCGTTCGCGGAGGAGGAGGAGATTGGGAGCTGCCCCGGGCCGGATGCCGCGGCGCCGTCTTCGGTGGCGGCGGCTCTTTGCAACGGCGCTGCGGGCAGTTCCGCCGCCACCGCCGCCACCGCGTCCAACGAACCAGTGGCGGCGCTTCCGCAGGTTCGCGCCTCCTTACCCCAATGTACATTTTAAGAGCCGATGTCCGATGCGTAATTTAGGAATTCGATGTTCGATGTACTCCGTAGGCCGTTCCTAGCGGTCCGGCGTACTCCGTCGGCGATGATAAGGTGTTGTGCAATGCGTGGTTGTCCACCCCGGAGGATTGTCAGACCGGAATCCACCACCCTGCTTCGTTTTGGGGCCGGATCGGTCAAGTTTTCAATGCAAACTCGGAAATTTTCCGGAACGAGGCCTCCCTCCGCCATAGATGGCGAAACATAGTGGCGGAAGTCAACAAGTTCGCCGGATGCTTTGCTCAAATGGGATCCGTAAGTTTTTATTGTTAAATTTTCTTCAATGCCGGATCCATTAGCTACGATTAATGGAGTACCTATTTCATTTTCATAGATGGATGATGCCATCCTACTGTACAACGCACTTGGGGGGAAGATGGAGACGACGGAGTGGAAGTTCGGCCATTGTTGGGAAGTACTGAAGGATATCCCGATGGTGGACTACACGCCGGATGAGGAGAGGAGAGACATGATCCGCCGAGTGGAGAGCCAGGCTCGACAGGCACGGCGTGCTCGGCAAAGGGAACGCGAAACACGGGGACGTGTAGAGGCCGCCGCTCAAGCACGCCAACAGCAAGAGGAAGCCATCGCGAGAGCGGTCGCCATAGCGGTGGAAGCTGAACGTGAAGCCAACGCCGCACGGGACCTGGAACGTCAAGCCGGAGTTCGCCGGGCACGTCGCCGTCGCCAAAGAGAACGTGCCGCAGCGCAGGACAGCCGGGTTCTCCATGATCTGTGAGAGCGTGCCTCCGCTCCGGTGTGTCCAATGAACTGTGTCCGATTAATTTCTGTGTTGAACTATGTCCGTGGATGTTTGAACTATGTTTATTCGTATGATCTTTGAACTATGATCTACGTTGCATGTCAATATGGTTTGGGGGGGGGGGGGGGGATTATTTGGGGGTTATGGTTGTATGATACCAATTTTGGGGGCTGTCCGGTCACTGTCCGCGGACGCATCTGGACGCGTCCGGGCACAGTTTGAAAGCCGGATTTGGGGCTCCGCTTAGAGATGCTCTAAAATTGCCAACATTTGTGTCTTGTTCTCTTATCGGGGCCACGCACGCAATCGTGTCTCCTCGGACGCCAATCCAAGTCCAGCTGTCATTTACGAGGCGATCCGCGTTCGTGAACACGCATTTCCTTTTTTTGCCACGCTCCAGCAGTACTATCCAAAGTTCATCATGGATTTCACATTTTTTTTTGGTTTTCCCGTCAGTGAATCAAAGCTTACCATAAAGCGACACGGTTTCGACACTCCTTTCCCCGTAAGCAACCCGTCCCAGCTGCCAGCCGCCTCCAGCAAAACCACGGCGCCGCGCTCTATATAAGCCCTTCCGCCACCAACGTCGTCGTCTCCGATCTCTCTCGCCTCCACCGCTGTCCCCAACATTACCTCCTCGCACGTCCTCCTCCACCCTCTGGAAGACGGAATACCCAAGCGATTCTACAAGGGAGAAACAACGCCATCGATCACCAGCGTCTCCGGTCCCCAAGCTGTACAAGGTGCGCTTCCATCTACGGATCCGTTCGTCGCGGTGTTTGAGTTTGCGTTTTGGCGTCGTTCCTCCCAACTTCAGTTTGCGACTCTGCATTGCTAGTTCGTAGTATCGATTTGCACCTCATGTATGTGGATTGATTCTTGCTTTTTCTGTACATTCTGAACTAATTAAGCAATGCATATAACTCGCAGATTGATCCGCAGGCGCGACGTGAGGAGCAGGCGCCGATGATGAACGACGGCCGGGTCCACCCGGCGGCGGCGGCCACCAGCTCCGACTTCTCCGGCGAGATGAACCAGTCCGCCTACTCCTCCTCCGACCCCTCCTCCAGCCCCCTCTACAGCTTCCACTTCGAGAAGCCCCTCCCGCCGGCGCTCCCCCACGGCCAGCCCAAGCAGCAGCAGCAGCATCCACCGCAGCCGCAGCAGAAGCCGCCGCGGCCGCAGCCCGGCGGCACGTACGTGATACAGGTGCCCAAGGACAAGGTCTTCCGCGTGCCGCCGCCGGAGAACGCGCGCCTCCTCGAGCACTACACCCGCCGCGCCAAGCGCCGCAGCGGCTGCTCCTGCCTCCGCGCCTGCCTCTACCTCTTCCTCGCGATCCTCTCCCTCGCCGTCCTCCTCGCCGTCGCAGTCGGCGTCGTGTACCTGGTGTACAAGCCCAGGCGGCCGGCGTACTCGGTCGTGTCCCTCTCAGTCTCCGGCCTCTCCGGCGTCGGCAACGCCTCGGCACCGGGCTCGTTCTCGCCGGGGTTCGACGCGACACTCCGCGCCGACAATGGCGCGAACGGCAACATGGGGGTGCACTACGACGGCGCCGGGAGCCGCGTCGCCGTGTCGTATGAAGGCGTGAGTTTGGCCCAGGGCGCGTGGCCGGCGTTCTACCAGGCGCCTGGGAACGTGACGGTGTTCGTGGCGAAGGCCAAGGGGACGGGGATACGGTTCTCGCAGAGCGTGCGCGGGCAGATGGCTGCGGCGGAGCGGCTCCGGTCGGTGCCGTTCGACGTTGACATCAAGGTCCCCGTGCGGCTGCAGCTCGGCGGGGTGAAGACGTGGGCCGTGCCGGTGACGGTGCGGTGCGCCATGGCGGTGGACAGCCTCGCCGCCAACGCCAAGGTGGTGTCCAGATCGTGCGACGTGAAGGTGCCCTTCCTGTTCTGGAGGACCTGAACTGTGGAAGCAGAAGAAGTGGTTATCATCCTTGGTTGATTAGGAGAGCAGTTCTTGGTAGCAACGGATCCGTGCCACCCTGATGGTTTTTCTCTACATTAACTTGTACGTTGGTTTGATCGAGAAATGTTTTTTTCGGGCGAGGATATCGTTTAGTAGTGCTCATTATGTTCTGTTATGAAATTGAGCAGCAACTGAGATGTTCATGAGCTGCACCTGTTTTCTTCTCCAGAGTACTGAAGAAAAATGGTCCTCGTACACTGACACCTGTTTTGGACAGCATAGAAGGAATTTTCATCAACTACATTATGTAACTTCAGTATCGACTACTAGTATATTATCTTAGTTTTGTCGAACAGACAAGAGGATTTACATTCCTGTGAAATTTTTCATGAATTGTTCTGAATCTCAAATGCGTGAATTGCCATGAATACCTCTGACACAATCAGAATGTCACATGAAACTTGGATGTAGTCCACTGTCCACTTCACACTGGCATCTTTATTCTTTTGCAGTCACTTGGAACTGTAAAGAATCACACAGAGTTCGCATGGCTAATCTGAATATTCAGTACTATGGGATATGGCAACCATAATGTTCCTTTCGGCATAATAAATAACCTCAACATCCCGTGGTTGTATTGACAAGAACATGCTAAGAGTTCAAAGTAACACTGACAGAATAAATCAGTTCATAAGTTCACGGAAACAAGATCAGTCTTAAGAAAAGGGATAAGGTAGCTGCTACAGTTGAGAGCGGGCGGAAAGGAGGCGACCAGAGTTCCCGAGGTCTCGCCGGCGTCTCCCGCCGCTCCCCTCCGCCTCCGGTCGCCGTTTTGGCACCATGAGGTGGGGGGGAGCTCGGGTAGTCGTGGGTGAGTGTAGATAGGACCTTCTTGTAGGTTTAGGTTCCAGGCGGCGGCGTCGAAGACGGGATCGATGCGGCCGGTGTGGATGCTGTTCTTCCCCTCCTTCCGTTTCGGCCTCGGCGCCGGGGAGGCTGTGAAGTGGTTTGGTCCGGTGCTTCTCTCCATCCTGCTCTCTCTGGCCGGCTGTGGTAGCGAGGGGAGAAGGCGGTGGAGGTCGGCGTTCCGGTTTTGGTGGTGGTTCAGGTGGGGGTCTTCCTCGACGCTTCTGCTCTGGTTCGTCGTGGTGGCGAGGGGAGCGAGCTTCTGGAAGTTGCAGGGTGTTGTTGCTGGTGGTCCTGGGCGGCGGCGGGGCGGCGGGAAGCAGGGTGGTGCGGGGTCTCTGGCGCTATGGCTGTGCGTGTTAAACGGCCTCGGTTCCGTCGCTGGCGGCGGACGGCTCATGCAGCTTTCTACAAGGTGGAGGCGCTTCTTCCCCGACGGCGAGCGGTACGGCGTCTCCGGCAAGGCCTAGGAGCTCGGACGCGCGGCGTCTGGATCTGATTGTGGTTCTTCTCTGCAGCTTAGGGAGTTCTTTGCATATTCTTGGTCCTCTGTGTAATTTCGTTTTCTTTTTGGACCTGGTTGTAATATGTTCTGAGCTGCCTTCCTTTGTAATCAGATCTCAGTCTTAAGAGACTGGAGCAGGTCATCACAATCAAGCATGTGCAAATCCCACCGTGGGAGAGTCTGATGTTTGAACTGCACAAGTCAGATTGTTGTAGAAAGTGTATTCCAACGTATCAGTTCAGAGTTTCAGAATAACCTGAGCATGCCTCACAACTTCATGAATTTGAACTGGTTTTCGAATACAATCCAACAATCTGTCCGTTTCGCAATCCGATTTCTGAAGAATAAATCCATCTCGGCAATTCAGCGCGATCCAAGCTGGACGCCCGCTGTTCCATGAGGCAGACTTAGCACAAGGTAATATTCAGAGCCTGGTTTTCCGGTGTTAGCCTTTGCCTTCTGGTCAACTAACTGCTGTGATAGAGTAGTACTAAAAAATGTTGTGAGCTCGGAGCTCCCAACGACTAACTCTAGTATCTTCACATCTTGGCTTGGCCGGCTCAGTATCAAAACCATATCCGATAAATTGTCAGAATATATACTTCTGTTACTTCTCTGTTCGGATTGTATACTAGTTTCTAGTTCTTAGTGCGGCTCCATGAACTTCAACTGAATTTCAAGCCTTTTCATTTGTTCAAAGTCCATGAAGGAAAACCTCTCGGTCGATCAATGTGATATAATCATTTTGAGAAATAAACCTGAATATTGTGAGCATGGTGGTTGCTAGGATGCGGACCACAAGTCCACAACTCAGGTGACCTCACAGACCTTTGTACAAAGTTGTCCATTTATGACGCTCATTCGATTATTGCCATCAACTTCAACTATCCTGAAAAGATGAAGGAAGTTTATACTTTCTCAGAATATTGGTTAAGACAGTAAATTAACACATTTGCACTTAAATGGAAATATTGTCTTCTTGCGGGTGACAAACTAAAAGGAGAATGGAACATGACCTGGTCTGATGGCGGTTTCGGTCACACAGAGTTGGACCAAGGTGATTTTGGGCTCGGGCACAAGAAAGGCCCAATCTGGGTTGAACTTTTTCTTAAGGAAATTATTCGACTTGATTGAGAAATAATAGAAATTACATAAAACTGAATCAAGAACAAACAAGAAAGATCGATGATAAAACTAGAAGTTGCATCGAGATTTTCCAAAGTCGTCACCTCGAATTACACCTTTCCCATCTTGATTTTTTTTCACATCTTCGGGGAAGAAACTGCAAACAACAAACCCTCACAAGCTGACCTTGTTTTGCATAGCTGCATGAGGCACCACCTCGATATTTGAAAAACCCTAAGCATGTTCAACGCATTGTCGCCCGGACACACACACAAAACGAAGGTTGTAAAATCGTGGCTTCGTCGACATGTTATCGGGGAAGATCGTGAGTAAAGAAAAGAGTGAAACTAGATGCCAAAACAAACTTCACATCGTAGGCTCCCATGTGTCGGGCATGATGGTCCCATAGTTACTTTGATCTTTGCCTCCTCATCTAGAAATTTGTCGGATCAAGACTGATTTTTTTGCAACCCTAGCCAGTAAGCTTACGGGTTGTCAGGACCAGTCAAGGGTCTGTGACAAATCATCACAACACTAGTTATTAATGATAAAACCACTATAACAATTGTTATAAAACTATAAATGGAATTTAGTTTTCATCGAACCAATGGTTAGGTTAACCTAACCTAAAAAAGAGACCAATGGGCCAAATGAAAAACCCACAAACCCATTAGGTTCTTTAGGTTCAATCCAAAAGAACCAGAGGTTATCCATTTCGCCTCGTACCCGGCACGAGCGAACGGCTCGGCTGCCGCGCCGAGCGCCGCCCGGCCGCCTCACCGACCAGCTGCCTCCCTCCCCGAGCGCCTGATCCGGCCTTCCCACCGACCTCGACGCATTCCTACCTACGGCCGCTCCGTTTCCTCTCCTGCATCGGCCCCATAGCTTGGACCATCGCGCCGCTGCCTCGTTGACTTCCACCGTTGGCCGGACGGAGATTGACGGCACCCTACTCTCTCTCCCCACCAAATGCCACCAAGATATAAAACCAGTTCTTTTGGAGGCGTAACGATGAAAATGTCCCACTTTTTACTTATTTATAATTAATTATCTGAGCATACAATATTAACACATATATTTCGATTAATCTTGGCAAAACCACCACATCATTATGCTGATATTTAATGTGATATAATATTTTCGTTCTACCGTTGGACAATTACAATTTTAAGCTTCAGTGGTAATCTGTGCCACTTAGATAATACTAGTTACATTCATGTTTTTTTAGCTTAACATCACTAGACATCTTGTCGAATATCTACATAATGTAACATTATCATGACTGAGTTTTTTTGAAAATGCAAAAATGGTGTATCTTCTTATATACAGTATAACCTAATAGATATATCTAAATTATAATACATTGCAAGAATATTCGAGAGTATTGATTTATGTTGAGGGGTTTGCTTTTCTCACAAGTGTAATATTTTGGTATAGATTTATTTTCACAAGTGTGGTATTTTTCTTTCGTCAAGGGAAAGAGGTGGATGAGTAATATAAGAAATTGTTTTGTTGTGGGGCTGATTCCCTACCCTTTCGATATCTTGGTATCCTAATTCATTATCTTAAACTTCTAAGAAAGAAATGGGTAGAAATTGATGATCGTGAGAAAAAAATGAGTAATTGGAAGGGCAAGTTGGATGTTAATAGGTTTTCTCAAAATGTTTGGTCACACTTTGTGTAGTTTGACATTTGAAAAAATTATACGCATTATTTGTAACAGAGGTAGTAAGAAATAACATTCTAACCAAAGATAATTTACTTAGAAGAGGTTGGACTAGGATTGAGCAGTGTCACTTCTGTAATGAGAAGGAAATGATTTATCATCTTTGGTTCAGTTGTGCCACGTGCAAGTTTATTTGACAGGTAGTTCCTGTGCATTTACGAACTGATGCTTGCTTCTAAACATTGTTTCCGGATGACTCAACAAGTGCTGTATATCGTATGTGCAATATAATTAATGTGTGGACGATATTGCAGAAAATATAGGACAGAAGAAATCTTGAGAAAGGGAGTAGAAAAAGCTGAAGTTGGTGATTCGTGAAGCTTAACCAAGACCTCATGGTTGGGCACCAACTATAGCAAGACTGATGGTGTGACAATGTTTTTGTGTTTGCATGTTGATGAATCTGAAGAAGTAGATGTTTTCTGGAGGAGAGGATTTCTTATTTGACACTACTTTAAAATATGATTCCTTATTTAGCTCTAGAAATTTGTTCCGTCCCTCTTTTACACTTGGTCTAATTTTTATTCTCTATATGACACTCTAGTTTGAGCACCAACGGTGTAAAATACGTAAATGAAAGACGTTTTTGCCCCTATTGCATTATGTGACCACATATTTGTATACAAGACAAAATATTTATGCATGATAAAATGAGTAATAATACATGATTTTGACTGCATGTTCGACACGATTCTCTTTTATTGCTTATTGTGTAGTCCCGCACAATTTTTTGAAACAAGGCAAAAGCTTTGCCTTTTATATTGATATAAAAGGTGCAAAGACAAACAAAAGGCCGAGGCCTAAAAAGGTCGTAGCCCAAAGAAAAAGAGCAACAAGATTACATAGCGCCTAACCCCCGATGATTTCTGCTAACGTTTTCGCTCCCGCCAAAATCCAGTTCTTGCTTTCGCTCTTGATGTGTTGAAAAAGGGCCGATGGCATTGTGAACTTGTTGTTGAAGACCCTCGCATTTCGCTCCTTCCAAATCTCCCAAGTGATGAGGATTATCGCCGTCTGCATACCCATGCGAGATGGAGAGGGCAGGGAAGCAAGCTCTTTCCAGTAGTCAAACATGGTGGCCTTGGAAGATTGGAGGCTTTGGATGATGGAGGGGTAGTGAAGCCATGTCGAAGCCTCCAACCAGATCCTTTTGGAGTAGCGGCTCTCAAAAAGTATATGCCTTCCCGTCTCATGCTGGCATCTGCAAAGTTGACACAACGGTTGATGTGGCCATCCTCTGATGGCGAGACGGTCAGAAGTCCAAAGGCGATTCTGAAGAGCAAGCCAAGCGAAGAAAGAGCACTTTGGAGGGGGCCATGTGTTCCAAACTACCGTCATGAACGGGCATGGAGAAGATCCGATGAACTGAGCTTTGTAAGCAGACTTAGCCAAGTAAACCCCCGTGGTCGATAGGGTCCATGTGATGGTGTCAGCAATTCCTGGAGACAGAGTGATCTCCCGAGTGAGGGTCAAAAGGTGAACGAACTGCGTGATGTGATCCACCGTGAAGTTATCAACGCGGAGGTCAGCAATCCATTTGAAGTCAGTGAGTGCGTCGTGGACATTTCTGTTCTTCCGCTTGGAAGCCTCGAAGAGGTCAGGGGCAAGCATCCTAGGACTGAGCCCTTGGAGCCAAGAAGACCCCCCCCCCCCCCCCCCCAGAAAGAAGCTTTGAGGCCATCACCGATTGTGACCTGGGTGGCCGCATTGAAGAGACATTTGTCCGTGTAGTCAGTCGGGTTACCATCACTGTTCGACACGAATTTTTACGTGAAAGTTAAATTGAATTTCGTCGCTTGCTGGACACACGTGTGTGTGACGTGACAGTACGAGTATTTCTATCGCTTGAACACGTACATAGGCTGTCTGATTTAATTCGCCGAGACATGCAAGTATACAGGGCACATCAGTACATCACGCTAGGTAATGGAAACGACCCAGCACAAGGATTTGATGGATTGACTAGGTAAATTTGGTGCGGCGGTGCTGTATATTATTTGTATTATTCTGGGTAGCGGACTAAAAGATATGAATTTTATGAATTTAGCGCTTTCCTATAATTACGAATTTGCTGACGGGTGAGACCCAGGCGTAAGGATTTTAGCTATCATCGTGGCGACACGTCGCGCTCGTCCGTTAACCCGTAGGGGAAAATAATTGTGTAAAAATATTGATTTTTGAACACTTTTTATTTTATGAAAATTGTTTAAGTAAAATGGTCTCAGATGGTAGGAATCGAATATTGTTTGGAAAAATGTTTTTTAAAAAGAATAACCTTTATGTTAGTTCGTCTGGTGTGGTCAAAAATTGTGTAGATTGCATGCAAATAATTAGTTAATTGAAATGTTCAATTTTAGTTCGTAATTAGAGGAAATGCATTGGTCGAGCATTTAATAAGTTTAGCTTCATATATTTAGAGGAAGTGCGTTTGTATGTCCTTCAAATCTTGACTAAATTGGAGTTTTGAAAACATGTTTGTTTTTTTGCCATAAATAGGTAGTATTTTTTTTCTGATAGCTCGGATACGTAGTTATATTTTTCGGGTGGGTAAATTCAAGAATGTTGTTTGTTTGAACACTTTTTATTTTATGCATATTGTTTAAGTAAAATGGTCCTACCTTTTAGGAATATATTTTTTGTGTAAAAAATATTTTTAGAAAGAATAACATTGACGCTAGTTCGTCTGATGTAGTCAAATATTATCGTGTCGAAATTGTTGTGTGTGAGGTTTTTTTTTTTTTTTGGTTTAATGCAATTTTTGTGTGAAGAGTTTGCAAATATGGTAAATTTGAAATTTTTCGATAGTTTATATACATTTTTCTGAATAATAAATTGTAAGTTATGATTTTTTTTCTTTCAATTCTCAGCATTTTGGTGGAATTGCGGGACCTATGCCATGTAGGACCCAAGCATCAGTTTTTTTTTTTTGCAAAAAAATTGTTTGTGGAAATAGGAGGCTGACGGTGGGCCCGGGGTGTCGTCACAGTGTGACGTCTGCCGTCGGCGGCGGCCGCGCCGTCGTGCTCTCGCGGTGGAGTACGCGAGGACGCTCGCAGGCCTGGGATTGCGCGGAGGCGACAGAGGAGGTGCAGGGGAGCCGAAAGGGCGGCGCAGCGGACCATTTCGTCGGCGAAGTCGCCGGCGGCGAGCGAAACGGCGGCCGCGGACCGCGGGAGCGGCGTCGACGATTGCGGCGTCCAGGCGGCGTGCCGGCAGACGTTCCACGGCGAGGAGGAAGGGGAAACGACAGCGGAGGTCGCCGTGATCTTCGATCTGGGCGGGGAGCAGTGCTGCGGCGGCGGTGAGCGTCGGCGGCGGGGGCGAGGTCGGTGGCGCGTGGGAGCGAGGAAGGAGAAGGGGGGCTCTGGTGGCGTTTTGCGGGTAGGTCCCTGTAGTTTCTGCAATTATCGGTTAGGTCCTTCTGCGTGCAAATGGTGGGACTGCTCCGCAATTTCCTGTGAACACATGACGCTTTTCATAAAAACGACGCGCGGACGTCTGCGGGCCGTCTGATCGAAGGGTGACGGCGCGGATCCGTGCGGGTACTGTAGAAGTTCGAATTTTTACTGTAGATGCGCACTGCGGTGACGTGGAGCCGCGACGGGGAGGCAAACGGGGTCAGCTTTGATATATAGTATAGATTCCATAGAAGGCTATTTTGATATGGTCAACAAATGGCATTATCCTAACATGGTTAATTAATTCCAGCATATACAACATATCGGAGAGATGTAAAAAATATTCAATGTGGTTTTTAAGAGGGATGTAACATGTTGTTTTGGCCACATGGTGCATCAGGGGTACAATGGTCTTTGTGTGCCACACTTAACGTTAAAATGTATGGAAGTGTCACATAGGGAACAAATTTCTATCTGGTGTCAAATAGGGAAGATAAACGTTTTCAGGGTCATATAAGAGCATCTCCACCGGCACCCTCCAAATCGCTATCCGGCACCCCCAATTGAGGCCCAATTGGGGGGGGGGGGGGGGGGGGGGTGCAGGACACATGTCCGCCCAAATTTTGGAGGCCACCCACAGCGGCGCCCCCCAAAGGCCCGCCCCCCAACGGCGAGCAACGGATCGAACACCTTGTGGGTGCCAACTTGTTTCAGCCGCGGCATTCGAACTAATTAAAAACGGTACAAATTAAACTAAAATGATGCAAGTTACAAACTTAAACTAAGATGTTACAAACTTAAACTTAAACTAAAACGATAAAAAATTAAACTAAAACGGTAGCTAAACCCTAATCTAAACGCCGCCGCTCGGGCCAGCCTCATCGTCGTGCACGGCCTTGGCTAAGCGCGAGCGCACACGCCTCTCCTGCCGGAGCGCGCTCGCCACCCGGCGCATGGCATCCCTCTCTGCCGCCCGGCGCTTGGCATCCCTGTCTGCCGCCGCAGTCCTCACCTGCGCCTGTCTCGCCGCTCGCATCTGGTTCAGCTCCTCGTTGGACTCCCGCTCGGCGCGCAGCTGGGAGGGGCCGCATGCGCTAGCTCCTCCGCCTGGGCGATGAGCTGCGGATGCCTGGGCTCCTCCGCCTGGGCGTTGAGCTGCTCGTACGCCGCCCGCTCGGCGGCCATGAAGGCGCGGCAATGCTCGTCGCGCTCCGCGCTCGCGATGGAGGCCTGGATGATGGCGGCCTCCATGGCGTCCCCAGCCGCCTCGTAACCGAGCCTGACCTGGCGGCTTGCCTGCTCGTTGCGCCAGGTCTCGAACGAGTTGGCGTCAACCACCTGGTCTGGCCACAGCGGCGGCGGCAGCACCACCTGCTCCGGCTCCTGCTGCGGCGGCGGCGGCACCTCATCGAGCTCCGAAGGCGGCTCCTGGCCGGGGTACGGGTCCTGCACCGGCTCCTCCTCGTCCACGTCGACGTCGTCCACATCCACCCAGTCGAACGGCTGTTCGTCGGCATCGGCGTCCTCCTGAGCACGGCGTGCTGCCTGGGTGAGGGTGGCCCATGAGGTGGCGAGGCGGCGAGGCATGGTGCTCTGGGCTACGACTACGGCTGGTGGTGTGGTCAAGTGGCTACGGCGAGCGTCGGTGCTGGTGTGGTGAAATGGATGCACGGCGGGGGCCTCCTTATAGCCGGCCAAGGTCGAGGCGGAAAAACGAGGCGGGAAGCGGTGGCGCTGGGCGGGAAGCGCCGGGTGGGTGAGCACGCGTCGCGTCGAAGTTAATGGCGGCAACACGCCTCCGCCACTGCGCCGCTTGGGAAGCCGGGAAAGGCTGGGCGCTCAGCAGGCGCCGCCGTAAATGCGAGGCGTGCGGGAGACGCATCGCGGTCCCGTCCCTTCGTCGCCTGTGGAAACACGTCGCCATTAAGCGGACTTAACGGCCTCCTGCACGGCGCCTTAAACCCATGGCCAGGCCGACGTTGTGTGTATGACGGATGGGCTACCCCGTCGGAGGCCATGTCCGGGCAGTGTCCGTCACCCCGAGAGGGCCTCCAAATTTGGAGGCTCTCTCGGGGTGCCGGACACGAAATTGCACAGGACGACCCTTTGGGAACCCCAATGGCCCTTTGAGGGGTCCTTTGGAGAGTGCCGGTGGAGATGCTCTAAGGAATCACATTTGTCACTTGCAGTGTTAATGTTGTGCACATGGATCATAAAATTTTATGAGTACTATCAATGTCTAATTTTTTCCCACATTTTTTGAAAACATTTTAAGGTTTTAACTAAAATCGGTTGCACCACATACACCAATTCGCCCGTTTCACATGATACGTTATGTGAAACGTTCTCGATCAACGCGCATCGACGTGCACAAGGATCGCAGCGGACTGGAATCCGGTGGCTCCACACATAGCCGTATGTGACTGGGAACGGCCACCTATGCGTAGAGGTAGTGTTCTGTAGCCACGCCCACGCCCACGCCCACAGTACGTACCTAGTCGTTGGTACGTCTACGTACAACACATGAACACGCTATGATCATGAAGCCAATTGTAACATGCGAATTATCTGCTGGAAGAAGCAATTGCTTGCATGTCTTGTCTTTAGTCGCCATTCTGCGCGGGTCAAGTTAAAAATATAGGCATATATCAACATTCTGCAGTGTTTCATTCTTATTCCGAGTACTACTCCTGAATCCTGATAGCAACCCGCTTCCAATGATTCTCTGTTTTCTGTTTGGTGAATGGAAGCTGCCAAAAGAAAAGAGTGATTGGATGACAGGGAGTGGACGTGGAGTCGTGGATAGACGCGCATTATTCTTCTGAAGCTTCACAACAATCAGCGGATACAAATCTGGATAAGCATCCGCAGGTGCGAGTTGCGTGCGCCATGAGGTGAAATGAACGAGAGTCTTGATTAATCGATTTAATTCGCCGCGGCCGAATAAATCCAGGGATCGGGCACCAACCGATGGGCCAACCAATCAGCCGTGGGGTTTGGTTATAGCATCTCCAGTCGAGGCGTCCAAACGGCTACCCAAACGTTTTTGGGGCGTGTCGGACAGTTTTTCACCCCCACTCGCGGCGCCCAAACGCGAATTGTGTCCGGCGTGGCCCAGTTTTCGGTCCGGCACGCCCAGCCCACGCCCTCATTTTGGGTAGAGCTCGGGCGGCCCCGGACACAACGGCGTGCGACGCCACCTACCCCTCCGACGCGCGGGCCACAACTGTCAGCGACTAGGCAAAAGCAATAAATGCCGGCTTCGCTCCAATTTCTCCCCCAAATCCCATTTCCCCTCCACTCTTCCCGCCAAACAAAAACCCTCGAGCCGCGCCGCCGGCTGTGCCCAAGGTACCAAAGGCGAAGGGGAAGACAGCGGCGAGGACGATGGCGGCGGGGAAGACGCTGGGCGTTAGCAAGCAGCGCAAGCCCCCCGCCCAAGGAAAAGCCGGAGGGGATCTCGCAGCACGATTGGGACCTGGACGTCCTCCGGCGCCGATTGGAGACGCAGAGCCGTGGCGGCCGTCGCGTGAAGTAGAGAGCCCGGAATCTGCTCGACCCGCCGCCGCCATTGACGGCGAAGAACATCGCCGCCATGAACAAGACCATCGCCGCCTTGAACCAAGCCTTCGCCACGGGAGGAAGCCAAGAGAGCAGCGCCCCTTTGCGATGCAAGATCGGCAGCTCGCCGTCGAGTTCGTCATTCTTCGCCGACAGTGCCGCCGGCACGCCCCGCTCCAAGTTCTCCCCCGAGTATGGCGAAAGCCAGCAGCAGTACCACGGCGGCTTCGACCCGAACACCATCTTCCCGTCGTGCGGCCTCGATCTAAACCAGACCGTCGATCTGGAGTCGCCGGCGTTGCGGAGACAACCCACCGTCCAGATGCACGCACAGGCCGGTCGTAGCCTTTCGTTCGACGCAGGCGCCTCCCATGTGGTCGACGGAACGACCCCCGATCTCACCGATCTCACCCAGGTATGATGTCGTGCTCTGCATTCATGGAGTATAGGACAGACGTGTTCATAGGCGAGTCGTGACCGCCGGAGTTGTTTTATGTGCATAGGAGAACACCGACATCATGGCCGACCTTATCAATGACGGCGCCCGGGCGGCGGAGGGCGCCGAAGAAGATGACGACGAGTTCGACGAGGATGAGGTGTATTACGACGAGGACGAGGACGACGATGAGGGCGCGGACGATGCTCTGACCGGCGAGGACGCACAGTCGAATAAGAAGGGCAGCCGTGGCACAATTTGGACGACCAAGGAGGACGTGTGCATGGTCGAATCATGGAAGACCATCACTACCGGCTGCTAAATCATCGGCGCGAACCAGACAAGCACCGCATACTGGTCGCGGATCAAGGACGAGTTCGACGAGCGCCTGTTCACCAAGGAGTACTACAAGGTGCCCATGGAGCGCATCCGAGGCGCCATCGAGCATAGGTGGCACATCGTACAACGCGTCGTCAATAAGTTCCACGGCTGCCATGAGAACATCCGCGATCGACAAGAGAGCGGGAAGGGCCCATCGGATAAGGTGACCGCCGGCTTGCGATCCCCTTGATGATGTTTTGCTTCCGTCGTCTTATTTTGATCGTCGTCAGCCTGCGATCAACCTCGGCTTCCTTTGTTGTAGATCATCGATGCCCTTGTGTTGTACCGAACCCTCAACAAGGAGAAAGACTTCCGTTTGATGCATTGCTACAAACTTCTCCAGAATTGTGAGAAATGGAAGGCGCACCGGAAGACTCTAAACAAGAACGGCCACGCCAACCTCAACGCCGATGCGGAAAACTCAGAGGGGCGGCCAGTCGGGAACAAGAAGGCGAAGGCGGTCTTGGCGGCGGCGGCAAAGACGGACAGGGTTCAGTCGTCCATCGACAAGGTACTCGCCGAGGTCTCCTCCAACTCGACCTTGAGGCGCGACGAGAACAACGCAAGGTGTGGTCCTTGATGCAAAAGGCTGACGTCAAGATCGACCTCGAGCAGAAGAAAGCCGCCGTCAAGAAGCGGAGCCAAGATTTCTTGATCTTGACAGCCGACGTCTCCGGCATGGACCCGCTGGTGAGGGCGGCGCACAACATGTTTCGCGCCGCGATCCTGCAAGAGCTTGGGCTCGTTCCACCCGCGACCGACGGCAACGACCGACCTGACCCACCGACCTGACCCAGCCTGGTGCCGGCTACGTGCCCCAGCCCGGCGACACCATCTAGACCGGCGGCGGCGACAACCTGTGGCCGGCATCGACATCTCCCGGCATATTTTTGGCGTATTTTGATGGCCCAACTTCGAGTTTGTGGCCGAGTGTGGCCGATCGCGGCCGAAACTCTTAATTTCTGGCCGGTTTGTGGCCGATCGTGGCCGAGTGTGGCCGAAACTCTTACTTTGTTGCCTACCATGGCCGTTGGCGGTTGAAACATCGATTTCTCGCCATTATTTAATGACCCTCTCATTTGAATTTTTCAAAAAAAACCTAGATTGGTCCGGCTTTGGGCGCCGCAAGTGGGGAGCGACGACGCCCAAAGCCAGCGACTAGTCCAGTTTTAATGAAGTATTCCGTTACCTTCCTTTATTCTTATTTTGACCATTTAGTTGAACTGACTCTGTTAATTCGCTCTCACGGAAATTGGATTGCGATTTCCTCTGTCCGGAAGGCCTTTGGGCGGCCGTTTGGGTGCCGCGACTGGAGATGCTCTTAGGCAGCGGTGCGCCTCCCGGGCGAACAAGCTTGTGCTGCGTCGGGGCCGAGGTCGCACTCGCCAAACAGTGCGCGCGCGCTCGGGGGAGTATCGACGACCGTTCCCCGTCGTGCTATCGAGTGGCGACCTCGTTGTTTCAGTGACGCGGTGACGCCGGTTACTCCGACGAGACAATTTTCCCTCTTACTATAACATTCGACTGACATATGAGCATCTCCGATGTGAAATAGGCACCTGAAAACAGTTTTAAGGCACCACTTTCGAAATTTAGGCCACCAAATATAAAACATTTATACCCGATGATGTTAAATAGGGCAGCAGAAAATTCTAGATGATTGAAAATAGGGCACCACACTTTGTGCTCTATAATCACAATTACAAACATATGTGACACAAATATCATGAAACTCATATCTAAATGATTCTTAACACAAATAAAATGCATATAGTACTTAAATACTAAATCAGTACATCACACAAATAGTTCATCAATTATTACATAGTTTACGATCAAGTTTCACAGAAATCAACTAAAAAATACAAATAGTTCGACATACAACAATAAGTTCACCACATACAACAAGCTAGTGATTTTGTTGCCCAAACCATGTCCCACTCCTCGACGAGATCATTCTTAAGATCCGCGTGCACATCGGATTCACGAATTTCATGGTACGAGTCAAGAAAGCGGGTGATGCGGTCTGCCAAATCAAAGCTCCCCGGGTTGGCTTGGCCCTGCAGACGACCGACGGAGGGTGGCGGCCGGCCGAAACCGGGCGGAACTTGCTCTGTGACGGGCTGGGATTCACATCGACGGCGGGGCGTGGCTAGCCATCCCGAGCTACCGGAGGAGGGCGGCCCGGCGGGTCCGGAGGGCGACGAAGGCGGATCGATTTGGCCGGGATGTTGGCCGGCAGCGGTGTGGGTCAGTCGCGCGCGGGAGAGAAGGAAAGGCTTAAGTGGGTTGTTAGGCTGCGCGCGTGTGGTTGATTTTGTTTTGCATCGCCGGTTTGGTGTCCCAAATTTGCAACATGAGAGACTTGTTTTTTGGGCATGATGCAAAAATTTGCAGCACCAAATAGGAATAGGGCATCTGTTGAAGCACGTTTTTTGACGTTTGGGACCATAAAACTTAGTTATATTTGTTTTACATCATCTGTTGGAGATGCTCTAAAAAATACACTTGAGTGCGCCGGCTTTGCTTATCTAATCCTATTTGTCTGTATGGAACCTACCTACTACCTCCGTATCGAAATATGAGATGCTTTAGCAATTTTCTGATACTACACCTAGACTCGTATTAGTCTGTAGATTCACTCATTTTACTCCGTATCTAGTCCATGGTCAAATGCTTATAACATCTTACATTTTGATACGGAGGGGTAGTTTGCATTGCTTTCCAGGCTATTTCTAGTATAATTTGTCTTAAATAGTTCTTTGACCAAATTTTAGTCACTAGCTAATGGCTATTCCAAAATTTTCAAGAAGATATTGCATCTCAGCTAAAACGTTTGTTCAAGTGACGTTTTGACAACTCAAACTTAGAGATGAAAACGGCAAAGTCATTTGAAATAAGTCATCCGGCATCTGCGTTGGCGTTTTGACATTCTCGTGAGACATACGCCATTCATACTGACATTTTCCTATTCTCATACCTCCGAGATTCAGATATGCCATTTAGTACTTCCTCCGTCCAAAAATAAGTGTCTCAAGTTTTTCCATTATGGATACATCCACTCTTGGAAAAACTTAAGACACTTATTTTTGGAACGGTGGGAGTATATTTTTCCACCGATGGAGTACTATGTTGACTGTATGTTGGTCGAGTACAGACGGCAGGTAAAAAAGAGAGTTGCGAGCACCTTGGACAAATATCTGGGGTAAACACACAAAATTAGCCGCAAGATCAAATTACCAGGACATCCAGCTTTGCCATTATTGCCAGCGTGCCGTGCTGTCAGTTCGTACGTCGTTGTACATTCTGCGAAAGCGAGGGTGGATCTCCTCGCCCTCCGAGGTTGGGAAACGACGAAAATTAACCTGTGTGGTTCACGTGACCTCCTCGCCGGGGGGTCACCGGAGCCACCAGACCAATTCCCGATTCCTCCTCACCGCGCTGCGTCGCGGTTTACGACGCTGCTTCCGCATGTTGCCGTCGAAAGGTCGAGTTCCGCCGTTCCCCGTTCTCGATCGTGGCAGTCGATACCGTTAGTCCTTTACGTGTGCGGACGAGCTTCAGCCACTACGAGTGTGGAAACATAGGTGCGTACCAGCGTACGTATGTCGTTACAAACCTCCAACTACTCGCCATGTACTCCCTCCGTTCCGATTTACTCGTCGCGACATCGTTTTTGCAAATACACCCTGACCCTTTGTTCCGACTCAACCCGTAGTCCTCGTCGTCTCCTTCCTCGACAGAAGGTCACCGACACAACTCGCTCTCCGGCGCCGCCCCGCCCCGTCCCGCCCTCCGCCTTGCTCCCCCTCCCTCGGCTCCACGCCGCCGTCCTCCCCTACCCCGCCCCGCCCCACGCGAGTTGCTGCACTCCCTCTCGCCCACGCCCCCAACCCACGCTCGCAAAGATTCCCCTTTTTCTGCGACCACTCACAGAGCACGCTTCTTGCCGGCTCCGGCGGCGGCGCTCATGCCCTGGATCCCGAAGATCCAGCTCCGGTGGTCTCCGGTGGTGGCTGCGACGTGGAGGAGCTCGGCAACCCCGTCCCGAAGGTTCGCGTCCTTCCTCGCCTTCCCCCATGCGGGCGTGGCCACCGCCGCCGTCGAGGTGCCCGAGCCGCTCGATTCGGTGCACCACGAGGTCGAGCTCGTCGTCGTCATCTTCCGCCGGTCGCCGCGCGTGCGATGTCCCCGAAGCCTGACACTTGGTCGCGCCCACCATCTCCATCGTCCTGCCGCGCTCTACGCCGGGATCGCCGACCCGCACGACAGGTTCCAGCGCACCATGCGGGACACCCAGGGTGCGCTCATCGTCGCCTCCACGCTCCAGAGCTCATCGTCGCCTCCACCCATGGGATTAAGTGGCCCATGGCGCATCATCGTCAGGTGAGTCAGGCCAACTTCAGTGTTGAACTGTTGATTGTTGAAACAGAGTCAGTAGTGGTGTGCCTTCTGTTGTGGTCTGGCATCCGATTTTTGTGCTGATTGTTGAGCCGTAGTGTGATTGTTTTATAGCCTTTTTTGATGCATTAATCTCTTCAAAATTCTGTGCAATGAAACCTGAACCTGAACCTATGTCCATACTGCCATAGTCTACGTATGCCATGTTTCTCCTATGTCTGCAATGAAACCTGAACCTGAATTTTCTTGGTTGTACACTAAAATCTGAACCTGAATTGGAGTAAGTAAACTAGAGTACACATCAAGTTCTATTTGAACACTGCTACTGATTGTAAACTTGCTGTAGCAGTATACAGAAAATACTAGTGTCACTGCAGCGATTCATCAACTGGCAGTAATTAAGAGGCACAACTACTTCACCACCTAAATGATCCAATAAATGATGCAGCAAAAATAATCACTTTGTAGTCCAGGTCTAATGCATATTGTCCCTGAAATATGGTGCTATCCAATAGCTTCACCACCTCTCCTTGGAGTATCTACAACTATCATCATGTTCTTCTGTCATCTTGTGCTTCTATCCTTCTGCTCTTATTATGCTGCTTGGAGAGTGCCGGTGCCCGGAATGTGCTGCTACTCTTATTATGCTTGTTGGTACTGCTGCTGCATGGAGGTTGTTGTTGCTGCTGCTACTGCCTGAAGTGAGCTGGTGCTTGGAGCTTGTTGGTACTGCTTGGAGGTTGTTGTTGCTGCTGTCTAGAGGTTGTTGTTGCTGCTTGGATGATTCTCTTTTCCTGCTGCTTGAAGGCGGATAATTCTCTTTTCCTGCTGCCTGGAGCTTCTTGTTTCTACTGCTGCTTGAGGGGAGCTGGTGCTTGGAGCTTGTTGGTACTGCTGCTGCCTGGATGATGTTGTTGCTACTGCTGCCTGGAGGTTGTTGTTTCTGCTGCTTCAAGGTTGCTCGTTTCTGCTGCTTCAAGGCTGCTGCTGCTCTTTTCCTGCTACTAATTTTCTGCTGCTGAATCACTTTTTCTGCTGCTAAGGTTGCTTCGGCCTCTTCTAGAAAGGCTAGGGTCTCTTCAACTAGCTCACGGTCGATAGGTAGAGCGATAGGAAGCCGTCCTTCTGCCTGCCGGCGCTCCTTGTTCATGTGAGGGATCGAGTAGTTTATCGCTCCTTTATTTCTCATAACCTCTCGGATGCATGACTGCAACGTCACAAAGCTTCTAGCTAGCTTATCAACTGGGTAGTTTCGATATTCCTCCTCCACACCTTCTATCAGTTCCCTGATGCTTTGAGGTGCTCTGCAATCGGTGTGGGACTGGAGAGACCTGAATACGCAGAGATCAAGAATGTTCATGTCGGGGCTGTTTGGAGGTTGCTGAATCAACTTGATATCCAAATCAGTCTGTTCTACAACTTGTCGGAAAACCGGGTCATCGGGAAGAATATGTGGCGTAGCATTATCTTGTTGGATATAGATTGTCCGTCCTTCATCTTCGTCCGGCCAGCGCTCTTGGATCGCAGGAATAAGTTTCTCGCACATATAGTACCTCATTACATCTCGTGTGACTTTCAATGATTTGAGCTCGAGCGTCCCTTTATCTCTATTTTCACTCGTTCTTTGAGCAGGAGACTCTGTGACAAAAGCCCAAATGCCGAGCTTTCCATCAAACGTGACCGCACCACCTTCGCCATATCTTGGTTTAGCCACAGCAGCGAGAAACATCACCTTGGCGATGCTACCCTTATGATGCAAGGTGCGCAAGGGGTCGGGTTCTTCAGGAAGCAAATAGTAGTTGTTCACCTCCCCAGTCATGTTGAACCACTTTTCATCCATGTAGGCTATGTTGTCTAATTCCCGTGTCGCAAGCCAATCCTCTTCGCACATAGACAAGCACCATCTCAATCTCTTTATGATGTTGGATAGGTTTAAGTGGGGCCTCACCTTATTGCTGTGACGCCTCAACTGACCCCACTCAAACCTTGAGTGTAAGGTCGTGCAGCTGACACCCAATGCCTTTGACAGACCTCGTAATGTTCTCCTTCTGTTCAATGGGATTGTCACCACCCTCGACAGATCCAAATATTTCCGCTTGCGGCCAACTCTACCTTTTTTTTTATTTGAGACATCAACCTTTTCCCCTTGTTCAATCTGTTTAACAGCTCTTTCCCATATTCTCTCAACAGTTCTTACGGTTGTATCGAGTAGGCTAGCAATGACCTCCTTGTCTTTTTTCATAACTTGTCCATTTTTGGTCTTGATCACCGAGTGCAAAATAAATACCATATCTCTCCTCATTTGTGAGTTCTCTGCTTCTCATGAATTGGCTTCTCTATAGCACTTGCTTCATCATGAATTGCTTCCTCTACAACACTTGCTTCTTCATGAATTGCTTCCTCTACAACACTTGCTTCCTCATGAATTGCTTCCTCTACAACACTTGCTTCCTCATGAATTGCTTCCTCTACAACACTTGCTTCATCATGAATTGCTTCCTCTACAACACTTGCTTCTTCATGAATTGCTTCCTCTACAACACTTGCTTCCTCATGAATTGCTTCCTCTACAACACTTGCTGCAGCAACTTCTTGAGGAGGCTCATTTAAATCGAGAGGAGCAACAACTTCTTGAGTAGCTTCAGCTTGTCGAGGGAACTCCGCCTTGTGTAGATCAATACACATTCCTGTAAAATAGCAATATTGAGAGCATGATATTGTTTCTTTCGATAATAAATGAGAAAAAATACCAGCTGAGTCTTGTGTAGCTTACCGTGTACCAAAGGTTGAGAAAAAATGTCCGTTTGGTGCATCGTGTTATATTTCCACATATGCAGTTTTTTGTAGGGTACTATCTTCCTCTTGGAAACCAATTTACATAGGCTTTCTCCATCAATTTGTTTTTTCAGGTACACATTGGAGAGCACTAGCTCATTATCAATTTTCAGCATTTTCTTTCTCATTGGAGATTCAATCTACGAGGCAGCAGCAACCTGTACCTTTGTTTCTGCTAATAAAAAAGAACATTCTGGTCAATATATATGCCTTTGGGTTATGTTTCTGCTAATAAAAAAGAACATTCTGGTCAATATATATTTTATTCAGCTAGTGTCAGTCGAAATTCAGAAAATATTGATGTGGGAACACATTCTCCCTTGCTGATTATTTTGTTGGTTTCTTGTTGTAGGTCCTCGTTGAAAAAATTCAGAAGATTCTAATATTGTTTTTGGGTCACCCATGAGGTTATTGATGGACTGGTCTGATAGAGAACATGAAATATATTTCTCTGAGTGGAGTTGAATTTAGGATCCAGAACTTGGTGATATTTACCCAATCATCAGCAGGAATGTCAACATCCACCCTGTAAGTTCCCTTTATTCCATCCTTCTGAAGTTTGGAATTCTCTACAGGCTGCCACCTTTATATCATTAGCTATCAGGATGTGAGCTTAACAATTTTATCATATGAACTAAGTATTGGAAACAAAAGTCCTGCTTGTGTGTCTAGAAGCACAAGTGCATGGAAATGTAACGTCACAACTTGTCATTGGTTTAAGTTTAACAAGTACTCCAATTCTGCATCAATTCTAAGTTATGGATACAAACAACATCAATTCTGCATTATAGAAGTTTATGCATCAAGAAACTGTTGATACATGTAACATATGGCTAATCTGATGACACTGTAGCAGAAATGAAATAACAAGAAAGCAATAGCACAAGATGTCAATGTTCAGTACTCAACAGACAACGCTACACAATCATTCCTAAATACTGGAAAAAAGTGAAAACTCATCTCTAATCATCTACTCCACTCAGAGAAACTGAATGTGATACACCATAGTACAGAGTAGGTAATGTTCAGCCACCCTGCTTAGAAAGAACATGTACTCTAACTATCTGGATCCTAAATTCAAATTATAACAAAGCATTCGAAGTCTGTTTCTCTGAAGGATGTTATGGAGAATCAGAAACTGAATGTGATACTCAAGTGTTAGCTTGATTATTTCTCTGAGTGTGATACTCAAGTGTTAGCTTGATTATAAGTCTTCTAATGTGATACTGAATGTGATAACAAAGCATTCGTAGCAACTGTTTCAGGTTTCAAAAAACTTGACACATTATTTCAAATGCAGGTTCAGACTTGCAAACCTGTGATCAAATGCAGGTTCAGACTTGCAACTTCAGCAAGGAAATCGAATCCAGAGGAGTAGCAGCAGCAGCACGAGCTCCACAGGCTGCAGGGGACAATCAGGTCGGGAGTGACGTGGGGGACACTTGGGTGGTGGCGCCGCCGTTTTTTGGTCACCGGAGGAGCTCTGGTGATGAGCTTCAGCGGCGGCAAGCGGAGGTCCACGACGGTCGGGCCAACCAGCAAGGAAAAGAGTGGGGGACAGGGTTCCGGAGGACCAGAAGATCACCCTGAAGCTGTTGAGAGGCTCGGGGATGCCTGAGGAGGCGCGACGGCGCCGAGATCGAGGTGGGAAGCGGCGGCCGGAGTTGGAGGAGACGGCGTCAATTCACTTCATCCGTGGCTTCCCGACAAGCGTGGCTCCAGGCGGTCGTAGCTCTCGGCGCGGCGGAGCTTTTGGTATGCTCGGACTGGCTCGGGGAGGACCAAGGTGGCCCGTCCCCGTCGAGCTCGTAGGGGCAACGGCGACCGTGGTGGGAGGAGATGGCCTCGATCCCATCGATCCAAGGCCGGCGGCGGAGAAACTTGAGGAGAATTCCGGCAGGGGATAAGGAGAAGGATCAGGCCGGTGGCAGGAGCTCCACCGACCTGGAGCCTCGCCGGCGGCCGATTCCCGTGTTCGCGAGCAGCTCAGGCCTGTCCCGTGTTCTATTTTAAACAATTTAAAGATACACAGGGGGTTTCTTGCAAATGTTACATAGTTCAAAAATTAAATCCCTCGCGACGAGTAAATCGGAACGGAGGGAGTACTTCCGTAGCAAACATAGGGAAACCAAGTCCAACCAAAAAACACAAGGATGAACATAAAAACTGATAGTTTACGCTAAATGTTTTGTACCGGCCATGATCTAATCATTGTGCTTATCCTTCATTTTCTGCATTGGCACTCATGACATTGATGATTTGTTTTTTTAATACCGTAACGTTTCTTTCCTTCCAAATTTCTCAAGAGATAAGACTGAATGACCAACTTAAACCTTTTGTCGACACCGTAAATTGCAACACCGATTGCCGGCACTACCCTAAATTCGACCACGAGGCAACGGCCAATCAAGTTCGCCTAAAATAGAATGTTGGATCTTAACACCGATTGCCGGCACTACCCTAAAAGAAGGTGTCTACCCGTCTATAGCTGATATTTGCATGTAAAGTTGACATGGACTTTTATAAGACTGTATATCATGTTGGATCTTAACTTAGCAGGAGCTATACCCCGCAAACAAGACAAGAGATACACGATATTGTGAAAATACACTCTCTCCTCTCTCACCCTAAAACATTGACCCTCTTCGACCAGCTACCGTTTGTAACCATGTAGGGAACACTTCCGTAAAATTGGCTTTTACATTGTTTTGACAAAATGGTAATATATTAGTATAAATATGATACCACTTATATACCAACTATTCTCAGGTTTTTGCAACAACAAAGTAGTAATATACTAGACAACATATTGAGAATACATACAACCAAATTACTATAAAAAAGAAGGAGAGAGACATATCTTAAATTAGAGTAGGCTCCGGGATTTTCAGTATATCTTGCAATATTAGTTATAAGCCGTGACCATGTTTGAAATGCCACCTATGTACTTTTTCTATGCTAAAATATAGTCCATATTTTATTTTTTTTGACTATCAATACCTTATATGTTATTTATAGTAGCAAATAGTACATGGTAGAGATACATAAGCTGACTACATCGATTACAAAATAAAGACTAAAAGCGACGAGCAAATCTTCAAGACATTCAAGCCCTTTCTTCTTCCATGACACAATCTTGTACTTTTCCGAAGGCAGCCGTAGAACAATAACAAAGATACCAAACCACAGACCTGTGAATACCTCGTTTCTCCCATAATTTAATTTTGAGCCGGAATGCCAAGCCTTTATGCACGCACACAGTCATTAAATTAATCAACCAACATCAGCAAGAGTACCAACACTGATATTTCAGCGAAAAACAACCGAACAACTTGGTCGACGTTGTTGGGAGCCGAGAGAACGAATCACCATTGTCGAGAACGTAGTAGCCAGAACAGATATTGCAAGGACAATCCTCCTCGCGGCAACCATGTGAAAAAAAATCCAAAATCGATCTGGCAAAGCAAGATCTGAATATCCATATCTAGACAAATGTAATCTTTCAACACCACCATTGACGCCGGGAAGGAGATCTCGTCGTCGAACGTAGGGTCAAAGATTACTCATTGTAGACAAAACCATCTCCATTGAAAAAGACGCTACCACAACTCTAATCCAATCTACTGAGAAACACTAATTTTATTGAAAACTCCACTCATAGATCGGGTTCCCCACCCCTCCCGACGCCGGCGAGGCCGACCGGAGGAGGGGGAACCGAAGACGGAGGTGGTGGCGGCGGCTAGGTCTCCCGAGCTCTCGTACGAACGAAAGAAGTTGAAACGAACAGAAATATAGTCCATATTAGTATTACTCAAAGTTAAACTTTGCTATGTTTGAACAAATATATAGAAAAAATATCTATGAATTCAGATCGGTGAGGTGAATGTGGATTAACTCTAACCCAAGCTTTCTTGCCAATAATATTTTTGTGAATCTAATTATGTCATATCAATAAAGCTATCTGAATTTGGAAATAAAATACGTATACTCCTTGTAAAGGGAAAACTAGCGTGCCGACCAGGGCAAAGGCGCGTGTGCGCGGCTGATCCAGTCAATGTGATGGTCAATTTGAGTCTATCCATTTAAACGCCGTTAAAAGAGTCTCGTAACCGCAGCTCTGCATAAAAGAAGCGCCGAGTGGCCAGCGAGCGGCACACTTCTCCTTGCACTAAACAAACCTTCCCCAAGTGAGAAATTCCCCAAGCATCCCGAGTTCCTGACCGTGAACCCTTCTCCTTCCCCTCGGCCCACGAATTCCTACCCCATCTCTCCCAAATCGAAGCTCAAGGCTGCTCGGGTGGGGTGCTTTAGCTGTTACATTCGCCCTCGAGGCTCGAGTTCGTGAAGAACGGGTCTCGCCGGAGTTGGGATCCGTCGGAAGGTCGGATTTGAGAACGGGCCAGTGTCATCTCGGCGACCATTTTACTGGCCGCAAAGTCGTCTGTTACTGTGCTAGTGGTAACCTTCAGGTGTAGCTTTCTTGCGTTTGCTCGATTCATGTCCTGCAGTGCACTCTTCTAAGTCTTTGCTCAATAGTACCTGTTATTTTTTTGTTCGTCTCGCCTCTTGGTTTAAAGAGATTCAGCTGAGTGTTTGATGTGTATTACTTTGCTCAGATTAGGTCGTTTACTCATCAAGTTTGTGTGATGGATGCTAGTTTGTTCAGTCCCAGCTCCTGCCCTGTCAAACTTTTGGTTCTAACTTTGCTGTTGCTGTTGCTCTGTTTCAGAAAAATCGACGGGCTGTTTCGCCGGCTGCAACCATTCCAAGAACCGAAGCGCGTTTTCTACTGCAAAATTTTGGTAGTTCATAGCCATCTCGAGTCGAAGAATGCATCCCAAGGCTCGAATCCACGCAGACCCGGCTATGGAGCTGGACCGAATCGACTGCTTGCCGGATTCACTTGTCCTGCTCATCCTGAACAAGCTGGAGGACGTGCGCGCCCTCGGCCGCTGCTCCGCCGTGTCGAAGCGGCTCAACGGACTGGTTCCACTCGTCCATGATGTCTACGTCAAGATCGACCGTGTCGTGGCCGTGGACGGTGACGCCGACGATGCTCTCAACCTGGCTTCTTCCAAGCCCCGGCACATCTTCTCGCATTTCCTGAAGCTGATGCTGTTCACAATCGTCAAGCCGTTTCACCATATGCGCAACCCGAGCGGGGCGGGCAGGCCGCTGTTCCCACATCTCGCCCAGCATTCACCTGTGCAGGTGCTCAGGAGCTTCTCCCATGTTTGGAATCTTCGGGTGGAGCTCCCCTCTGGGGATGTCGGGACTGAGGACGGGGTGCTGCTCAAGTGGAGGGCCAAGTATGGGAGCACACTTCAGAGCTGTGTGATTCTTGGTGGTACCCTGGTTGATCGCAAGCCTGCTGGCCCTGGGCATGAGCCATCAACGGATGACAGTGGAAGCATGCCTGAATCTTTCTATACCAATGGCGGGCTGAAATTGCGTGTCGTATGGACTATCAGCTCTCTGATTGCTGCGTCGACGAGGCATTATCTTCTCCGGTCAATCATCAATGACCATCCGACGTTGAGAAGCTTGGTTTTGGCAGACGCCGATGGGCAAGGGACACTGTCCATGGGGATGGAGCAGCTCAAGGAGTTCAGGGAACACCAGTTGTCAGCCTCAGCGTGTTCCAACAGGACGCAGGTCCCGGCCTGCATCATGAAGCTCAAGTATGCGCCGTTCCTCGAGTTGCCTGATGGCTTGGCATTGCAAGGTGCAACCTTGGTTGTTATCAAGCCCTCTGCCGATGGAATTAGTGGTTGTCACACTAGCCGGAAGGAAACTGAAGCTTTTGTTTCAGGCGCATTCGATGGACCGTTCAGATTTGCAGCCATGGCACTGATGAAGAGACGCACCTATCTTTTGGAGATGAATGGATTCTAGATTCAGTAACTCGTTTGTACATACCTTGTTTTGCATTGCTTTTTACGAGTAACTGTTTTCTCAGGCAAATTCAGCTTTTAAATTGTGGGGTAGGATATAAGCTATTGCATCACTAGTTTTTTTTCTTCAAAAATGAGGATAACCCTCATGCCTGCATCGATTGATTCACGTAGCCGTATTTATTCATTATATATTCACAATCCAGCAGGTGAACAAAATTGATCCTTTTTTTTTTCTGAGGTCACATGCCTTGCGACACTAACTTCACCCGGCAACTAACGTATGGTAAGAAACTGAAACAAACGAAACACACAATTCAGAGAGGCGTTTTGACTCCCGGGTGCATATGCACACTTATTCAAAATCATTTCGATAAGTAAAAAAATGCAAAGAAAAAAATGTTCACACATAAATTTTATGTGTTCACAAAGTTGTTTCATGAGAAACCGACATTTTTTTCTGACATTTTTTCCCAAAGGCCAAACCCAAATCCAAGTGCTGAGACTGAGATATTCAAGTATTGTGCAAGACTAAATATTTCAGTTATGCTATTGTTTGGTCTTTTTCCCTCCTGTTGCTGGATATCTGACGGGTATTTCCTATAGATATCTTCAGAGACGGGCTGATGGAAACATGGATATCGATGTGTGCTCTGCGAGGCCTAAACCAGCCAGAGATAGTAAAACGTGGGAGCCCTACCTATCGCCTGTTGCGAGCATGAACACCACCTCGCTCACGTGGGACTCTACATGGGCCTGGCCCAGCTTGTGATGCACCCAGCGCACGGAGACGCCCAGCGACGAGCGCACCCTCGCAAGTTTTTTCTCTCGTTTTTTTACATTTTGCGTGTCCCTTTAACTATTTTCTGGAAAAAAAAATATATTAAAAAATATGAACCATTTGAAAAATAAAAAATTGTAAATCTGAAACATTAAAAAATGAAAAAAATCTTAACTAAATTCAAAAATCGGAACCATTTTAAATAAAATGGTTCAAATTTTAAAAATATTCATTTTTGAAGATTGAAAAATGTACAGTTTTGAGAGAGTGGTTCCAAGTCTGAAACATTTTCACTTTATAAAAATGGTTTAGATTTAGAAAAAAATTCACTTTTGAAAATGGTTACATTTTTGAAAATGTTTCATTTAAAAAAAAGATTTTGAAAATTGTTCATTATTGAAAACAGTTCCAAATTTGAAAATGGTTCAGATTTTGAAAGTGTTCATTTTTTAAAATGGTTCCAAACTGAAAAATGGTTCCAATTTTGAAAATGGTTCAGATTTTAAAAATTGTTCATTTTTAAAATGGTTCCAAAATTTTCAAAATATGAACCATTTTTAGAAATAAAATATTTTCAAAATATGTTTTTTTAATAAACATTTTTCAAAAACTAAACCATTTTTAAAAAATATTTTCAAAATATGAACCATTTTCAAAATAAGTGAAAATAAGAAAACATAAAAAGAAAGAAAAAAGGAAAGAAGTGAAATGGAAAAGAAAAAATAAATAGAAAAATAAAACAGGAAAGAAATAGTAAGACAACGAAAAAAATAACAAAGGCAAAGAAAAAACTAGCAGAAGAAAAAGAAACGAAAAACGAAAAAAAAAGGAGTAAATGGGCCAGCCCATGCGGGGATACGCAACGGGCGAGTCCGAACAAGGACACGCAAAGGACGATATATAGTGATTCCGGTAAAACATAAATGGGGCATCTTCAATAAAACAACACACACAAATCATTTATATCTCTTACTCATCATCGAAGTATAATATTCTTGTTCATCTAGCCAAGAGCCCAAGATACAATTATTGTGATGAACTGTACGGTTAATAAGAAACGACCACTTGGGCTGGGCTATATTTTCATTCAATAATTTATGTGTGTAATGGTCAACTCTGCAGCTACTTGGCCCAAGATCCATGGAATATGCTTCCTATAAATGGTTGACCTCTTATTTATTGTTGATCATATCAATCAAGCGTGTGTTGGGCTATTACCTGATTGCAAATGTATTGACCAAGAGTAACATGAAAGGATATATATTGCAAATTAAGGTGTTGACGAAGAGCAACATGACAGGACATATGCTGCTATCTTCTCTCCAAAGGCAAACTAGTGCTTGTAATGGGGTCGATGAGTTAATGGCACCAGCGGTCACACAACTCGTCCTCTATGTGCACTTAAGTCACACTTCTCCAGAACGTGATTTTTTGGTCACACAACTGAACTTTTGGTGCACGCTGGTCACTGACCCCACATGTCAGTCCGTTTTCCGTTACGGGAGTGCTGACATGGACAAGTAATTTTGCAGAAAACCCCCTGTATTTTTAGATATTTCGCAAAATGGTCCTCCTGATTTTACAAAATGGTCCTTCTAATTTTGTACCATTTTGTAAAATTATATTACTCCAGGGGTTTTCTGAAAATTTACCGTCCAAAACGGACTGACAAGTGGGGTCAGTGACCTGCGTGCACCAAAAGTTCAGTTGTGTGACTAAAAAATCACGTTCTGGAGAAGTGTGACTTAAGTGCACATAGAGAACGAGTTGTGTGACCGCTGGTGTCATTAACTCTGGGGTCGATGATTGTGCCGATGGAGCCGATCAACCATGTCATCGATGGCAACGACGATCCACCGTTCTCTCGGGAAGCTCGTCACCGGTGTCCTAAACTTCTAAACATGGCGGCGGTGCCACTCATGAAGAAGGTACGCGCATACCGAACTTCACCTTCTTAGCGCATTTAATTAATTAGCCACACGCTACTTCTTTCGGCTAAGCAAGAACTACTGCATTCGTCTTGATCGATCAGACGATGGCAGAGTTTCTCGGGACGTTCATCCTGATGTTCACGCAAGTGTCCGTCATCATCATGGACGAGCGGCACCATGGCGTCGAGGGCCTCATGGGCATCGCCGTGTCCGTCGGTCTCGCGGTCATGGTGCTCATCTTCTCCCTCATCCACATCTCCGGGTGCCACATGAACCCTGCGGTGAGCATTGCCATGGCGATCTTCCGCCACCTCCCCTGGCCCACCTCGTCCCTTACATCGCGGCGCAGGTGCTGGGCTCCACTGCCGCCTCCTTCGTGTGCCACGCGATCTACCACCCCGCGAGCACTAACATCGGCACCATCCCTACTGTTGGCGCCGTGCAGGCGTTCGCCGTCGAGTTCATCATCACGTTCGTCCTTCTGTTCGTCATCACTGCGTTGCCACCGATCCTCATGCAGTAATATATTCTTCCTTTCCTTTTATCTCTTTTTTATAGCGGTTTAATTTGATCGTCTTCCCCAAGTGATCTCGATTGTCTGCGGAAATGCTTAGGTGAAAGAACTGATTGCAGTTGCAGTTGGCGGGACAATAGTGATGAACATTCTCATCGCAGGGTATGTAGAATCTGTGTGTGGTTCATTTCTGTTTTGTTCCAAGCTGAGCAAACTTGTATATTTATGTTGGCCGAACAAAACTTGTGAGCAGGCCAGCAACAGGAGCGTCTATGAATCCAGCGCGTACGATTGGACCGGCATTCGTTACGGGGAGATACAGCAAGATTTGGGTCTATCTGCTGGCTACACCACTGGGTGCTATTGCTGGGGTTGGAGCTTATGTTGCGATTAAGCTGTAGTTTCAAACATGCACAAAGAGATGAGAGATTCAGAAAGAGACCAATGTAAAGAGCTTTTTTTGCTGGAACAGTTGGTTCTTGGAGCGTACTAATGACTACATTAACACGGAATCAGAACTCATGATGGATGGACCATTATTGCCGGCGCAGCAAACTGGACTACTGGAGCTAAACGGTGTTTCAGGTTATGTATTGTACCGGCCGCGGGGGCAGGATTAAGCGCGGGGCCGTATTGTATATAATCATGCACTGTGTTGGTTTCTTCCATTAGTGAAAAATACATCCCTCCTGGGCGTTATTTAATGGAAAACAACATGTACTATCATGTAGTCTGCTTGTAAGATGAGAAATGCTTTGTCATATATATATGGTCCAGTTCCATCACTAGCAATAAGTTGACCCAGTTACTAGTCTTAAATTGGCCGATGGGCTGACCATGCTAATTCCATCCATGATACAAAGGAGCGAGAGCGAAGGAGCTTCCTCCATATTGGGCCGACCTGTTGAGTATCCTCATGTGGCTGTGAGAATATGGTCATCTGAATCCTTTTAGGCGGCTCAAACAGGTGTACAAACCCATTACCATTAGGGATATGACCGAGTGTCATTTTAGACATTGCACATGATGGTTGATGGATGGGAGAAGATAAGCCTCCCGGGCAGCCCCCACTTAGGCGAGTGGCGAAAATGCAGGTTAGCCTCCATTGGAGAAGAAAGAAGAAAACCTGAGAGAAGCGAAGAAGAAGAAGTTGAACGAAGAAACATGACACCAAGCACGGGCCCTGCACACAAGGTTGTGAAGTCCATATCCACTATCTTGTCTCTTTCAAGTTGTGATTCTACCTATTGTGCCCCAAATCTTGATGTATGAGATCCTCTAGTGCTCTCTAGGGGGGAACTTGTTGTATCCCACCTTGCTAATAGTGGAAGAAGATTTGGGTGGCTTCGGCCTGTTGTTTTTCCTCTCAAGTTGAGAGGTTTTCCATGAAAAGAGGATTGGTGTCCCTGTGTGTTGATTTGCTACTTCGATTCTCAGTTCAGAAAACGTTTGCATTGGAGCAGACATTGGCTCTGTGAGCGTCTGCCTAAGTGTGAACAGATTTCCTCCACCTATATGTTGATGCATATGTTTCCTTCCGAGACGAAAAACGATCCGTGAGTTAGTACACGAGTGGTGCTGAAGATTACATCTTATTCCGCTGCATATTTTCAGATCACGTTAAGAGTCTGCTAATCTCCATTGAGGGTTAATTGGTGTGCTCAGTTTTCCGAACACGATAAGGGTGTCTATTTAGATTGTAAGATTTTATAGCAATTTGGTAGAATTTTAATGCTAAGGTTCTTCTCTGTGAAAGCCCTTCGAATCTTTTGACCGAGGATACTGAATTTCTATGCAATCAATTCATATGCCATTGATTCCATAGATATTTCAATCTCGACACGAACCTCATTTTATTTTTGAGAAGTCCATCCTTGCCTTCTTCCAGCTATAGGTGAATCCTGGGTTCCACTCACCTCCATTGTCTGCCATAGCTGTGGCGGGAAGGCGATCCCGCAGTCTCCTCCGGCGTGTGTTCCATTGTTTAGGATTAAGTTTGTCTCATGCGGTGCCATTTGGATGGACGCGAAGCTAGTGGTTGGAATGAAATCTCCCTAGTCCTGATCCTTTTGGGAGGACTTTTAGTGTCCTTGCTGTTGTTGGCGAGGTGGCGTTTAGGGCCTTTTTGTTCTCCTACTTGAGCCCTCCTTGAAGGATTACTGCTGCAACATCGTTGATGAACACTACTTAGTCGAACCGGTGGTTTTAGTTTCGTGCGGCCCCGTTGGCGGGTGTTTGGCCACCAGATCATTCGATTCTCTAGCGTTAGCTTCTTGTCCGGAAAGATGGTTCAACCGGCTGCACCATAGCCTTGATAACTTCCTAGTGGCATGAAACAAAGTGAGACCGACTCTGGAAGAGAAACGGCAACGGTGGTGCAACATCGATTGTTCTAGAGGTAGTACGACCGGCTCCACCAAGGACCTAGATAAGATTTCTTATTTTAAGGGGTGATTTGTAATGCCTGACTCTGGTTGATGGACTGGGTAGCCTTTTCGCACGCAGAAAAAATTCATTTTGTTTTTCTTTACAATGCAGGTGGTAGGGCACCAACTTTTAGCACCAATCTACTTTTTAAAAGAAACATACCACAATATACATATTCACATGCCGCCAGAAGCCGCGTGGCCAAAGGGGCCATCTAGGCCGTTTATGGGAGGTCGACATTTGTATGCTCTAGACAATATTTAGTTGTCCGATCGCTCACTTCCATCGTGCCATGAACCATATGGTCATTCAAAGAACCTACTCTCCTGATGTTCGCTCCATGGTCTTAGGGTTGATACTAAGGAACAAGGAGGAGGAAGAATAGGGGGGCGAGGTAGGGGAGCCTGACCAGCAACAAGCAAAGATAATTAACCATGTCGTATTGAGCACGGAGGGTCATGCGACAAACCAATGAGAAAAGAAATTGAGTGTGTTCTGCACAATATGGATAATGGCTGGTGTAGCGCTTCCTTGATTATTATTATTGGAAATTCATCTGCTTTATTTTTTGTTTTTGAATTTTAAGAGCATGTATCCTTCATTATTGTGTAGGACATGAGCCAAACTGCCAAAAGTTCGGTGCAAAAGAGGAAATATTTTCGTGACGCAGTGGGCGCTAGGAGTATGGTCCCTCCGCTTTAATATCCGTGCGTGATGATTGGAGTTGGATTGCGCAAAAGCTTTGGCAAGTGGGCGCGAGATATTCCATTCAATTCATAGCCATGATATTTATTTTTTCTGTGGAGCGATAGCTCTCTCTCTCGAGCAGCAAAAGAAAACGGTGAACAAAAATGATATTAATGTGTAGCATATCTTTTGCCTTTACGGTTCATGGCTCACACCATAGGTTGAGGATATCATATCAAAACCGATAGAGAACCCGATGTGCGTTTCCAACCCGATATATCTCGCTCGATGGACTTCATAATTGTATCTAGCTATGTGAGAGCACCAAAGGCGAATGTGACAGACGAGCAAACATACAAACGAGAGGGAAAAGCGAAACAAAATGTAAAAAAATACTCAAGTCAAAAAATGTAAAAAATACTCTTGTATCTAGCTATATACTATACTCTTTTTCGTTAAAAAAATATACTATACTCTTGTATCTCCCATACTAACTTACCATCTCTAATAATTGGGCATGACAACGAGTGCAGTTTTGGTGCTCCGAGCTCCAGTGATCTCGCTCATTTCAAAAAAATAAAAACCATATTTAAAAGTTTCAAAAAATTCTGAAAACAATCATGCATGTTCCTACTGGTATTTCCTACAGACATGCAAAATCTCAGTGCAAAATACTTTACGATTTGAGCTACATAAAAAAGAGAAATGTGTAGATCTGAGTATAGTGAACACTACAAAGTTTCAAATTTTCAACTTTTGTCTTTTTTGTGTAGCTCAAATCATAAAGTATTTTGCATTGATATTTTGCATGATTATAGGAGATTTTTTGAAACTTTTAAATATGTTTTAATTTTTTTAAAATGGGCGGGATCACTAGAGCTTGAGAGCATAAACGACTTCCCGCATTACAACTGATACGATCACTACGAAGCCAACATTTCAGGCTGCCAAACAGACCAGGACACCGCCTTCTTGTCTACTCACATATCATACTCTACTCACTAGTTCAGTATCGGGTTAGACGACGGGCGCCGTCGTCTGCTTCTTCAGATTCAGGCTCGCCGCCAGGCTTGTTGCTTCCCTCTGCTTCTACCGCTCCTGCATGGAACACTTGTGCATGCTCAGATCTTGTGAGCACACTATTCTGCACAAGCTTCCTTGACATGAACCCCTGCTCCTTTGATGCCCTAGCATCAGAAGGTAGTAATATGGCGCAGAGAGAATGCAAGCGCAGATGCCGGCACCTCTCATGTCTGCGTTTAGCAAATGATCGTAACGGTGCTAACTGAGGAGCTGGGGTATACGGAGTACTCTAGTATTTATATACAAGCTTCAAGTGACGCGAGTGCAATCAGCGATGCGAGATGGCGGATCTGGACTAAGGAGTCCAGAGTGTTGATTGTTCGATACCATGTGACGTGCGAGTTGTTAATTATACACAGTACTACTCCATTAGTCTTAATGTATCCGTTTGGTTTAAATATACGAAGAACAGCAAGATCCCTTTACGTAGGAACACGAGGTTGAACTGAAATCAGCGCATGAAAGGACGAAGATCATGGGGCGACGGCCGGCCTGCACATGCCGCACTCGTCGCCGGCGCCTTGGCTTGGCCACCATCGCCGTCCAGTGATACAGAGCACCTAGACGGATCCTTCGCCCGAAACGAGCCGGCATCGTGGCTTGGCAGCGCCACGCGTCCCATCTGACAAAACCGGGCAGCGAGCTGGCTTGGCTACGTTTCTCGACAGGATTTTCCATCTCTTGTGCTGGGCGGAAACGTTGCCCTACCCTACTGTAATGCCGACTGATTCCACACGACAAAAGATGTTGCCATCAGATTCGGCTCTTTTTAACGAACAGCTGCTCTGGTTCGTTGTTGCGTCTGAGCGTCCAGTCCTGGTTTACCTCGCGTCTCAAACTCTCGGGGCATCTCCACCAGGAGCCGTCAAAATCGTGTCCAACATCCCCAATTAGGCCTCTTTGGGGTGCAGTCCTAACGGCGCCCCCTCAACGCCTGACCCAATGTTTTTTTACTATGTTTTGACTAACAAACGTACATTTGTTTGACAATTTAACAAATCCGACGAAATTAAATGAAGTTCCTCAAACTTACATTTGAAAACATAAACGAAATTTAACAAGTTAATTTTACCTATGGCGAGAGAAGGAGGTCTATCCTGACGCCGCCGTCATCACTATGGCAAGAGAAGGAGGCATGTCCCGGCGCAGACGAAACCCTACAGCGTCTCGCCAACCACTACACGTGGTGAGAAAGTTATGCAAGACAAACCCCCGGTGGGTCGTCGTTGAGATTGAGTTGCTGCATTAGCACAGAGTCCACTATTTCCAATATAGAAATTCCGACTGAAGTCACAATCGTTTCCCTTTACCAACTGGAGTAAGGTGCAGAATTTTTTTTTTTTTTTTGAACAAAGGTGCAGAATAATCGAGACCTCGTTGTCTACCAACTACAATATCACGCCCAAACGCCTCGTGAGAAATTTGTCGAGAGTTGAAACGCTATACGCCAACTCGCCAAGGGACTGGATTTAACAGGAAAAATCAACTCTGCCCGGTCTGGAACCGCCAATCAGTTTGAACCAAGAAAAATAGCATACATATATTTCTCTGTTGTTGCATGAACCACATAGAGGAGACGACCAGCAATATCTGGGGGAAAAAAGGACAGTGGAAATGGTGCAACTGTATGTTCAGAGTTCACTAATGCATATCAAGCTATAGCATCTAAGATCTGAACTCCAATCAACACTGGTGATCAAGGTTTAGTTCCCCGTATAGCTGGACTAAAACCACAATCGTGAATGTCAATGTGCATACCTGGAAGGATGTAAAAGACCAACTTATGTGGAATCAATCATTCAGCAGAGTACAACGTCAACATTATACACTAGACACTTCAGGTCCAGACAAAATCATTCTCAAGTATGCTAAACCCTAGCTTAATTTGGTAGTGAAGTATTTTTAAAATCAAATTATTCGAAAACCAAAGTATTCATATGCCTAGCGAACCAATACTTCAGTATTTGAAAAAGAGGTCCAATCCTCTTTTTCATATACTTTAAAATAGTGTAGTTTCATAGATTAAAGCCAAACACCTCAAAGTATTTGATACTTCAATATTTCTGGAAACCAAAGTATTTTTGTAATACTTCAAAAATACAGAGCTCCCAAACGGGACCTAAGTTAAGCATGAAAACATGGTTTTCAAAATTGCTGCCAACACACTGATGCCACCTTTCAGTTACAGAGGGAAATGCAAATAGGTAGTAAAATACTGAAATGGATGTCACTGTGGTATACTGCAATTTACTTTCAGCAATCATCTTGACACATTGTTGTGGCTGGCTTGGGTGTTAGGTATATCCTTACAACTTATAATGTTGGTAAGAACCAGAAAATGCATACACATAGAGCAAAATGTAAGTAAGTTTGCAGATGCCAGATGAGCCAATGACCAAGCGAGAAAGATAAAAACTTTATTCTATGATCAACTAAGCATGTCAGCTCATCACACCAGAACACCAAAACCAACTGAACAAAATGTTTCAAGCCTCACCAACTATTACCAACCGACTCATCATCTACAAGTTTCTTGGCATGTCCAAGAAGCAGCAAACGAGGCTTGGGCAATGCACGGCACAAGCAAGCGTGCAGCCACTTACTTACCCTCTTCTATACCCAGATTACTTGCTTTCGCCTGCCTCCCTAACATTAGCAGCAACGACATCGCCCTCGGCTATCAATCTCTCCTTGGCTTCTGAAACGGAATCGACCGGCTTATCCGACTTCTGCGCACCAGTGAGCCTCGCGAGCATCACGAAGGACATCCCACCAAGCACGTTGTTCATGCACCGGAGAGCAATGACCGACACCTTGAACACCGGGGCTGGCGCGACATTGCCAAGGAGGTGCTCGATCCCGTTGAGGGTCTGATACCGCAGGTTGCTGCTGACGCCCATGTGGAGCGCCCAGGTGCCGGCGTTGAGCAGAGTGGGCGGCGCCTTGTTGGGAGTCTCGAAGGCAGGGTCCATGCGCTTCCTCACCGCGATGAGACCGTTGGAGATCGCGGTGCCCATGAGCCCCGCCCCGAACCCGACCACCGCGAAAGTGGTGCCCTTGGAGACGAGTGTGGCGACGCGGGCGCCGAGGGAGTAGGCGCCGGGCTCGAACATGTGGCTGGGGAGGGCGGATACGGCGGCAGAGGCGGCGGCGGAGAGACCGGCGGTGGGGGCGAGCATGTACATGAGGACGAAGTTGAGGATGGATCCGACGACGAGGGTGGAGAAGACGAAGTCGAGCTCGTTGAGGCCGAAGTTGGGGCGGGAGGCCATGTCGCCGAGCACGCAGGCGGTGACGCCGACGAGCTCCTCCATGAGCACCTTGAACGGGAACTGGGGGTCCGCGGCGACGCGGGCCGCCCACCCGGCGAGGAACATGCCGAGGATCCCGCCGCGGCCGCCGTCGCCGCCTCCGGAGTCGGCGGCGTCGCCAGATCCGCTGCTGCCGCCGCCGCCGTAGGAGCGCGGGGGAGGGGGCAGCTTCCCTCCTGGGCCGGACGGGCAGGGGGACTGGAGGGTGAGGAACGAGGACTTGGAGGCGGGGAGTGGGGAGAAGGTGAGGTTGGCGGTGGGCGCGGCGCGGAGCGGGGCGAGGCGGGCGGAGGTGTCGAGGTGGGTGGACGGGAGGAACTTGGCGGCGGCGAAGGCCGTGGGGGCGGCCATGGCGATCGGGTTGAGAGAGGGATTCGTTCTCCTCGGCCGCGACGGTTAAAAGGAGGACGGCGGTGGCGGCGGCGGCGCGGCGAGGTGCGAGATGCGGAAGGGTTTTGGGGGTTGGTGTGATGTGGGAGTGGGTGCGCGGCGCAATATGTATACGTGTGCCACGACAGCGCGACACCTGACCTACACAATAAAAGCGTTGGGGTTGGCGTGTCATGCTCGCGCACAGTGCGGACTTGGAATTGTAGTGCCCACGGCCTGCCGCTGCGTATCACGATTTCTCGGAATGCCTATTTGTGTCCTTCCGCCAGAATTGTGAAAACGTTGCAAATTTGCACACAGATTAAGTGCATGTCACGGTTGTCATATACACATAGAATTGTTTCAAGAGGTCTCACCTCTTGTTAGAAAATTTATAAAATTGTAGTGTAAAAAAGTAATCATAAGATTTTTCGAGGATTCAATCATTTGAACTAAATGGACTCCATAGAAAAAAAAATATGGAGGCGAAAATTCTATACAATTTCTTTCAAAATGCTTTGAATTAAAGAGACCCTTATACTTTTTAACCCAGGTGATCATCGTTGATGTATGGGGAGTAACTGTGAAAACGAGCGAAAATACGTAGTGACTCTCGGGTACGCATGCACCTGATATTTAAAAATAATTTAATAATTCAAAAAAGTTCAAAAAAATCCGAAACTTTTAGTCGGGTAAATATTATCAATAACTGCATCTGTATAAAATATTTTGTCAGAAAATAACATTTATTGCAAGCTGGGTTAAAGATTTGCAAAAAATGACGCTATATACACGTTATATTCGTCATAGATTTGTCCTTTTTGCCCACAGGCCAACGCAAAATATTTCGCGACCAAATTATTTACACTAGTAGAATACTTGGTAATCTTTGAGCGTAAAATAATTCAGAATTTTTCGAACATTTTTGAATTTTTAAAAAATATCCGTATATCCGATGCACTTGTCTTCATGTGTCGTTAGTCCGCGTCGTGAAAACGAGACCCAATTAAGTGTTTTTTCCTTCTATAGTAAGTACTGTTGGGCCCTTGGAGTCAAGTCTTCATGGGATGCGCACCCTGTTTGGATATCGATTTTCGGTTGGCCAGTTTTTTTGTGTCAAAAGATGCACAATATCATTTTTTATTATGTAATTCAAAAAACCCTGACAAAACTAATATATCGATCAATCTGAAAACACCGTCCTCATAACAATTGTCGGTACATCTACAATTGTGATGATGTGGTGGCCATGATTAGGGCCATTTGACATGACCTCACACCGAAACCCCACAATATAAAATCTTTAGGCCTAACCAAGCCACTCAACCGCGAGCCGGGAGCACAAACAGGTCCAGCATATTCTGAGAACGCACCGCATACACACGATTCAGAAGCCCTCGCCTCTGTCTTCCGCAGACCCATTTTCAAAGCAGGAGCATCGGCTTAACCTTGCCAGGCCGCCACGACACCAGACAGCGACATCGCCCTGCACACATCCATCATCAAGTACCCACCACGCAAATCCGTCGAAACTCGCCAATGTAGATGTTGCAGATGACACGCCGCTCCTGATCCTTCCAGCCAACGGCTGCTCCAAAACGCCCCTCCCCCTCCCCCAAGACGCAACTCTTGAAACCAAAGTTGAGAAAACCCCCTCCCGGGCTGCTTGCGCGAGCAGCTCCGGAGGCCCCCAAACCCTAGGAAAAAGCACCCTCGCTGCGGCTCGCCCCGGCCGCTGCCGCCGCTGGCGGTGGCGGTCGCGCCTGGCCGACAAAGGAGGAGGGCGCGCCTCGTCCGGTTCCCCTTCGCGGAGGAGAGGCGACAAGCGGGCGGCACCGATGGTGATGGTGACGGTGATGCGCACGGCTGGGCGGGGCTGAGGAGGAGATGGCGGCGCGTCGGGCAAGCACAGCAGCACTTCCGCGGTGCTGGCGGCGCCCGGAGCTACCGGGGGGAGGCGCGGCGGCTCGGGCCCGATCTAGGCAGAGCGGCCTGCATAACGTCTCTGCGTGGATGCCCGGTCTCGACCTAGAGATGCTGGCGCGGCGGTTGTGCTCTGGTCCTGGTCTGCATGGAGGTCTCCGGGAGTGGTTGGTAGGGTGGTGCGGTCTGGTTCGGTCGCCTCGACGCGGAAGGGATAGGGGCCCCGACCCTTCGAGCTCTACTTCCGAAAGGGGCGGAGGTCTCGGCGATGTGTCGTGTGTGTCGGTGTGCCCGTGCTCTCGGTGAGCTCCGGCCCGACACCTCTTCCCGCCCTGCTTGTGCTCTCCCTCTTCGGCGTTGCTTGCCTTTGGTGTTTCACCTCTAATCTCGTCGATAACTTTGTGTTACTTGTGTGTGTGTGTGTGTGTGTGTGTGTGTGTCTGTGTGTGTGTGTGTGTGTGTGTGTGTGTGTGTGTGTGTGTGTGTGTGTGTGTGTGTGTGTGTGTGCAGTGCTTTGTTGTAAGATGGGTTCATCACCATGTACTCTATCGCCGTTCATGGCGTTATTAATTTAGCGCTGGTCCTCACGGCCTGTTATCTAAAAAAACGGTGCCCACGAGGGAGAACCGCGTCGAGTGTCGCCATGGTTCGATCCGGAGATCCAGATGTAGGATTTCCTCCGTAGAAGCCCGAGCGAAGAGACGCAAACTACAATGACGATGTCTTCGACAATGTATCTATGCATAGCACCGCAATCGTCCGTCATGACCGTAGTTGGATCGATTTTCACTGGCAGTCATGCCTCTCCGAACACCTAGCTGACTAGATCCGTGTGGAGCAGCCCCACACTGACGACGGGTCTGGGTGGGGATCAAATCCAGGACCCACCCTCACTGCTAGACAACAACACGCAAGAGAGCCTTAATGCCCCCTCACATGCCGCCGGCCATAGACAAGAAAGTCGCCTCCGCACATATTGGGTCACGTGCATGGGAAAAAATTCGCCACAACTACGCAACAACCTCCAAGATCTACTATGAAGATAAAAGTGACAAGACATGCATATTTGATCTAACTGTAAATCGTTACTGACACCGTTGAAGCGGAAGAGATGTCGATGACGGCGTTGATGAAGCTCGTGGAAGAACTCCCTTGGCTAAGCCTAGCCAAGAGAATATTGTAGACTCCTCGCATCCCGCCTTGATCCAACAGAGTGAGATAGGGTCAACCGTTTCTCAACGGATCAACCCTCTGAGTTTCGCACGCATACATTGATCTAGTCCAGCAGGGCTTCGCCGTCCACACTTGAAGCACTCACCGCTGGTGTATATGAAGGTGGAGATCTCAACACATGAGAAGGAGGGAGAGAGATTAGATATTAGATCTAGATCTAATCGGAGAGAGGAATCCTCTAATCCAACTAGAAGGAGATCCAACTTGTGTCTCTCCAAAGGAGAGGGGGTGGGGGTTTATATAGGAGGCCAAAGGGTGGATGGACATGGGGAAGGGGAAAGACTTCCCCTAGCCCAAGTCGGTTTGGGAGGCTTGGGGGAGGAGGCAAAACCTCCCACAAGTGGTGCGCCGGCCCTAGGGAGGAGTCCTCCTCCAACTCCTCCCAAACCGCCTCCCCCATGGGCCATAGGCCCATTAGGGTTTAGCCAAGGGGGAAACTTCCCCCCTTTATGCGGTTTGGCCCATCACCTCCACTTGGTGGTGCGGCTGCCTTGGTGGGCCACTAGGGCCCACTAGGCAGCCCCAAGGTGGGCTCCTTTTATTTTTATTTAATATTTTTTCAATAATTATTTATTAATTAAATAAACTAATATTTAATTAAATAGTATTTTGTCTAATTAATTCTTATTTGAATATTTCCTTTTACAGAATATTCCCCAGTGTTCGTAGACAAAATACTTCGGATAAATATTTCCCTCTTATATAAACCCTCGGAATTACTCCGAGACACCTAGTGTCTGCATAATTCAATCTCTCTGATAAAGATATTATCTACCACATAAAAACCATTCCGGTGATACTCTCTCGGTATCCAGACCAATCATATACACAACAAACTAGAACTGACTTAAGTGTGTTACCCTACAGGTTCGATAATGTGTAGCTATAATTAGATGTTTCCATCTAATCACCAGCCAGGGTCAGATACATGGGCTACCTGAATAACTGCTAAAGTTATGCGAATAACACTCTGTTGAACCTGTTGATTATTAATTGTTCATTCCCATTACTCACGATACTGAAATTACCCGAGATAAAGTATTCCTGATATTTCCATGAATCAATCCCTGATTCACTATATCTCTGTCTATCTCGTTACCGGTAAGTTTCCTTTTCTCGTTCCCGTAATCCGATATCCCACATGACGTAACTTCATCATGCATTGTCTGCAGAACATATTGGATATCGTACATACCGAGTGGGCCCTGAAAGTATCTCTCTTTTGACACAAGAGTAATTTCCCATCTTGGAACATCAGGATATATGCACACCTTGGTAATCACCCAGTTACGGCCATGGCGTTGACAGTACCAAAGTAATTCTTCCAGTATGCATAACCCCAATAACCTCATGGTTTAAGGACATGTCATATAATAACCATCTACGATATTGCACTAAGTACAAAAAGACACTTTGGAATCTTCTTAGCATACCAATGATTTGGGTCTACCCAGCCATATTGTTTCCACCAAAAATATGCCACTCATTGATGCTGACATAAACAATGTCCCAGACCAGGAAAACGTGGTCTCTAGCAATCAACGAATTAGTCTAAAAGGCAAGACTAGGGTATACTTTATTCTGTTCCTCTGAATCACATATTCAGGAGTCACCGCAGTTATAGCATAGAATCATGAAGCATAATTATGAATCAGATGTTAAACTTTATTACCTTTTGGGCATACATCCAACAGTCTCCCTCTTGCACAATAGGCAATTTACTATTTGCACAAGACTAATCACCTGGGTGAAACAAATGGTTTCTCATGCTTCCTTTCCTGTGGTAGACATTTGTCCCTTTCGGGGCTATGTGAACTTTATGCATTATGCAGAAAACTCTTTTCTATCATAATCTCCTTGATCATACGATCACATGCACACTACAAAGAAAAATATATTTTTTGACAAATCACTTTCGTCATGTATAATCCAATTTTCGTCAACGATTACATTGGGGTGACGAATTTTGATCGTCATGGGGTTCGTCACAGAAGCTCCGTCATAAAATATCGGGGGTGACGGTATGCACTTTTTCGTCACTGTCAAATGTTTGATAGTGACGATGGGAAAATCCGTCAACGTTTACGGTTAATCCTTGACAGCCAGGTCTATCATTAAATATTGGAAATTTCGTCACTATCTAATTGTACGTGAGTGTATGATTGGTCTAGAAAAGCTGACGTGGCCTTACATGTGGGTCCCATCATGCTGATTTGGCTACTGACAACGTGGACCTAATTGCAGTGACGTGGATGCTATCGTGTGGGTCCACATTACACCACGTGCCATTCTGTTATTCGGGGACCTGTATGGACTAGTGGGACCCACATGCTGCTGACATGGGGGACCCACAAGTTGCTGACATGGGGACCCACACAGTGCTGACATGTTGGACCCACAGATGACAATTTAGTATTTAATCAAAATATCACACGAACATGTATATTTCATATTATCATATCCATGAAAAAGTTATACAAAGAAAACATAAAAGTGTTGCTCTCCGTACATAACTTCTTGAATCCGAAACCTACATTGAAGACTACAAAGCAGCGATTACAACATCAATAGTCAATCTAACGTTTTGGATATGACTTCTGAAAGCAGCATTGCCTCTTCGTAATAACCATCTGAAGGGGTCCTGTTTGCATCAGCAATTGCCTTCCATTTATCCATAATTGCCGCCGGCACGGTTTGAAGGGTTTGAAGGAGACTGAAAACACAGAAACAGAGTAAAAACTGAGATATACCATACGACATGTTCCCAGCAATGTGATCCCATTCCCATCGAGGCGATCACCTGTTACATCAATGCCCCCCGATGCCTCCCTGTATAAATATTTGAGGCTAAGTAACCAGAAGAGGATAGACTAGCTAGTTTGTGAACTAGAAAATGCAGTAAATAACCAGTCATGAGCGTCACCACTTACCTGAAAAGTAATGGCAGGCAAGCAAAGTAGGTTGTGGCTAAAATGAATCATATCAGGTTCGCTGCAATGAAGAGACATAATCAGAAACAGAAAATGTTTCCACTACCAAGTTTGATAAAATAATCTGCTAAAATTTGCTACCACTACCAAGACACATCATATGAAAGATAAATTCCACAAACCTTTTCAAGTTTACCAACCATTACAAATGACATGTTGAACAGAACCTTGGAAGAAACATCTAAATTAATCATGCATTGTATAAGATTCTCAATTGCTAAATTACCCTACGCTCAATCAGATTCCATATGTTACAAAAGCAAGGTGAACTACCAAATAATCCATAAATTCTCAAGTATTGCTACCCTTACGTATCATTAAACATGTGGGAACCACCAATACCTGCACTGCCATTTCAGAAAAAAAGAATCTGCATTGCCAAAAAATTGAACAATGGAAATCTGTAAGAAACTTAATGCCTGGAATAATTAATCCTTTTCGGATACTTGAGGAATATTGAACAGTTGAAAGCTATAGAAAAATTGTGAAGCAACACAACATTGTTTAACTGTATCTAGACTAATATAAAAAGACCCAGAGGGCGGAGATTCGGAGCATCACATCCGTTCAACGCATCCATCGTACGGTCTACAGCCTTCTAATGTTTAACGCAAACACACGCAGATCAACATCAACAGGGAAAAAAACTGCCCAAATCACGACCTCACGCAACTCCTTCCCTCAGGAAAAAAAATCATGCAACTGCTCCAAAAATCACGCCTCCACACCCATCCCAAATCACGCACACGCCTCAGCCTCCGCCTCCATCAGCCACCAGAGCACCCAACAGAAAGAGGGCAGCGACGGCCGCCGCCGTCGCGCACCTCCGGGCCATCTGCTCCACACGCCCTTCGCCGCGGCCCTTTCCTCCACCGCCGTGGCGCCGTCGCCGCGGCCCTCTCAACCGCCTCTCTAACGCGCCTCCGCACCAATCGCCTAGGCGCCACCACCACTGTACACCGTCGAGGACGCAAGTGCCGCCCTGCCGTACGCCGTCGAGGAAGCTATTTCCGCTGCCGTACGCCGTCGAGGATGGGGCTCACTATCTGCTGTTGTCGCCATCGAAGAAGCAAATGCCGTTATCGCACGCAAGAATAATAAATATTTTTTCGAGGAGGAATGATAAATATTGATCTTATGCCTTCATATTTGCAGGGGACAGGGAACACATTACTGCAAGGTTAAGCCCAGGCGGAGATCAACAGTAATGTGTACATCATTGTTTCAAATTCGATTTACACCATGGACTACAATGTAAGAATCTGGTCGTTCGAGCCCTGATTATGTACATTAGTACTTCAAGAGGTTAAGCCAGCCAGAGAATTGTTAACTAAATTTGTATTTATCATAACAATCTAGATAACATGCTATCTATCTTTACTGGTTATTCTTGCCACGGCTATTGAAACTCCAGATCAATATAAGGATCAATGTCTTAAAGAGTCTCAGGCCTTATGAATTACTATGGCACTTCAACAAAGACGATTTACAACTCCTATATCATACAAGTTTCATTGTCATCTTATATCCAAATAAATAGTCACCCAAGTTTCATTGACCTGTAAATCATTATATTTGATTAGCTAACTTTCAGGAACAAAACCTGATGAGCAACAAAACTAGAAATTAAAATTTAATAGTCACCCACCAAATGATAATCAAATGTCACTTGAACGTCGTATTGACCGTACCAAACCATGAGATCAGCTTTGTTGCCAAGGTGATATGTTGGTATAGGGCGTGTTTGTAAGATCTTTTAACAGGCAACTCTCCCGTGATGTCTCTTTTTTTAAGCTTAAGGCAGTCGATCCTACCGTCCGATTAGATAGAAGAGAATGTTATTTACATAATTTTTCAAATATCAGAATGGAGAAAAGGCACAAAAGCCCCAACACCAACCAAATCATGCAAGTCTTCGAGACCTCCAGTCCTTACAGAACTTACAATTAGCTGTGCTGATACCTCCAGTACTTATAGCTGCATGAAGCATGGCAAATTATTTCCTATTGGAAAATCAAATGTTGCTGATTTAAGTGGAAAAAGCTTGGCCGCTGTGGTACTTGTGTTCTCGACGGCGTACCGCAGCGGCACTTTATCTGCTTAATACGGTAATATAAGATGAGTGTGTAGCTTACTGTAAGTCTGTAACACAGTTGTACCATCATAGGGTACTTACAAGACGATTTTCACTCAACTTATTGGCACTGTTCAAATTTTCACTCAACGCAGCCTTTACAATCAACATCATGCAGGTTTTACAAGAAACAAATTTTGTTCAGTTCAATCAGACTTGACGAAACATGTTGACCAAAACTGAGTTATACTAATCCTTCATGTAAACATGTCGTAGAACAACAACTAATGTTTTTGAGTACATGCACTTGATCACGTAAACACAACAGTCTGAACCTGAATAGCTGATGCACGCATTGAACACGCACCGAACCTACAAACTGAAGAAGCACACAAGATGCTTGTGGAATTTGATTGCTTCGAGTTAGGGCAGAAAGGATGGACGTCAAGATGGTTGTCCTTTTGATTGCTATATCCGAGAGCCTTCTTTGATTCCTGTTTTGGCAACTACGCCTAAAGTTTCGACTGAAAAGAGTGTTTTTATGCTTTCATGCATTGGAAAACAGGATCTCTTGCAATAATCAGATATATTTGATGAACTATTCTTCTAGGGAAGTAAAGCATGTTCACTTCAGTTTTTCAGTTTTAAATCACTTGTATTCTGAAGCATTTTGTTTTCTTTAAACATCACACGGAAAAAAGAACTCAGATTTTCAAGATTACTGTTGTTTAATCCTTGAGACTGAGTTCTATTTGCAGGGGAATTTCTTGTGTTGTCGATATGGCTCACCTAGGACAAATCCTTTGATTCATGAAACTACAATAAGATACACTTTGTCTTCTCAGTTATCCCTACTTCAATTTTGTTTGACTTCCCTTTCAGCATTCACAAGAACTTATGAATATATCCTGACTAATAGTGAGACCACTATTTCTGTTAACTATATAACCTAATAATTCGTCGGAATTTGTAGTTTTGCCTTTTCCCAACACCTCTTTATTTCCCCTAATTGTCAGAACTACGACGGCATGATCGGCGAGGACGAGATGGCGTTGGGAGAAATTGTGATGAAGAGCATCCGCGAGACCTGTGAGGACAATGAGGACATCAACAACAAAAGGAAGAAGCACAGAACATGATTGTCATCATGAGACGAGGAATGTGTTAATTCTAGAGCTGGAGATCGATCAATGAAGTGAGTAGCAATGTCTGTATTGGGATATTTTATCCGAGAGATTCCATAATCTCTTCGCTTGAAGAGGTTTCGCCAAGCAGGTTTGCATCTTTGTCACAAGCTCCAGGGTAACAAAAGTTCAGGCCTACACTCACTGCATTGTTTGGCTGTTTATGCATGACCTGCTTGTGCCCAGTTGTCTTTGTACGGCCAATTGTGCACTACAGATGCACAATTTCTGTGCCTAATTTTTTTACCATTGAATATATTATTTGAATAGCTTAGCAGATGTATTTCCTAGCTTCTCATATTCCGATGTTAACCGTGTAGGGGGTTCAGTTAACATTGAAATCCTCTAATCCTGTAGAAATTAAGATAAAGAGTCACTTCTGGAATGGTTTAGTTCACAGCAACACCCAGCATGCAAGTAGTCATTTCCCTTTTGTGAACTTTTTCAGCAAGGTTAAGTCATCTTGCTCTACATGATTTCCAAGCATCATGTTTTTGAGGTACATCTATATTGCTGACGGGGAGCTGTTAATGTTTCTATTTTGTTTATTCGGCAACAAGTCATCATGGATGTATATAATTTGTTTATTGTATCTTATTGTTGGGGTTCAAGATTAAGCAACAAGGTACCAAGCTACTGTTGTTGTTTTGAGGTTGCAATCTTTTATTCTTTGAGTTGGGTTTATACAGATTTAACCAACTATTTTTTGTAAAGATATGCCACACGGTTCTGAATGTAAGTATACTTGTTCATGTGGCGTGTACCTGATCCTCGCGGGCAGTTTCCACAAGATATTTCTTTTTGGATATTGTTCTTAGTTGTCTTATCCTATTTATTTAAGAGACATAAGGGGCGTGAGTACAATGTAATGATTTGTTGTCTGATCGAAACACTTTCGTAAAAGAACACGCACATCACATAGAAATTCTTGTTTTTTTCAAACAATATTTTCATGATTTATCAATTTACTTGAAGTATTTCATATAACTGTAAATATGTATGAAATTGGAGTTCTTCCTACATGTCCTTTTTATGTAAGTTTGATATGTCTCTTAACCTACCGTATGCTATTAGTTAGATACGTGCATTGCACGTGCATGATTACTAGTTTTCTAAAAACGTTGAGAATCTACAGATTATGAGTACAACTTCAGAAATTAAGGGCTTACAAATCACGGAGAATGGAGTCAGTATAACCAGGAAAGGGTGTGTGACTGTTTTTACCAAATAGGCTGCGTACATATATTTAGAAATTCAAGGAGTACATATTACTTCAGAAATGTAAGGACAGACAAATCGCAGGAAATAGAGGCACTAAGATTGGAATATAAATTTTTCGTGGAACGGATTTACCTCATGATAGTATAACCATTTAAATAAACACGAAAGTGCAATAGGCCAGTAAAAATCCTTTGTTCTTCCTGCTTGACATATAGGAATAGGTCTTTTAGCGAAATATACAATGTTACGGCATCACAAGTATGTTTTGCACAATATTGACCGGGCACACTGGAGCAGCAGAGGAAGGAGGCGCAGGAGCGGCGATCTGAGGAGTCCTTCAGCTGCTCAAGAAAGATAGGTCGATTTCAAGATTGGGGGAGAAGAGGAATCGTACTGGGGGGGGGGGGAGGGTCGGACGACTGCGCCTCGGCCGCCGCCTGACGAAGGACGTCCATGGCGTTCGCATCTTGGTGGCCGGCGTGCAGCGCCCGCCCAGCATCACGGCGCCGAGGGAGAAGGGATCCGGCGACGAAGCGGCGGCCTGATCTGGATCGTGGCGGCGTGGTCTGCATCACGCAAGGAGAGATAGGAGGGAGGTGGGTGTAGGCTGTACCGTCTAGCGTGGACTGCGGCGCAGAAGGAGATCGAGGGAGGAGGATCGTGTCGTGTGTGCGGTTGGCTTTAGGGTTTGGTGCGGCGCTGTGTGTTTTCTATGTGTACGGACGGATGGGATGCAGTTCTGTTGGGCGGACGTTCAGATGGCGTTTTGGGGGCCAATCCGCGGGAGGCAAATCCTTGCGTTCTGATTGGCCCAATCTTGTGTTATGATTGGCTGAACACAATGACGCCGGATCAAGGAATCTAGGGCTATTGGAAAATTTGGGGATAGGCATAAAGTCATTTAAATTGATAAAATTTGATGAAAGCAACAAAATCATAATATTTGGGGATTTTTCTTAAAATACGCCCTACTTTGTGTGACAATTGGAATGATACCATTTTGCCACATTTTTTGTGTACTAGCTTCACAAAAAAAGTCATTTTTGACACTTCGAAAATGGAAAATGATATTTCTATAAATAATTTGAAAATTCAGTTTGGCACCATTGTTTTCCATGCCAAGAAACAACTATGTGCCAAATATGGGCACTTTATCACAAACTATGCCACGGGAATGGCCATACCTTGGTCTTGGCTTGAAACCTATAGATGATTATGGGTGATAGACCTTTTTGTGAATGTTATTTTTGAAAAGTTTGTCAAAACTCAAGTTTATCACTTATCCTAACAACTAGTACACATAAAAGTACTAGATGCCAAAGGGTTTCTTTTTTTGAGCATTTTATCACTTTTTTTGCATTTTTTTGAAAAAAAATGGTCGAAATGATCAGGATGGCTATTCATTGAAAGGGTCAAAATTTTCAAAACTACCAATGGTTCGGTGATATAATCAGTACTTTTGTAACTCAAAATCATTTTTGAAATAATTAAGAGCAAACTACCACACACTTCTAGATCAAATTTGAATTATTTTTTAAAAAGCGATATAAAGTCATTTAAATAGGCGAAATTAAGTACAAACTGATAAAAATCCTAATATTTGGGGATTATCCATAAAATATGGACTACTTTGCATGGATTGATGGGTATCATTCTGCACCATATTTTGTGTACTTGCTTATAAAAAAAATATTTTTGGCACTTAGAAAATGGAAAATGATATTTCTAAAAATAATTTGAAAATTCAGTTTGGCACAATTGTTTTCCATGCCAAGAGACAACTATTTGATAAATATGGGCACTTTATCACAAACTATGCCACGGGAATAGCCATACCTTGGTCATTTGGCTTGAAACCTATAGATGATTATAGGTGATAGACCTTTTTGTGAATGATATTTTGAAAAGTTTGTCAAAACTCAAGTTTGCATGGAAATTGGATGGGTACAATTTTGCAACATATTTTTTGTACTTGCTACACAAAAAGTCATTTTTGGCACTTAGAAAATGGAAAATGATATTTCTAAAAATAATTTGAAAATTCAGTTTGACACCATTGTTTTCCATGCCAATAGACACCTATGTGCCAAATATGGGCACTTTATCACAATTATCCACACCATGCCATGTAAATGGCCATGATCTTGTTATGTGGCTTTCCTGAGGGAGAAAATAGCTTACAAATAAAATATGTTTGTATCAACTACCAAAAGGTTGTGGTGTCATAGCTGCCTGTGCAAGTTGTTGTTTCCAGTATCGAGTCTTGGACCCCATTTTATTCTGCTTTCCATTAATTGCCTCGCTGCATAAACATTAAAAAGTGATTTCGCTTTTTTTATGTCATAAGGTTTGTGTTGGTCTAGCGGTTAACCATAAATCAATTCTTTGAGGAGGTCTTGGGTTCGAATCCTTTATTCTCCAACTTTTATTTCGTTTTGTTGTAATTGCCTCGCTGCACACATAGTAAAAATGTGTACCGTTTCCAATAATTTCACATGTTGCTATGTGGTGCGGTGGTCAGCCAATAGATCTATCTTGGTGGAGGTCTTGTGTTCGAATCCTTTATTCTCCAACTTAATTTTATTCCGTTTTGTTGTAATTGCCTCGCTGCATACATACTAGAAATATGTTCCGTTTCCAATAATTTCAAAGATGCTATGTGCTGTGGTGGTTAGCTAATAGCTCTAACTTGGTGTAGGTCTTGGGTTCGAATCCTCCTTTGTGCATTAGTTTTTTACATATGCAAAATGAACGCTATATATGGCAGGCTGGTCCTACATGTAATTGTGAGCTTCTAATATTTTGAGATCTAAATAAGAGAATATATGACATGTGGGTCCGCATACCACAATTTTTCTAACTTATTTTTATACCTAACAAGTGGGTCCCGCGTGATATTAAAAGTTGCGCACATTTTTTTCCATCACTAGTTGGTCCGACATGATATTCAATGACGGTTTAGGTGCACCACGATCTTGATTCGTCATCTATTATGGCAGCCCATCCGGATTGGATAATAGGTGATGATTTACCCCCACTAAAGCATGACGAGAAATAAAACCGTCAAGCATTAACTTACATGCGTGACGCCAGATGAAAATCGTCACCTAATAAGACATATCCATGACGGTATGGAACTTCGTCACGAGGCCTTTCGTCACAAAAAATCCCTTTTCTTGTAGTGGCAGTTTGGGCTATTCAAGGTGTAACCTTGGTACTCTAACTAAGAAAACAGTTCTGCTATTTTCACAACATTGCTGCCTCTTTTGTAAAGAACCACACCTAGTTCATTCAATGAACAGATAACCCTTTTTGGAATCATTTAAGCTCCCACTGTCACTGCGACTTGTTGTAGTGTACGTAACATTTATCTATGCTCAAAATTAATTAAGCATCCTAACCCTTGCTATTTCACAAAATCATAAGATCATGTTTTATTCTTGGTTTATCTTTTATGCTTATCTCATAAGTCTTTGTCCAATGTAACTCTTACATCATGAGTTATTCTCTTTTGAAGATACTTCTTCAAAACACCATTTAGAGAATACTCTATAATAATTGGAGTCAACTGAACTTTTGTTACAAAGTCAACTTGCCAACAATTTCCTTTATCACTTGATATTTGAATCCAAAAATTCATTATTCAGGAAATTCCCATGATGACAAAATGATAGAATCATTTGATCATGTTCACCACTGATATACTATCGTGGTTCTTGCATATGAATTTCCTTATTCTTTATGAGAACCTAGTTCTCTCATGTTTCGAATTTTCATTCAAAACACTTTGTGTGCAATCTTGTAGCAAGACACTAAATCATTATCAGGATAAATCCTGTCATGATACTAATTCCTGGCTCCATTCGTTTCATTGAACAACTTTTAAATGATACATATATTCTATCAAATGAAGTATTGTTAATGGTTTCCAAAATTAATTGAATACCATAAACTAGCTCCCACTAACTTTTAAGAACTTTGTAATTTCCTATGAAATTAAACATTGCTTGTCTTACTTCACATAATTACAAAACTAATCCAACCTTCATATCATCATCTGTCTGCCACCACAGACATACTTGTAATGACAAGTCGTGCATTCATTTAACAAAACCCTCAAGCTGTACCTAGTACACATCCTCGATAAATTTTCCTTCAAAGGAATTTGTTTTGTTAACATCTTATACAAACATACTCATTAAATATCTAGTATTGTATTCATTTAACAAAGCCTTCGAGTTGTACATCGTACACATACTCAATTACTTTTCCTTGGAGAAATTTACTTTGTTAACATCTCATACAAATCTACTAGTCCAATTTATTTTTTATTTTTTGATAATGCACATACTTGTATTAGACAGAAGAAACCAGAGTACAGATCCAAATACAAGCAAAGAAAAAACAAAGAAGAAGCAAGAACAGCAAAGCTGGCTCAACCCAACATCATCCTCGAGGTCACCAGGCGCTCGATCTCTCCACCGTCGAAGACGCCGAAGAACCCGGACGCCAGGAGCACCCACCATGGGAGCAGAGGAGCTCCTAGCCCAAAGGCGTTGAAGGACCGCAGTATCCACCAGCTCCGTGGAGCTGGATCTGAAGACGAAGCAGCAGAATCGGCCGGGGGGCCTCCCCAAGCTCGATCTGCTCCAGATCTGGGGTCTGCACCGCCCCACCTCACCGGAGATGGCCAGATCTTCCACCTGCACGCCGCGAGCCCGCACAGCCGCCATCTTGAATCCTCTCCGCCGGCCTTCTACACACCGCCACCAATCTGCCGTCGCCGCCGGAGATAACGACACCAGATGGGTGGCTCACCCGCAGCTCGACAGCGCCATCGACGACGACGCCGGATCGGGGGAGCCGCAGTGCACCAAAAGGACGACATTTAGATCAACAAAGCCGTGTTACAGATCATATGATCCTGAGTATTCAACTCTTGAATTTGTCATAAAATCATTTATGCCAAAACAAGCTTTATGATCAAATATTCCAACAGGAATTCCTTCAAGTCTTCCAACTCGAATTTCATGATATTACTAATTAATATGACTCTAAGTCACGAAGGTTTGGATACTATAGCACCTTATCTTATTAGTTTGTATTTAGCATATGGACTCAAGTTTCCTAGAAACTCATATGCTCTTTATCTGGTTAAGTGATTATTTCTTGACAAGAAGTCATGCTCATATTGCAATGACTCTCAGTATTAGTCTAAAAGAATTGTCAATTAGAATTGCTTCCGCCTGCACAATTTCTGATAACTATTTCCGAAGATTCGATAATCTCTTCAAGAATCACCATCCTCCCACTGAATTCAACAAGAAATAAATTCCTTAAGAATCACATCTATCTTAGTAACAAAACATTGTCACATATGTGGTGTTATAAGAGGACTTCCAATTAACTTATTGGGACAACCTACAAAGTAACTCATTGTCTTTTAGTATTAGGACCGAGTTTCATCTTTCAGAAAATCTCAAAACCTAAATCCATCATGTCCATCAAAGTTTATCTTTCAAAACAATGAAATGAGGCAAGAGACAATGAAATTCTCTTTGTCTTATATCTTAGGACCAAGTTCCAATATTTCAGAAACTTCTAGTACCTAAGACCAGCGTGTCCATCCATAGTTTATCTTTCAAAACAATGACACGAACCAAGACAATTTAATTGTGCTAAACTTACCTAGCGAGCAAACATATTCTAGATTGGGTATTGCCAAACATTATGCAAAAACAAGAAGATTCTTAGTGCTGACTTCGTCACACTTAGTGAGATTATGACTTGAAAACTTTCAAGACATAATTACATAATCACCAAGACTTTATATCTAAACTATTTTGTGAAGTTTAAGACATCAATGATAAAATCATTAATAATCCATGACCTTATCCTTTGTTGATTTTTCACTATGTGACGGGATAATTAATGAAATCAAACTTCAAATAAGTGTGTAATTCACCAAGTCTTTCATTTGTTTCACACAACGATATCTTGGATTTCCTTCCATCATGCATATGATGCATCCAAGATGATAGTGTCACCCGAAGGTGATATCAACACAATCACAAAATATTTTAGAACAAATGATATTCCCTTAATTTCAAAAGATTTGCAACTTGATCATCCCTGGAGGGAGTGATCTCGAATATTCTTTATCATAATAAACAGGACCAACTTGTCCTATAAATTCACAAGAATATTTATCGCAAAACATGAGAAATAAAAGTGGAGACATCTTCATCCCAAGGACGAAGGAACATGCGTCTAACTTGGCGCACACCACCACCTTTTATTCTCCATCCTTCTTACTTTCCACAGCCCTTATATTGAATGCAAGGAAAAAATTCTTTGCAACCAATACTCTAGAGTTACTAGCAAAATAATGAATATCATTTAAATATAATTCTTATACTTCCTGCACAACTATAGCAGGTTTCTTCTTATTATTGCCTGGAACTTTTTACAATTCCACTTCCAATGTCCTTTCCTTTTATATTGAAGAGGCATTCAGGATTCTCCTGAATCAAACCTTCAAGCTCATCCGGTGTGTTAGCACCTTCAGCCTTCTTGTTCCTCTTCTTCTTGAAGTATGCGATTTGGGCAACTATTAAACTTGATTGTTATCCCTCATCACATTAGCTTCTGCAGATTTCAGGATAACAAGGAGCCATTCGATATTTTCTTCCTCCCACTCATGTTTTCAATCATGATGCACCCGTTGTTAAACGGGGAAGTGAAGACAACATCAAATCTGTATTTGGCTCAGCCGGGATTAGAAAACCCCAGAGTCTGCAGCCTAATACTGTAATCAATTATCTTGATTACATGCTCGCTTGCTGAGCTTCCTTCTGCCATGTGGCATGACCAGAAAACCTTTGTTATCTCATAACCCTCAGTTATTGCCTAAATCTGGTACACGACCGTGAGTACGACAATCATGTCGCTAAGCAGATGTGCGATCTAACCGCTTCTGCAACTCATGGCCCATGTCAACATAAGACATTGGATAGAGACAGCCTCAACACTCTTCGAGGTGTGAGCTCCCCTTTCATAATAAGTAGTTTTAACAACAACCCCTGAAGGAGGAGCGTCGAGGACATACTTATTCTTGGCACCCCTAAGTACAAAACTTAGGAAACATACCCAAACAACATATTTACTCCTAATGGTAGAAAGTGGTTTCTATTTCAATTAGTGGACCAAGGAAAATAGCGGGTGTTACGTGTGTCGATCTACAACTAATAATTTTTCTAGCACTAGTTAAAGATAAACTAATAATGTGCTCCCACTAAACTCTGATATTCCTCGTGATCAGAGTTTAGTGATTCGGAATCCTCACTCATCAATAGATGGAAGCATGGATACATGGCATCCTCTATGATTAAGGGGTAGGCCAACTTGCCGATCACTTCCTGCCGTGACTTCCGTTCATCTTTCGATGTAGTGCTCCGAACTCATAACTAGTTATGCTTGGACTTCAAGACAACCAACCGATGATGCTGCTAGAACGGTTCGTGCCCGCCTCCCAAACCCTTGGCACACTCGACGCATGGAAACATTACGCCCGGTGACAAGCATCTGGTTTGACGGTGCCATGGTTGGATGAGCACGATCTCCTTGATATTACTGGAAGAATGGGATTGAAGCTTGTGATCTTCAAGTCGGTAAGAATATCAATAGTGCTCACAACAAAGCTAGAAAATATTGTGAGGCTTTTAAAAATCAGCGGCAAGGTGTGGATTATGTGTTGGCAGCGGCCACCAAGAAGGATGAGGAAGAATATAAAGCTCGTATTACAATTATGATTGGGATTGCAAAGTTTTTATTATTGCAAGCTCTTGCTTTTCGTGGGCATGATGAGTCTTCTAGCTCAAATAATAGAGGCAATTTTCTTGAGATGTTGAAATGGTATAAAGGGAAAGATGAAAAGGCTGCAAAATTGCTTGATAATGCTCCCGGAAACCATCAAATGGCCTCACCAAAAATACAAAAACAAATTTGCAAAGCTTCTGCTCATGTTACGACCAAAGCCTCAGTTTTGGAAGAAGGCCCATTTTTGCAAGTTGATCAGCACGTACATTGGCATCCGGCAAGTGAACAGTCGCAAACGTGCTGATCCTCCTGGTGAGTTTCTTCAGCACAGTACTTTTCTCGTCCTTGTTACACGGATACTTCAACGGCCGGTTAGTATAGCTATGCTTGCACTTCTTGCAGTTCCGCCTGGGTACAGGAACACATCCTTCAGATTGACAGCCGCTTCCATGACACGTCTCACATACCTAACCATGCAGTCAGACTGAAAGCCAATGATGACAAGGCAACGCCCTTCTTATCGCTATATGACAGTGCCCTCCTTTCCTCCTCGTTCGTTCTCATTATACACGAATGATCCCACACCTGCAAAGGTAAACAGAAACAGGTAACTGATTTTGCAGCAAGAAAAACTCCCAAATGTAAGGAGAGCATAAGATAAGACCATAAGAACATACCGTCATGTATAGGTCTTTCAGGTTGGGCGCAGCTTCAAGGATGAACAATGTCCATGTGAGATCGCACCCTTCAGGAATCTCATCTAGATTTACAAACCTTAGTTGATGGAACACAGAGGCCAGCCTTTTTGTCACACTTTCTGGTTGAACCCAAATCTGCATGCAACACATGAACACATGATGAGACAAGCAGAAAATAAGTGAAGCAACAACACCAGCAAGGAAAAAGATCTGTCGTGAGGTACCTTTTCACATTCAAATCCCAACCTCAGGGATCGCAGAGAAGTACCGCCAAAAACATCACTTAGCTTAACCATCTTGTAGTAACTAAGACTAATAGTGCCAAGGCTAAGGGCATCTCCAGCCGTGCCCCCAACGCCCCCCCAGGACGCGAAATAGCGCCGAAATGACCCAAATAGCGTAGTTTTTTCCCAGTCGGCCCCCCCAGGAGCCCAAATAGTGCCGTTTCGGCGGAAAATAGCGCCGTTTTGCGCCGGCGAACCCAAGCCAAACCCAGCGCGCCGGGTTCGCCTGGGGAGGCAAAAGCTCGTCGAACTGCTCGATGAGGAAGCCGAGGCCGCCGTCGACGATGAAGAACACTTGCTGGTCCTCGCATGTCTCGTCGGCATGCTCGCAAACGATGCGCGGCCACGGCGTGGTGGCTCGGCGCCTGGTCGCCGCAAGAGCAAGCCGAGGCAGCGCTACGAAGGATACTGCATCCTCTACTCCGACTACTTCGCCGATAATCCCATGCAGGGTGAGGACGTGTTTCGGCGCTGTTTCCGGATGAACCCCAAGCTCTTCATCGACGGCTAATGTTTGTTGAAATTTGGGTGAAAATCGCCGGCTAATGTTTGTTAAAATTTGGGTGAAAATCGCCGGTTGTGGTGTTTGAATCAAATTGGCCGAAGATCGCCGGCTGGGGGGCGACCTGGGGCGAACGGCTGGGAAATGGCGCCCCCCAGCACGCCAAATAGCGCCGTTGCCCCCCAGGCGGCCCAAAATAACGCCGTTTTTAGGCCTTGGGGGGGGGGGGGGGGGCGAACGGCTGGAGATGCCCTAACAGCCTCAAGCAAAGGCACATGACCCAGAAACAGTGGATATTTTGACTTCCAACCCCCAAAGATCATCCATGTGAGTTTTGGGAGCGAGTTGAGCTCGACTTTTTCAAAACAACAATTAAAAATAAGCAGCTCACTGAGTTGACAGTGTTCAACTTTCATAATTGTCCCACCCGCAGAATTACAATCGTTCAGGCTTAAATGCTTTAATCTCTTGCATGCCATGAGTACGGTAGGGATGTCCGATTCACCAAATCTCAAATTCTCTAGGCAGAGGCGTGTGACACCACCAAATGCAACGGGACAAGAATCAACGAACAACCTAAATCGTTTTCCGTAGTCAATCTTATCATCCTGATTGCAACGAGTGTAATCCCTCTCTGTAAAAACTGTGAGTTCAATGTCAATAATGTGGAATGCCATTAAGTGGCCGACAGCATGTCATCTCCTCTCAAGAAGAACGCCATGCACATGGAGCGTATGCTGTTTGGGTTTGAAATCCTGCGAGCTAGGATGCTCTTTGTCACTTCAACCATAGTTGCATTGCTTCGTGCAATTTCTTCTTCATGGCGTGTGGTAGCGGGTTTAGCCACAAAGTCCCGAACATCTATGGTGAGACGAGAGAGCATAGCAGGGAGATGCTGCCATCTCCGGGCGAGGACACTTGTTCTTACTGCCTCTCGGACATTGAGTCGGTCAAGGATGTTGACCAAAATATCATCTGGCAAGCGGCTAAACCAATCTTCAGGAATGAATGGAATGATCTGCATTTGTCATGGAAACAAAACCGAGTTGATTTCTGATTTCTATTACTACAGTCTACAAGATTCAACTTTCATATCTCCAAAGATGCTATTTCAATACAGCCTCAAATATGCAGTTCGGATACAGCAGCGAGATACAATTATTATATAGCGGAACTCACTATCATAGCATAAATCAGCCGAAGCCCAAGAAGATCAGCGATGGCGCCCGTCGCCCGAGAGATTTTCTGATGGCCGGCGAGTGTCGGGTCTCCTCTGAATCTGATGTACAGCCTTGGTCTCTCCGCTTCTGGCTGCAACTCGGAGATTGAGAAAGGAACGGACTCGTCCAGGAAAGGAATCGATTTCCTGGGTGAGGCCAATATCGATATTTCGGCTTGCAGCTCAAAACCAATCTGATATTCTGATGGCTTCGGAAGTGCGGATGTTTTTTTTTTTTTTTTTTGCGGGTGGAAGTGTAGAGGTTTCTTCAGACAGGGTAAGAATTCAGGACTTTTAGCCTTTTGGGCCTGGGGTTTATTAATCGAGAAAACATGACGCTCGGCGCTCAAACGGCGAGGCGAGCAGCTGTCCTGGCGCCAAAGAGGAGGCCGTGCACGGTGCAGCGTGCCAAGATGAAGCCAACACGTTTGTGGCTCGTCGACCTGAAAGGTGCCAACACCAATAGGCAATAGCCTTGTTTACTGACAGACAAACAAACACACGAGAACTAAGATTACCCTTCATACAAAGTAACAGAGGTACACCTACGTATTGAAATCCTGATCATCTGCTCCTTCAACTATTGATTTAACGGGGCAACTATAATGGCAGCAAACAAACTCCTGGACACATCATCCGCTCAGTTTTGGAAGAAGGTCCATTTTTGCAACTTGATCAGCAGTTACGTCGTCATCCGGGAAGTGAACCGTGGCAAACGTGTTGATCCTCCTGGTGAGTTTCTTCAGCACTGTACTTTTCTCGTCCTCGTTAGACGGATACTTCAACGGCCGGTTAGTATAGCTATGCTGGCACTTACAGCAGCTCAGCCTATGGTACAGGAAAACATCCTTCAGATTCTCAGCCGCTTCCAAGACACGTCCGACATACCTAATCATGCAGTCAGACTGAAAGCCAACGATGAGGAGCGTGGCCAAGCTATGGTGCTGGAAATCAGATGCCGGACATTTCCAGTCAACGCCCTTCTTCTCTCTGTATGAGCGTGCCCTCCTTTCTTCCTCATTCGTTCTCATTATACAAGGATGATCGCATACCTACAAAGGTAAAGAGAAACAGGTAATTAATTTTTGCAGCAAGAAAAGCTCCCAAATGTAAGGAGAACTTAAGATAAGACCATGAGAACATACCGTCATGTATAGCTCCTTTAGGTTGGGCGCAGCTTCAAGGATGAAGAGTGTCCATGTAAGATCATACCCTTCTGGAATATTATCTAGATTCACAAACGTTAGTTGACGGAACACATATGCCAGCCTTTTTGTCACACTTTCTGGTTGAACCCAAATCTGCATGAACACACGAACACAACATGACGTGATGAGCAGAAAATAAGTGAAGCAACAACACAAGCTAGCAAAAAGATCAGTCGTGAGGCACCTTTTCGCATTCAAATCCCAACCTCATGGATCGCAGAGAGGTACCGCCAAAAATCTCACTTAACTTGACCATCTTGTGGTAACTAAGACTAATAGTGCTAAGGCTAATAACCTCAAGCAATGGGACATGACCCAGAAACAGTGGATATTGAGACCTCCAACCACCTAAGATCATCCATCTGAGTTTTGGGAGCGAGTTGAGCTCCACTTTTGAAAAAAAACAATTAAAAATACTCAGCTCACTGAGTCGACAGTGTTCAAATCGCATAATGGCCCCACTCTCAGAATTACATTTGTCCAGGCCTAGATGCTTCAATCCCTTGCAAGTGATGAGCACGTTAGGGATGTCCGATTCACTAAAAATCAAATTCTCTAGGCAGAGGCGTGTGACACCACCAAATGCAATTGGACAAGCATCAACGAACGACATGAATCGTCTCCCATACTCGATCTTATCATCCCATGCATGATTCGTCTCTGTAAAAACTGTGAGTTCGATGTCAATCGTGTGGAACGCCATGATGTGCTCAACAGAACATCCAATGGATATGCTGTCATCTTCTCTCAAGAAGAACGCCATGCACATGGAGCGGATGATGTTTGGGCTTGAAACCCTGCGTGCCAGGATGCTCTTTGTCACTTGAACCACTGCCGCATTGCCTTCAATTATTTTTTCGCGGCAGGTGGCATCAGGTTTAGCCACAAAGTCCCGAACATCTATGTTGAGACGAGAGAGCATAGCAGGGAGATGCTGCCATCTCTGGGCGAGGCCACTTGTTCTTACTGCCTCTCGGACATTGAGTCGGTCAAGGATGTTGACCAAAATATCGTCGGGCAAGCGGCCAATCCAATCTTCACGAACTATCTGCATTTGTCATGGGAAAAAATCCAAGTTCATTTCTGCTTGCTACTACTACGTACAGTCTACAAGATTCAACATTCGTAGTTTCAAAGATGCTATTTCAGTACAGACACAAAAAAAAGGCAGTTCCGTTACAGCAGAGAGGATACAATTGTTACGTGCAAAGATGCAATTTTTTCGACGGTCTCAGAGATGCAATTTTGATTGTCTTAAAGAGGCATCATCGACATTTTTCAACAAGAGAGATGCAATTTCGATGTATTTTACCAGAAAACGATGTGATTTTTTTCAAGGAGAGAAAAAAATGTACTCCCTCCGGTCCGAAAAAAGCGTCGGACGCTGTATGTATGATTTGTGCACTCCATGCTATTTTCTTCCGCCTCTTTTAACGGACCGGAGGTAGTAATTTTAATAACATCATATTAATGACCCTAAACCCTTATCTCTCTCTCTGTACTATAAGAGGATCGATCTAGATGGGGAAATTTCTTTCAGGAAAAAAGAACTAGTGGAAGGCGAGGACAGGGAACTATTCTGGCGGCGACCCCTGGAAAGGTATGTAGAGCCTTTGGTCTCCTCCGTTTCTGGCTACAACTCGGAGGCTGAGACAGGAACGGACCCGTCGAGGAAAGGAATCGATTCCCTAGTGACTCCGATATACTCCCTCTGTTTTTTAATATAAGATGTTTTAGTTCTTTACCACATTCAAATGTATCTACATGTATCTAGACACATTTTATTGAGTATGTTCACTCCTTGTCATATGTATCTAGACAACAGGTAGAAGAGCTAAAACGTCTTCTAATGATGAACGGAGGGAGTATATCCGACTTCGGCTTGCGGCTCAGAAGGAGCAGCCTGTTCATTGCTAGCCTCCGATTAATCACTGGGCATCTCTCTGGCACCAAAGTGGAGGTCATGCCGCGTGCCCAAGACAACCTTCCAGTTGGAACGAAGATCTACCGACTACGGTGTTGCGCTACCATTGTTTCAGTCGCAGGAGTCTGAAACTATACAATACGAACACTCAGCTTCACCCCTGGTTTCATTTTAATGAAACTGGGAGTCTCTTACTCAGCTTCGTGCCGGTGAAAGCACATCCGCGTCTCTGGCTGGAACACGGGAACTGTTTGTACTTCATGAGACTTTGACAAACAGATCGCCAAGTCACAAGCAGAAACAATATTAGGAAACTTAATCTTGCAGGAGCTTGGAGCACAACATCCTTTCTCTGATGCTTATAGTGACTAAACAGTATCATGTGAATTCTTCACACTGCAAACGACTTGTATCTACAGCCGTTCACCTGAGGCAAAAGTATGTGGGCTGAATTTAAATTGCATAGTGCATTGCTGCTTCACATTGACACGAAAGAGAAGCCCGGGTCAAGTCAACATGTATAGATAGCTCTGAGAACTTAAATCTGTCAGGCAGATTTACATACTAGGCTAGTGGCAGGGCCTCAGCAAATAGATTAAAATGTCAAGTGCTAGCTAGCACAACGCATGCTAGGCTCCTGCTACACAGTGCAAATCATTGGGCACGGATATGCAAAAAGGGAACTCCCAGGCTAGGGAACAATCCTAAGCGAAGAGGCAACTTACAAGAGAGACCTCCATTAAATTCTACAAAATAAACTAATATGGGCGCAGTCAGAACGCCGCAGAGGTCGTTCTCCTGAGTTGATACTTGGGTTCCGGTAGAGCCACAGAGCAAAGCATCATGTTCAACGCCTGAAGATAAAGCAGAAAAAGGTAAAGGAGTCAATGTTATGCATGGAGGATTGCCAAAAGTCGCACCACTGATTCCATCAGAGTGGGCAAAAAGAAGATATACAAATTGTATGAATCTGGATAATGTTTGCCTGACTGCAGGATTAGAAACGAATAAGCATACACAATTTGTTGAGAGATAGGTATATTAACCCCTGATGCCACAACTTTTGCATTAGAGGTGCAGAACTACCTAGTACCCCTTCTTGGTGACACAGAAGATGGAAAATGGATTATAAATTTAGAAAAAATATATATTTCTAGAAAGATGTTTTAAATCTGATGGATCCCTGCTGATCTTAGGATGATTTTTTGTCTTATTAACTAATGTCCTAGGGTTTGTAGGATCAAATAGAACATTCTAAAATACAACCAACTAAGCGAAGATCTCTTGAAAATAAGGATTTAGATATGAGTTATCAATCTGGGTTAGGACCAGGACCAAACACAAAAGCTTAGAAACATCAAGCAACTCAGTCGATATACCCATGAACATAGAAAATTATCAGTGAACAATTAGCTGTATAAACTACAAAGTACCAAGTGTTTGGAGGATGCACCTAACAAAGATCAATCCCAATTGCAAATCACTCGCTAATAGTAGCATACAAAGATAAGAACGACAGTCTTAGTATCACTAATACATCTTTACAACTCAAAGTTGAACCCACAAAATAGTGCAGCCATCAATTGCAACTATATAGAAAGATTCAATACATGATACATCTCTCATCTAAGCTAAGAAAAATTGAATGACAAGAGAACAGATAATTTGGCGATAAGGAAAGAAACTCGTTTGTCCTCGTAACACATGTTTAACATCACATACATATTAGTGTAGCAATACTATTTTTTAGGTAGCATTCCTGAAGTGACACACCTAAGGAATAATTATCAGTCTATCAACAAGCAATCTACAAGCAATCTGTACATTAGGTCATTAGCTGGCAGTGGTTGCCTATCGTGCCACGAAGAAATATGAGACTCAATTCAAAGAACGGCTAGCACAACTCTGGTAATATATGTCTTTTTATCGGATTTTGTGCAATATAAATAACGGCTGCACTAGCTAACTTTTCTACTGTTCCCCGTATAAGAATACGTGACTATAGGGCATGTCATCTGGAAAATCTGCTGCAGACAGTTACTAGTTCCCACCTCTTTCTGGTAATTCATAACTAAAGTACGCTCCTACCATCAGAACTAGACCAAAGAATTTTGGTGCTGATATTTCAAAGCAGGGAGAAACTCAGAAGTGCTGATCAGAATAAATACAATATAACCCCCAATATCCACAAGAAAAGTAGCTGCAGCATTCTAAGAACAAACAAGAATTAGAGCCACTGTCGATATCTTGTTGTTTGTAGTTAGTCCAACAATTATTTAAAGGCACTAACCTAATAATTACATAAACCAAGAGGCTAAATTGTAGATGGTACACCAGATTCTAGTTCCCATCCAGCCAATAATGGTTGTGCCCCAGAAATGTAAGCAAATACTTGGGGGATTACAGAAATATGATAGTCATAAACTAGGAGGGATAGTAATGCTTGATATATACAGGTCTTTAAAGTAGCTTAACATTCTCTACTAAAAATTTGACACAAGTTGCCGGTATGAGCAATCACATTTATCTCCTGCTACTTATCAGGTAGTCCAACTTCCACTATGAAGCAGAAATTGTACATGGAAGGGCAAAAACTGATTGGTTAACCTACCAAGAATAAAAGAACATTTACTAGGGAACAGTATACATTCCAACAAAATGGTATTCTAAAAAGAAAGTACCTTTTGCCTCTTTAGCCTCTCATTCTCCTCTTCTAAATGGGATACCTTGTTTTCGAGTTCATTAGTGTAGGCCTGTTGCAAATATGATGTAAGTCATACTGAAACTAAAAACGAACATGGAAAATTAAGCAAGTCGCCACTCGCCATGTTGTGTCACTTTTTAAATCACAGAAAACAAGAAAATAGCGTTGATAAGCCTTCATGAATCTTGATCTGTAGTTAGAGCAGTGCTGATAAGGAAATTTTAAAGAAAAATCGTCAAATATATATCACAACCTGCTTCCTAGCCCTTGAACGGGCAGCCGACTCCCTGTTCTTGATCATCCTCTTCTGCCTTCTCTCCACAAACTTATTTGGGGCATCTCCAGATACACCACGATTTCTCCCAGGTGTCTGGGAATCAGAAGTTGGACTGACCATCGGTGATCCATCAGAGTAAGCAGACTCCAGAACAGCACCAGGCCCAACAACATTCAGTGGCTGTGGCACAAACTGAATGGGCATATAAGCACCTGGCACAATTTGCTGCCCATGCTGACGAGTGTCGACACCTGCAACTGCAATCTGCTGCTGATATCGATCTAACCACTGCGCCCCAGATGTCAAACCGGTGGCTCCAGCTGCTGTAGCACCACTCCCCACCAGACCTACATTGCCAACACCGGTCGAGTCCTTCAGAGATCCTTCAGTGACAACCCCTGCTTTGACCAAGAAATCCTCAAGTGTCATCTCCCCAAGCGTCGGCTGCCTCTCCCGCTTGCGCCGACCACCCTCCTGGACACTCCTTTTCGGTGCATCCTGGATGCCCCTCCACACCTCATCCACTGTCTTCTTGCTGAGCTCAGTTGGCATTGTGATGCTACCCTGGCGCAAAAGTACTGAACTTGGCACATAATTGCTAGTGGTTGCACCATCAGGGTCCAAATCATCAGGAGGAAAGACAGTCCTAAGCAGCTCATCGAGGTTCATACTCTGCAAGGGTTCCCCCAAATGGTTCTGCACCTCATCGAGGGTGAGGCTATACAGAGATCCTTGCCTCGCCAGGTCCTGCACCTGCCCGCGTTGTGAGGTGCCGGCGTCGCCCCCGCCGCCGCCGCGCCCGGACTGTGATGCCATTTTCCGGCTCCCCATGAGCAGACAAATTCCTATCTTTGCTCGATTTTTACCACGACGAAACCTCGGGGTTCCAGGGGCGGATCTAGATGGTGCGCCCGGTGTGCCGGTGCACAAGTAGGAATTGTGGAGGTCAGTGGGGCTTAATTAATCAATGGATGGATACAAGCCCATACCTCAAAACCCCAAATGGCAAAGGATTGAGGACGGGATGAGACAGCAGGGACACGATGGCGCGACGAGGAAGAACGGGAACGGCGATGGCGGCGGCCAGGGTGAGATGCAGAAGGGTTGGGGCGCGGGATTGGGGCGTCGGCGGTGACGCTGAAGCTACGGGAAGGCGGCAGGAGAGATTTCGAGCCGCGCTGGGTCGGGTTGGTAGGTCACTCAAAGCAGAGGAAGAGGAAAACAATGCCACGCGACGGTGGACGGGTGGAGGCTGCACAGAAATACAGCAGCTGGAGTACTACAATTTATGATCCAGTACTTGTTTAATACCTCCAGTCCACTTCAAATCAAATTAAACAAATTAACTAAGGCATTGTTTACTAGTGGTATATTTTGATCCCTATGATACTCGGATGGGACGGGATTCGGTGAAATTTTTCCTTTCACTCAATCCACTCAAATCCTCACGAATGTTTTCCCCCTCAAATACACAAGTATGGTGTACTCCCTCTATACCGGTTTATAAGATGTATTTGGCAAATCTCAAATCTCTAGTACCTAGGTGGCTAACTATTTGTGCATTGAGTAGCATAACTAGTGTGCATGCATTGGTTGTCTTCCTTTTCTCTCTCCTAATACTTATTAATTACCTAAATTGGTGCGCATGCATTGGTTGCCTTCCATTTTCTCTCTCACCAAAATTAATTCGCTGGTGGGCTTCAACTTCTTTCTCTCTCCTAATTGCTCATTAAATGACCAAATTGCATCTTATTCTTGAAAAAACCTGGTTTTGAAATTACATCCTATAAATCGGAATGGAGGGAGTAGTGTTTTTAACTACACTAAAATAAAGCATGGGAATAACTTGGGATTATGCCCTCCAATTCCGACTTAGTAAACGGACTAGTGGGGATTATCTAAATACACTGTAAATACCTTACAAGTAAACAAACCCTAAAGGGGATAGCTAGATTACGGTCGGCCGGCCACCTGGGAAGTTGAACGTGGTCGATTTCGACAGCAAGAGCCCTTCGTCCTGACGATCAGTGGCGGAGCTAGAAGATGCTTGAAGTGATGTCAAAAGCTCATATTTGATGGTAATGAGGTCATTACGTAGTATTTATGGAGTCAATTATTATGTACCCATAGCAATTCCTTCCCTGCTCACAATTTTTTTGTGATGTCGATTGACATCATAGTCAGTGTGCAGCTCCGCCACTGCCGACGATGTCCTGCACTGGCCCATTGTTGGTCCAGTTTCCCAGCAGCCAGTAGCACTAACGTGCTTCCCCGTCTCCCATTTTGACAGTCAAACCCACCGTAGGTTCACCATCCGTCTCCCGTTGGCCATCCCTCTTAAGCCTAGAGGGTATCTTTCACGACATCGGCACCCCTCCTCCCCGCCCCCCACCACCGCCACCCCTCCTTTCCTCCACCCTCTCCCCTACCTTTTTTTACAAAATTGTCTTCGCGTTGTTGGCTATCACTTCTTGGCTTGACACATTTTGTTCGGTCCCAAACTTATTGCCTTGGCACGTTTTGTTCGATCACACAAGCCTGGTTCGCTCGACGGTTCGACTGTGATAGACAGTCGACCGCCAAGGATGTTTCTCATTAATTAAAATGTTAGCTCTGTTTATGTTGAACTACTTTAAATTCGATAAGGTATATAAAGAATGCTCAGTTCTAAATCCTTGAATAGAAACACAATAAAGGGGCCAATCATAGTGACCTACAAGCTAAATTTATAATATTTATTTAGAGTATATAAACATGATTTGGAAGATTTTTTTATGCTCCCATGTGTTAGCACAATAGAAATTAAGAGATTAAATCATGAAAAAAAATCGTGCATACCAAAATGTCCTAATGCGTGTGTATTTCAGAAATTCACGCCAGTATGTCTACCAAAATTAGTTATAAAGTTATAACAAAGGTATTAGCAAACAACTTTGATGATATTTTAGAAAGTAGGGGAAGATACACAAACCACTTTCATAAAATACAAATATATTATGGAAGGTATAGTGTTCATGCATGATACAATTCATGACATCCGTCACAAGGAAATGTCTATAGTGTTTCTCAATTTGATAATGAGAAAGCATATAACAAAGTCAACTGGACTTTCCATATCAAATCTTCTAGGCTAAAGTGTTTGAAAATAAATTGCTTGACCAAAAATCTATAGAAAAGTTGTGGTTAAAAGACCAAATAAGATCATATTTACAACTTGGGTTAGATAGGGAAATGGTGTAGGTTCCCTAGGGTCAAAATGGGCCATCCACCCTCCTCTAGGAAAATCTTAGGTTGTACCATATTTTTATGTTTAAATTACAACAATTACTCAAAGTTTAGATAACTTGTTTTGTTGGCACTCTCAATTCTGCTTGGCCCCCTCAACAACTTTCGACAAGCTTTGCCACTATGTACACATGGAGATCATCTATCTCCACTTACCATTGATATTATTGTTGATGGGTTAGCAATGCTCATTGAAAGAAGCAAAAAAGTAGCTAGACCATTTGTTTAGTTGATGATGGTCTAGCTATTCTCCAATATATAAAACTCCCTCCATCCCAGAATATAAGGCGCCATTCATTTTCTCTAGTCAACAACTTACACTTTTCACTATGATTTGTACTTATAATATGCCCACAAATTTTGTATGAAATGAAATAATTTTGTACTTATAATATGCAACGATACCATTTATTCACTCTCAATCCATATAATTTTAGTATATATTAGTGGTCGAAATCATGCATCAACCAGCAAAAAAATAGCGTGCTTAGTATTTTCAGACGGAGGAATCTAGATGATCACTTGATTATTGTCGGACATCAAAAATTGATATAAACTCATATGTATCTTTTAGCAAATTTTTGGTATGGAAATAAATTTTCATACAAGAGAAATTTATTGTCTAAGAGATGCTAGTTCTAGGAGAAACTGCACAACTAGATTTTCACTTGTACTGTTAAATTTTCCATTTAGATATTTGGGGATTTCTGTTGATGTTAAGAGGTGGGAAGAATCCCAATAGACACGTGTGGAAAATAATATCGAAAGTAAACTTTGTTAGTGTGGGCTTTAATTTCAGAGAACAAATAATCAAGGGATGGATGAACAATTATGTAACTAGTTTTTTATTTTCTTCTCTATATAATTTAGAAGCCACAAAAACAAAGGGCAACCTTCTATACTACTATTGGTGCTTCATGTCTAACCTAGTACCTAGACCTATCAAAATTTGGTCAAAATCGTGTTTCTCTATATATTTGACCAAGGGTCAAAAAGATTGTCTAGTAGTAGTATAGGTAGTATACAAGTATATACGAGTACGAGATGAGAAAGATCCACGCGGCCATAGCATAGACCACGGCCCGCTCCCCAAAAGATACTGAGATACCTCACTACACGATCCTGTATACTCCATTCAAAACTTAAATTTGCACGCGGTTTTGGCTCGATTAAGATACACGGGCGGCTGCCACTACATTTACCGGTCAGCAGCCTTGTTTATCACGGGTATTCCATCTCGGATACCGGATTACCGGTTGATCTGCCGAACTTCCTCACGAGCGACGCTGCAGGCTGTCAAAGCCGGCCGGCAAATTGAAGTGTGCGAGCACTACTGCATTCGCGGTGGCGACGAAGAGACAGTCGTATACCACTAGTACTAACCCAATCATCAGCGCATAGAATAGTACAGCACAGTACAGTGCAGCACATCGTGGTGATGGAACGGTGATCGATCTATGGATGGCGACCACCGAAGCGAGAAATCCTCGATTAGTAGTCGTCGACGTGAGCCGGCGCACTCGGCGGAAGATGCCATCCTTCCATTGCGTGTGATTCCTTATAGATATCGTTCAAAAAAATCCGGTTGTGATTCCTTAAACTTTGCCATAGAAAATAATAACTACTCACTCCGTTCACTAATGTCAGGCATCTTAGTTAGTATACTACGTACATGCTAAAATAAGTGAATATACGTTCAAAATATATATATTCTGTTGAGATGCTGATCTTCTGCACAAGCTGAACTTTACATTCGCGGCAAACAAAATCAACGAAAGGCCGGCCGGCCGGCCCCTACGGAATGATTAGAAGAAAATGGCGGTGCCGGTGGGATGGCAATGGCGCATCGGCACCTGGCCCGTCGGTGGGCGGGGGGGGGGGGGGGGGGGGGGGGTGGAAGACGATACTCGTCACAAGCCAACAGCGACCGGGCAATTCTGACGTTCAGACGGCGAAGGACGGACGGATGACGGCTCCTGCACGGCTGTACTGCACAGTCGAGCCAAGTGTCGGTCCTGCAATCAATGCTACAGCGTCACTCCGTTTGTTTTTTCCTTCGACCGAAAAGGTCGGTCCGAGTGGAACGTGGTGGGCTAGCGCGGGCCATATCCCACATCTGGTGGTGGTCTCGTGGAAATTAGAGTTGTGGTATAGATGGGCTAGCTCACACACGGGGTTAGCAGCGATCTGCACGACTTGCGTATGTGGCCCATTTATCTCAGCGCCACGGGTGTCGCGCTTGTCTCAGGCTCTCAGACGTTGCTCTCTCTTTTTCTATAAAAAAAAAGAAAGCCGCTGCTCTCACATGCGGCCAAGCCAAATGAATCTTTTTTCCTTCAAAATAAAACTACTTCTCCACGCTCATATTCGCGGCACGCATACCCCTCAGATAAGCTTGCAATTAAATTCCAACTCCGAAAACAAGAGTTTTGAACAAGTATTTAACAACTCTCTATTAAATAAAAACTAGACCTTTCAACTCTTAACGATAGTAAAATGTTGGGGGACCTGGCAACTTTCAAAATGATAAACCTTGAGCATTCAACTATCAATTAACACAACTTTTAGCTCAATAAACTAGAAAGCTTCAACTAAAAAAATAACTTTGGAATTATGTATCTGCAACGTTTAAGTCAAGAACTAAAACTTTCATTTCACATTCATCAAAGCATTTGACAACTCATAAATTATGTACTCCCTCGGTTTCAAAATATAAGGCGCGCTATTTTTATTCTGGTCTTTGATACTCGACTTTGACCACTAATATATACTAAATTATATGGATTGAGAATGTATACATGACACCCTTGAATTCTTCTTGCAAAACTCTTTCATTTCATATATCATTATATTGTTTTATGGATATATTATAAGTACAAATCATGGTCAAAGTTGTACATAGTTGACCAACGAAATTAAAGGGCACCTTATATTTTGGGATGGAGGGAGTATCTGAAAGGTGATACAAGGTTGGAACTTCTTTTCGGTTGCACTCGGGAAAGAAGGCGAAGGTGATGCGAGGTTGGTATCTGGTGATCTAAATGGGAAGAAAAGATAGAGGAGGGTCATGGAAGTAGAGAGTGATGTTATGATGAGTATATAGGCAATTAGAGAAAAAAGGATAAGAACCATAATGAGATATAACACATTCCACGACCCAGTGAGAAGTATAAATAAAGCACCCGCATCATCAAACACGGCAACATAAGCAAGCCAAACCCAACACATATCTCTAAAAGAATCACCCCTCATCATCGCACATCAACATTGGTGTCATTGGTATTTGAACACCGAGAAGAGATTAGATTATATATAGTATTTGGTATGCCGAGATTAAAAAACGTAGTAGTAGAAGAAAACGTAGGATATGGATGCTAGGGTATACCGAATCCTATAGAGATTCAAATTATGAATTTAGTAGAATCTTTTGTTTCACCATATAAAAGATACAAGAACGATTCTGAAAATTCACTGTATGCCATAATGGTCACAGAAATGAAAGTGAAATTTCGAGAGATCGAACCCATTAAAATTTATTTTTGAAATATGCATACACAATCGACCGTAGTAAATATTCTATGACTTTAGTTGCAAAAAAAAATATTCTATGACTTTTAGTCCCAGAAACAAAACAATCTCGACAGAAAAAATCCTCCGTGGTGATCTAAAATCCTCTTAAATTTATATGAGCATTTTTTTAGAGATCTATGTGAGAATTTTAATGCCCAGTACGAACGTTGTTGTCACAGACCTGACCAAGACCCAGGCGTCAATGACCAAGATGGTCAGGCCGGACCATGTAGAAACAAACCTGGCTGCGTCCAGTGCGAAGGGCATGGAGCCTATGTAATCTGGGAGGGCAGAGGAATCGGCATGGTCGATGAATGCTGTAGCTTGGACTACTTTCCCCTCTCCCGTTCTTCTTCCTCCTCCAGATTCTCTTCTCACTTGTATCCAAATTACACTGAATCTTGACTCTAATTCACTGTGTTTGACACCTGTGAGTTAAGACCGTGATATTTGGTATCAGAGCCAACGATCTTCAGATCAATTCTAGCAATCAATTCCGAAAATCATCCAAAAAAAACAGCAACTGGCGATTCTTCCCAATATCGTTGAGTTGTGGGGACGAATCGAGTCGTAGGAAGTTTGGGTTGGGATCTCCCGTAGAATCCCCACTCTTCCTAGCTTCTCGCGGCGGCGGTGTGGAGGCTGCAGAGTCTAGACGCAGCTCCGGTGGCGGCGTTTGAGGTGTCGGGATCGATCGGCTACAGATTCGGTGGCGATTCAAGGTTGCTCGCGCATCACTAAGCGCGGGTGGTAAAATTCCTGTGAATCGGTCGGATTGGCGTGGTTCAGGAGGCGAATTTGAGTCGATTGGTAGAGGAAAAGGATGTCCTTAGTACTCGTCGACTCCTGGCGACGGTAGACCAAGGTGAAGCATCACGGCGCGAAGAGGATTTCGTGCTCCGACCTTGACTGCACGCATGGCGACAGTCGAGGAACAAGCGGCGGCTAACTCGGATAAACTGGTCGATGTCGAGAAGCAAATACAAGCTCTGCTTGCTAGCATCACCAAGGCGTCTGAGCGCACTGAACAAGTAGCAGCGCTGACGGACAAGGCTGTCGTCACGGCCAGCAAAGCTATTGAGGCTATCGACAAGACTACAAGAGAATGCCAAGAATTGCGAGTCAGCATTGAAATTTTTTCGACCACTCAAGATCGCATGTTGGTATCCATCACTCAAGTGGAGAAATCTCTCGAGGGATTTGGCGCGCGCCTTCATCATCTGGAAGGTTCACCACCAGCGGCTGCCTCAAGAATCCCTGGCCCAGTTGGGCATGGCGCTGCACACGACATCCAGGACATTGCTTACGAGCGTGTCCTGGCTAATGGTGCGTATACTGTACCCCGTAATCAGTCAGAGTCTAGTCCATCTCATCGACAAGCTATGCATAATCATGATAATTCTGGGAATAGGGCTGATAGATATGAGAGGGACACCTATTTCCGCATGCCTAAAACAAGTTTCCCGAAATTTGATGGCACTAATCCCAAAATTTGGAAAGAAAAATGTGAGAAGTATTTCTATATGTTTTATGTGCCTGATGATCTTAAAGCCAACTATGCTACTCTTCATTTTAGTGGTAATGCTGCTTTATGGCTTCAAACCTATGAAGCGAACCATACTATAGACACTTGGGTAGCGTTGTGTGTTTCTGTTTGCAATAAATTTGGAAAAGACATCTATTATGCCAGCATGAATCAGGCTTTAGATATCCGCCAAACAAATGATGTTGCTACCTATCACACTGAGTTTCAGTCTCTCATGCATCAGCTTCTTAGTCACAACCCTGCTCTTGATGATACATTTTTTGTGACCAAGTTCATCAAAGGTCTACAAAAAGAAATTCGTTCTGCACTTATACTGCATACACCTAGAACGGTTGATGCGGCTGTTGTTCTCGCTCAATTGCAGGAAAATCAATTGGCTAGTGAGCGCAAATCAACTTATACTCCCAAAAAGTGGCATAACTCTGCAGGCAAAGGTGTTGTTGGTGAGCACCCAGCTGAAGCAGTTTCATCCAAAGCGAAGGAGCAGAATTTTACTCATCCTCCAACTAAATTTGATACTCTCAGAGCTCAACGCCGAGCTAGGAATGAGTGTTTCAAATGTGGTGGTCCTTATGCTCCAGGTCATAAATGTCCAAAGAATATACCATTGGCAGTTATGGAAGAACTGGACGCACCACAACTCGATAAATCTCAAGATGACTCAACTGTTTCAGTTACTAGTGAGCCTGAAAGTGAAAATGATGATGAAGAAACTCTTGCTATGCATCTTTCAGTGGTAGCCACTAATGGTACTCAACCAAAACGCACAATAAGACTATTGGGTTCAATTGGGCGGCGCCAAGTACTAATCTTAATTGATTCAGGCAGCTCTAGCAACTTTATAAGCTCTCAAGTGGCTCAAGAATTACAGTGCCCTACAGTCACAGTACCTACTGCAGCGGTTACCCTTGCTGATGGTTCCAAGATCAGAAGCATTGAGGGAATATCTGCTCTCTCTTGGGGTGTTCAGAATCATAAGTTTCAAACTGATTTCCGAGTTCTGAAATTAGGAAGTTATGATATGATTTTAGGTATGGACTGGTTAGAGGAACATAATTTTGGAAAAATGTGGATTGACTGGCGCCACAAAACATTGCGCTTCAAGCATTTGGGTAAACAGATTACCTTGAGGGGAGTTAAGGACAATACCAGCTATTGTCCTCGCGTGTCAAGTAAACAGTTACAGAATATGATCAAGGACAATTCGGTTGCTCATGTTGTCCAATTAAGCATGGCTGCAGCAGATGCCTCTACACCATATGTTCCTCATGTAATTCAAGAGGTCATAGCTTCCCATTCTCAGCTCTTCACTGAACCTACAGAGCTCCCTCCACCTAGAGCATGTGATCATCAAATACCTTTGATTGAAGGTGTTGTTCCCTTCCATAAGAAACCGTACCGCTATTCTCCCACCCAAAAGGATGAAATTGAGAAACAAATTAAAGACATGCTTGGTAGAGGTATTGTTCAAGTCAGTAGCAAGATTCATCCGGTCGTACATGTTTCTCTCTTAAAACCTGCATTGCCAACTCATGTCACAGCCGAACTTGATCTTCCTCTTCATTGTGTTTCCATGGATGAAGCTACTGTTCCTTTGGCTATTGTGGACTCTAAAGAACTTCAAGCAGGTAACAAAAAAATCACCATGGTTCTAGTTCAATGGTCTAACATGCCTTCAGCTTGGGTTACCTGGGAGAACAACAACAGACTCTTTGAAGATTATCCGAATTCACCTGCTTGGGGACAAACAGGCAAACAAGCAGAGGGGAAATGTCACGGACCTGACCAAGACCCAGGCGTCAATGACCAAGATGGTCAGGCCGAACCATGTAGAAACAAACCTGGCTGCGTCCAGTGCGAAGGGCATGGAGCCTATGTAATCTGGGAGGGCAGAGGAATCGGCATGGTCGATGTATGCTGTAGCTTGGACTACTTTCCCCTCTCCCGTTCTTCTTCCTCCTCCAGATTCTCTTCTCACTTGTATCCAAATTACACTGAATCTTATCTCTAATTCACTGTGTGTGACACCTGTGAGTTAAGACCGTGATAGTTGTAGAGTACGAAGTTCCGCCAAGACCTGGAAACTCCCATCGCCATTGCTGGTCACCGCGCCACGCCAAGTGGCCACCAGCAGGCACGACACATAAACCCATGCGTTTGACGCGACGCACCACCACCAGGGTGGCAGCTGCACACGCTGTCCCAAAACCCTTCCTCCGACAGGCCAGGCCCTTGCTAACCCTGGTTACCCCTTCTTTCCCAAAACCGTGAAAGAACCCAGCTCTTTACCTAACCCCGGTTAAACCCGTGGTTTCCCAAAGGGGAATGTGGTCTGGTCAGGCGCCAGCGCCACCGCTCCGCTGCCACTTCTATGTAGGCAGGGCTGACCTGCCGCGTCCGTGCTCCTTCCCACTAGTAAAGCGATCAAAAAGCAGACCGCGGTCATGGTCACCATGGCGAACAAGAAGCCCTTGCGCGGCGCCGCCGCCGCCACAACCACCCCGCTCTACCCTGTCTCCTCCTCCTCCTCCTGGTGCTGGGGCTCCCGCATTGCCCGTCCCGCGCGCGCCGGCTCAAGAAGAAGAAGAAGAGGGCCAAGAGCGGCGGCGCCGGCGCCGACACGACGAGGGGGACGTCCATCTACAGAGGCGTGAGCAGGTCAGCGGCCAGCCCTTTCTTGCGTTCTTGGGTTCATCTGAATGAAACCTCGTTTTGTGATCTTTGCGCTTGATTTCCGAGAGGCGTTGCGTTGTTGGTGGTGACTGTAGGCACAGCGGCACGGGGAACTACGAGGCGAGCCTGTGGGACAGGCATCGCCGGAGCACGCCGGAGAACAGGAAAGGTGGGCAGGGTGAGACGCATAGGCCATCCTCTCGAGTCTTTGTTTTGTCACTGTCCAAAAAAAAAAATCTTTGCTTTGTCCGGCTACCGGGGAGGCGGGGACAATTTTGTTTCGTTTGGCTTCGATTAATCCTGATGATTGCTCTGTTGTTTTATGTGCTGCTGACATTCTTTTTCTTGGCAAATTATGTGTTCGTCTTCCCCTTTGGAATATCGGGCGGTGATACGCGCCTGATGCCTCCTCGCTTCCATTAGTTTATTTGGGTGAGTTCAAGATCCTCTCTCCCCCTTCCTGAAAAAAGCTCCCGTACTTTTCATCGCCATGATTCACAAACTGTGTTCCGGATGGTTCCACATCAGTCCAGATTGCATTGTGCCATTTTCCCGGGTGATTGGTCTAGCCTATTATTTTCGAATTTTGAATCTGCAACCAGCCACTTTCTTCTTTTTCCTTGAGGAGAAAGAAGGGGTGGTAAAAGAAAGAAAGAAAAGTGGCCTCTTGGTAAAGTGGAAAGCTCATTTTGTATGTTTGTCTCCATGCAACATGCATGCGTCCACAACATGCACACAAAAGCATCAGAGATTGTGTCACTACTACTCGTACAAGCAAGCACACATTAGCTAAATGCATGGATTAAGATTCTTAATCCTGTTTCTTCGCAGGAGCTTATGACACAGAGGAGGCGGCAGCTCACACCTACGATCTCGCGGCCCTCAAGTATTGGGGCGCAGAGAAGTGCGGGATCCTCAACTTCCCAGTAAGTTCAGTTCAGGAGCACCTACCTTCTACTACGTAGTTGCTAATTTGTTCAGAGTTGCAGTGAAACTCAGTTAGTAAGATTGTTGCGGCAAATGCAGGTTGACACGTACGAGCAGGAGTGCGAGAGGATGCAGAGGGTGACAAGGGAGGAGTACCTGGCTCAGCTGAGGCGCAACAGCACTGGCTTCGCGAGAGGCGCCTCCAAGTACAGGGGAGTTGCAAGGTATCGCTCGCGGGCATTCCACTGTATCTTCTGTCAAATTAACCTCTGTTTCCACCAGAATTTCAGAATAGCGCGTGCAATTTTACTGCATTGCTTACTCCCGATGATCTTGATGATGACAAAGTACTTACTCGCACGAGTTTTGTCACCGCAGGCGTCACCTGTATGGCCGGTGGGAGGCGCGGATAAGCTACGACGGCGGCAGGCAATGCGACTACTTGGGGTTGTTCGGTCAGTGTGTTGTCTCTCTGCCTGTTCTTGAAATTGTACTTTCCTGTACCCAGAACACACGCAGATCAATGTGGTGCCATTCTTAGAGCATGCCTTCCGTATTGCAAGTGTCCCTACGAGGAAGACGTAATTATGTATAGTTTCTGCAAGATAATTAATCGCCAATTCAAGTTTGCATGCACTGATGATGTACTTCCTTTTCTTTTCTCTGAAGAAGACGCAGAATGTAGATGTCTGAAACTGAAGGTGTCACTGTTCTGATTGGCATTTCCTCTGCAGATACCCAGGAAGAGGCGGCCCAGGCCTACGACCTGGCGGCGATAAAGGTCCGCGGCCTCGGCGCCATCACCAACTTCGACGTCGACTGCTACATGGACTCGGACCAGGAGATGGTCTCCTCTCGTCCAGGCTCGCCGGTCCTCTGCAAGGCTGACCCAGATGACCACGAGACGGCGGCTCGTCCGGGCACTCCGGCGGTGCCACTGCTACTGCAGCCCAAGATCGAGCCCAAGGATGAACCCGAGACTCCCGAGCCCGAGCCCGCCCCCGCCCCAGTGCTCCGTGACGATGTCGACAACGTGGACCGCGCCATCGCGGAGGTCCTGCAGGCGCTCTGCGTCGACCGCGCCGACTTCGACGCCAGGTACAGCCTGCCCCGCCACCGGTGCTGGCCGGCGTCGTCGGACGACGACGACGACGTGCGCGACCTCCCGAGGGACATGGGCTTCGAGGATGACATCGAGAGCGTGCTCTTCGCCGACGCGCCTGGCACCGCCGTCGCTGCCGAGTACGTGGTGCCTGCCGTTCCCAGGCCAATGTGGCATTGATCTCCTCCGCGGCCGCTACGAGCAGCTTGTTTGGCGTCTTGCGCATCGCGCGATTCGTTCGTGTAAGTACGTGTCCGTGATTTAGGCTCGTAGTTGAAGGCACTGGAGGGCAAAACTAGGTTCTTTTTTGAGGCCGTAAATATCTCTGGCCAAGGACCAAATGCGGGTAATTTTGGCGAGCAAATTGAAGTGCAAATTGCGACGTCGTGGGCTTGCAGCACATTTAAAGTGGGAGAACTGGAGAAGGCTCGAACTCTTGATGTGTGAGCTTTCAGTATTTGCACCTTGTCGGCTAATGATCGATGCACTGCTCGATTGGTCGTGTTGATTAGACAGGACCTGCTTGCTTAATAAAGTGGTGATGAATTTAAAAAAAAAACCATAAGGTGGTTGAGGAGAGCTTGCCGATCTGGTTGTACGATTGTGGGGTTTTCATTATTTGTGAGTAGTTCGTTTTGGGGCGTTTGTATCAGTTTTTGCCCGGTTTCTGTAATTAATTGGACAATTTTCTCCTTCATAATTAATAGATAGGGCCAATGCTCCTGTTTCAAGAAAAAAAGATTAACCATAAGGTACCATAAATGCTTTGGGAGTCAAATGACTTTTGACTAGAGATTGTTGGGCTTCAAAGTTCAGTGATCCTTGTGGGTTGCGTCTTCTCACGAGAGATCTAGACGAGATGCTGCCTCAGCTGGGGCTTCCCTGACTGGACACCGAGGATAGGTGAGACCCTAGAGGAATGGCTTTGCTCTAGGGCGGCGCCGAGGAGAGACATTTGGGACTTGCGGACGGCCTTAGCGCTAGTGGCGTGGACTCTGTGGAACCATCGGAACGACATTGTTTTTGACGGTGCCACACCGTCGGTTGGTAGGATTCTAGAGTCGCTTAGGATTGAGGGGGAGACCTGGCGTGTGGCCGGCCTCTTCAAGGGTAGCCTAGGGCAGGCGGAGCGGTGGAGGTTTGCCGAGTAGTCCGCTATGCCGTTAGGTGGTAGGGCTGCTACGGCAGCGTGGTGCACGCTCGGCGTCTGTGTCAGCCCGCGTTGTAACTCGGCCACTTGGCCTTTCTTCTATGAACACTGATATGCCTTGTCCAGGGCAGATCCTTGAAAAAGTTCAGTGATCCCTTTTTTCAAAATGTTTAAAATCATGTTTACGAGTTCTAAGAAATTGATTTTTTTTTTCTAGATGTGCACAATGATTACAAACGTGTAAAATGTCAATTTGAAACAGTTTGTATTCTGAGCAACACAAACACAAAAAGTATGAATGTGCACTGCATATTTTCAAACTCCAAAATTTGTCCGTTTATTTAATTTCGTGTAGACCGGAATTTAAAATATTTAGCGTTGTGATCTTGCATGGTTGTATGGTACTCCCTCCCTTCCAAATTAGATGACTTCAATTTGTACAAAAGTGGATGTATCTAGACATGTTACAAGTCTACGTACATCCACTTTTATACAAATAGAAGTCATCTAATATGGAACAGAAGGAGTACATCATTAATTACATTCAGAATTTCTTTTCGTAATTTTTGAAACATTTTTTAGATTAAAGGGTGTCCCCCCCCCCCCCCCCCCCATTTAATTGAAACCACCAGTGTCACAAAGTTTTAACAGCCCCTAGGCCACATAGACATATGTGTACCAGGATAGACGAAACAAAGCAAAACAAACGGGTAAACTACACTCTTCCCCAGGAGACAACAACTACAACAACGGAACTTCACAACGCCCAAACTACAGACCCGCGCACATATCAAACAGCAGAGAACTTGAAAATCAGTTGACGACAGGTCTCAGCTTGCTTGGCATGGAATTCCGCTCGCTTTGTTTACGAAATCCTCATGAGTTATGATGCTGGGAAGCTTGGACATCAGGCCCAGGCGATGCGAAGAAGCCTTTTTTTTTTTAACTTCTAAATATGTTTTTTTTAAATTAAAATAATCATTGAAACTCGGGAGTCAAAATGATTTTTCGGGGTAGATAGATACTCTAGAATGTTTGTGTAAAGGCTTCGGTACAGATTGGACATAGAAAACTCACGATCGGTCCACGCACACACATGAGGATCGTCTCGTATTTCAGTTGCCGCTCGTCCACCGACACATTCTTCAGAAAGGGGTCTCAGGGCATGGGGCCGGGTTACAGCTAGAGCCTTCAGTTCAAAGCAAAATAAATTGGTCATGCAGGCGCTTCTTGTTTATTTAGTTGGTTGCTCTCCCAGGTCCCAAGTTACCTCCTGAAACATTCAGAATCGCCAACGCATCAAGGCAGCCAGCTGTACAGAGATGGTGAGATCCATCTTATTTCCTGTAAGAAGAGTCGTATGTTTATTTAAGTGTCCGAGTAGAAAAGGCACGGGCATGCTTGAGCGTGAAGTTGCTTCTCGTCGAGGCTCCTATACCATATTCGTTTCGCGAGTTGCGACTAAATTCTGGTCCTCGGATTATTTTCAGGCATTATTCTTCCTTTTTTTTCACCAAACATAGTACAACGCAGCCGCTCATATACACGCGCACACACTCACCCCTATGAACGCATGCACGCACACCCTACCCCTATGAGCACTTCCGAGAGATTGATTCGGCAGGTCGAGTCTTGAGATTGACAAAGTCACCACGGACGTCTCGCTGTCGACGGGAACGTCGCCCCACACTGAAAAATATTCCGTCTTAAATGAGAAATACCAGTGTCAAACCTGAGGTTTGATCTCTGTTGGGCTGGGGTTACAGCCAGCCCTATGAATCAATCTTCTTGCCACCTAACCATCTTGTCACGGGCAAGTTCTCGCATTATTCTTCCATGTCTATGCTATTGGTAAGACATCGCAACAAAATGTGGAGAGTGTCAAGCTGAGAGAGGGCCGGTCATTATTCCAATACTCCCCTCACGTCTAAACTCAGCTGGACTCTTGACATGGCCAACCAGTAAACAATTTTTAATAAAGTGTGAAAATCCAGAAAGTGTTTTTGGCTCCGGTGCTCCCTCTGTTTAAATAAATTCGAAAATTATATTTATGAGTTTCGATAAAATTAAAACAAAATCCTGATGTAACCAATTATGTATCCCACAAACGTGCAAAATCTAATCTTGAAATACCTTATATTATGGGCTACACAAAAATAACAAAATCTGATAAAATTGGGAAATTTGAAACTATGAATACTTAGATCCACATTTTTGTCATTTTTCTGTAGGTCAAAATACAAAGTATTTGAAGTTGATATTTTGCACGTTCGTGGTATATACTATTGTCTACACCCGGATTTTTTTCATAATGTTTTGAAATCCATTAATATGATTTTTGAATTTTTTAGCTGGAGGGAGCACTGGAGCTCGGGAGCCAAAAATCGCACTCGTGAAAATTGAGACTTATACAAAACCTCCACCCTGATACCATGTCAAGTTGATGCACTATCCAACGAGATCAAAAGTATGAAAAAGGTTAGGCAACCCATATATACGGTAACAAAGACCACCCAAAGGGGTCAAAGGTAGGTTGAAACTAATCGAATCCATGTACAAAGTAAAATTGATTTCTCTTATTTACTTCAACTTATTTGGAGAAAAAAGTGAGCAAAGACCTATCAATTAAGTTATCTCTAGCAATTACTATCTGCACGCTGCTAAAACAACGAGTATGTAACATAATCTCATAGAGTTAATAAGTAATAGAGCTCACAAAGAGTGTATGTTGGTTAGTGTTATTCTAAAACTCATTGTTGGGTGTTTGTTTTCCAATATGCATTATTAGTTGTCAAGACTACATTACTAACAATGTCTCAAGTCTAAGCACTTGTCATCATAGTTTGTCGGACGACGGCTTTTCGCCAACACTCCAAACTCAAAGAACGGGAATCAATATTATTGAGCTTAGTGAAACCTCCACAATGAACTTTAATTTCTAACCAATTCAGCAAGATCATTGGTTGTGTATCTGCTGCAAATTGTTATTACGATGTTGAGAAATCAAAATCTTGAGGTGGAAGGTGACTATTGTTGAGCGAGGTTGAGTGTTGAGCGTGACATAAGCATCCACGTAGTACAGTGTGCCTTGGATAACTAATCGAATTTACACGAACTTTAGAAGAAAAGGAGATCAAAAGAAAAAAGATCGAATCTTATGAGGTCATGTGCAACACATTTATGTGTCTCGACAAGAAGTTGTTGCACAGAAATTCTACTGATGTGGAGCAAAGAGAGAAGAACCCACGAGTCTCTCCTAAGGAGGTGGCTATGTAGCGGTCACCAGCAGCAGAAGAAGAGAACTTTCAGACAACAAAACGACAAGATGTCGGAAGCCTCCAATTCCCTTCTTCTCTACCCTGCATCAACCACCATACCATCCCCTTCTTATCTAGATCTGGCAAGTTCACTTTGTTCCCGAACCACTAACGGATGACCCGCCTGCCTCCGCCACCCACTGTCGGCGTCATTGTTGCCCCTCCCCACCCCCACACCCGATGTCCGTGTAAGCCCACCTACCTCTTCGGTGACCCGCACCCCCGGCCTAAGGCGGACACTGACAACCGCACCCCCACACCCACACCCAAATTTAAGTTTAGGGCTCGCCTCTAGTTTACTCACGGCTGATCATCATCGATGTTGTTGTGGCCAGCCGACTCGGTCGTGTCTCAAGCTCGGGTGGTGGCGATGTGGTGAGAGCAGAGGAGAAAAGATGGCGAGGAGAGGAGGGAATAGAGTAGGGAGAGGAACGAGACGAGAGTGGGAAAGGGACCCACCACGAAACGTTAGCGTCTAACCGTGGCCATGGTTATTTCACTCGATCTCTTTGTTCCACTCTCCTAGATAGCTTACAAAAGGTAATTGTAGTGTCTTATGAAGGCCATTTGTAGCCCGTACCAGGTTATTGTTTGCTAACAATCATCTGCATAAGATGGGTTTAAAATCATATCCTTGCAATCTAACAAATGTTTCACTTTTGGCATCAAAATCTTCTCTACATAAGAGAAGCAACATTAAACGATAAATTCAAAAGGTTCGAGGACAAACCCCTCATATATATTTTGCATACTCTAGAATTTACTGTTTGGCATATTATTCTATTTACTCACACGCAGTATAGGCAATCAAACACAAGCATATGTCAACTTTAGAGATATCTGCTATGATATTCGAAGCGTACCTAGATTTACAAACCATCTAAAGTGGAACAAATTAATCTGTCAACATATGTACTTAGACTTACAATCCATCTAAGTGGAATTTTTTTATGTATTTTTTAAGAGACTCAAAAAGGAAAACAACTAACGTAAATTCTCTCGATATAGTGCAAGTGTATTTACACCGTCAACATTACAGTAGACTAAAAATGTTGTATTTTAATATTAGTTACAATATATAGTTTGTAGCTAATTTTACTAGCATGTACCGGTTATTAAGATCATATATAAAGAGAATAAGTTATAAAGAAATAAAAAAGTTTAGTATAAAAAATCTATAGTAATTTATATTAGCTAAAAAAGGAAATGTGTAATCATCATCTAGTTCATTTTACATTTGGCCTTAAGTTATATTTTGTGCGGTCATTTTTAGATTTTTTACAGGATTCGATTTTCTACAGATCTGTTTCACCTACAAACCTGGTGGTTCTCCTCAACCTCTTCTACTATGTACATATCAGTTTCTAATGTGTACTTATAGCGTGGTAGATGTCCATACTGGTAGTCTTGGTAGACCTGCATAGTAGTTGCTAGTCACATACTTGCTTAAAAAGAGGTACATAGTTCAACGGTCATACTAATAGTAAAAGCATTGCACAGCCCAAAGAAACACACTGAAATGTTCCAAACCAATGCAATATTGAAATGGCTTAAAAATAGAAATCATCCGATAGCTACAAGTGTGCTTCGATGGATGCCATAGAGCATCAAACATTATAACTATGTGGTTTTCCTTTGTCATTATTGTGAAATGTGATAAAGCACGATCCATTCACATCTCGAGGTCGGTGCTTAGAATTTGTTTCTTCTATCCTGCATAAGGTAGACACTGACGTGTGGTGTGGCATCATAACCTGATTTAGTTTGACATATCCGTCGATCCTCGGGCCGTGTGGTCGGACTTTTGAGCTAAAAAAACAACTTTCTTTGGTACTTTCTGGATTATACCATGACATTGTTCCGTCATTTGTGTGTGTTTATGGGATCTCGGACCATTTGCTCAAGAAAATTCACATACCTTGAATTTAATGTACGGCCAGTAGCTAGCCTAATGGGTATGGCACGTCCTGCAAACAACAACAACACAACAAAAAGAAATTTAGAGTATATGAACTAGCTAGAACTTGAAGAAATATAACTTTTAAAACGAAAACAGATTGACACTAACTTTTTGCTGCATAATCATCATTCTTTGACCATTTACAAGACTATATGTATATAGAAATTACCTATCCAACGTAAGAGTTAGTGAGGGCTAAAGATTGATGAAAGATGCGCCGAAGACGTAAGAAATGAGTCAAATAGATAATAAAAAGAAATGAAAATGAGGATGAGTAATGCACCTATATAAGTGAAAAGGAAGTAGCACGAATGCAACGTACTAAATGTACAGATAAAAAAATGTATCATGAATGCAACAAATACCTGCCACACGTATACATTGACATCAATCGAACCGCCTGGAATATGAGTCCCATCTAAACTGATGGCATACTCCATTCAAGCACCAAAGCAAGAGTTAAAAATAAAAAATACAAGAAAACATATGAATATGGAGCTCGAAGATAAAGTAAACCAGCTAGTCACTCACCTTGATAAAATAAATGACGCACTAGAAATAATGAGGAATGAAGAGAGAGCACAAACTGAATAATGAAAATACTACTATATAATTGGATACTGAAGGACTACGGTGGAGACTGCTGTTACGTCCAAACATATGTATAATTTTTGATTGATCCATGTTATTATCATATTATTGTCACATGTTTTTTGCTATGATTTTATATCATTTTAAATCATTTTTGTTGGACTAGCTGATTAACAGAGTACCAAGTGTTAGTTGTTTTTATGCCTGTTGTTGCATCGTAGATAATACCCAGAATATTAACGAAAAAAATTCGGAAAAAAGGAAACCGCCTAACTTTTCAAGACGAAAACGGAGAGCATTGGAGGTGGGCTAGAGGTGCCGCATCCCATTTGCGCATCCATCCGGTACACTCAGGGGATGGCCGTGCCTGGTGGGCATGCAGCCCCCTCGCGTCGCCCCTTCGCCTATTGCGAGTATGTAGTGCAACCAAGTAATTGGTGCAGCCGGTGCATCCGACTCCGATTGACAACTTTACAAGTTTTTAAAAAATCTAAAAAAAAAGTGTGGATATTTACACAACCTTAATAGACAACGTCACAAAAATGTAAGTCTAAATTTTAAACACAAAATCAACAGATAAATGACAGATTTGTTATCAATAGTAACAATGAGCCAAACGCAAAACCCAATATGCATTTGGCACTATTCATTGTCTGACTTGTCTATTTTGTTTCTTGGTCAATGTTTTGAATTCGGATTTAAATTTTACGACATGTTAGATCTGAGTATTTTCTATGTCTTACCTTTTTTCAGATTTTTGAAAACATTTTTGTTTGTCAACCGAAATTGGTTGCACAAGTTGCACCAATTCGTTAGTTACACTGGATAAACCCCGACAACTAAATCCTACAAGAGGAGTCGTTTTCGGGGAAAGACGATACAAAGCCGCCGCCGTCACGAAGGGGGAATAATCAGCGGAGGTCTCTTCACCACCATTGACGCCTCCACGATGATGTGTGAGTACTCCACCTGTAAATTATGGGTTTATAGCAGTAACTAAATGGCATGTTTTATCCTAGATATTTCAATACAAAAGTCTCGTGAACTGACTAATATGATCGAGATTCATGTAGTATATAACTTTGACTCTGAAGATATATTCGACAATTCGGATATGTGTTGTCCATGCGGTGAGTGGTATCGAGCCAACTAGCCCACAGTCCCCCACACACACACGGACACGGGGGAGGAAGGTGTCCATGCGGCTTCGGCGTCCGGGCGACTGGGCACGGTGTAAAGGCCACGTGAGAGTGGGCCTCGCGCCCTTCTATATAAGCCGCCTGGTCTGCACCGCACCGCACGACAGCCACAGCCTCCCGTTCCATCACTGCGGTTCCAAGCTCCAACTCTCCCCCGTCTCCGCCGAGATCAGGAGAGACGAGCCCGCAGCGGAGCGGAGCGAGCTCGAAGCCGTCGTCGCCGCCTCGGTGAGCGCCACTGCCTCTAGCTTCTCCCCTAACCACTCTCCTCCGGTCTGTAACTCCGCCCGCGGATCTGATCGGCTCCGTCGACCCGATCGATCTGGGCTGCGTGTTTTTTTCTTGGCGGATCACGCGAATCCGCTCGTGGTTCTCGCTGCCGTGCTATGCAGCGTCGCTTCCACGCTAGTATTGGAATCTGTTCTTCCCCGCTTTCTGGTCCCGCGAATCCAATCCGATTCCGCTCCTTGCGCGCGCTGTAGTTAGCATGCAGGTAGATCGGCGAGGCGCCAGGCTGAGATTTCGCGGATCTCGGCGCTCCATCCATTCCCACCGCTGAATTATGTGTGCTGTGCTCCAGTTGCTTGGGAACAAATGGGTGGGGAGAGATGCGGGTGGATCAAAGTGGGTCTGTGTAGATCTCTGTTGCTGGCTAAAAACTTCTCTGTTTTTCTCTTTTTGTTTTGGTGCAGGAGCAGAGATGGGTCTCTCGTTCGGCAAGCTTTTCAGCCGCCTCTTCGCCAAGAAGGAGATGAGGATCCTGATGGTGGGTCTTGATGCGGCTGGTAAGACCACCATCCTGTACAAGCTCAAGCTCGGAGAGATCGTCACCACCATCCCAACCATCGGTAAGTGCTCTGTGCATTCCTCTGATTCTGCTTTGCACGCTTTTTTAATCGTAGGAAGTCTTTAACTGTAGTAAGGTGCTACAGAGCACAGTTGTTTGCAAAGAAACGAACTTAAATCATATAAAGATATCACTGCCACTGTAATTAGGGGTGGGCAAATCCGGTTTAGGCGGTTTGGGCCTAGCTAATATTTTTGTACTAAACTTGGCGGGAATTTGGGCCTTTGGATCTTGTGAAGGAAAATTAGCTAGGTCAATTAGCTGGTTTAAAACGGTTTGGGCCGGTTTGGATTTTGCACACCCCTGACTGTAATGTAGTTATCTAAGTTAAAGTTAACTTGTTACCCATACGCGAGGTAAGTCATGTTAGATTTGGATCTCACTTTGGTTAGAACTTAGAAGTAAAGCAAATAGGAATCGGCAGTTACAGCTATCTGGGTTTCAACTTATATCATTAAAATAACTTAATTTTGTAATTTTGCAGGATTTAACGTCGAGACTGTCGAATACAAGAACATCAGCTTCACTGTTTGGGATGTGGGGGGTCAGGACAAGGTAAGAAAGTGTAACCATTGTCAGACCGATAAAACATGTCATCCACTTCTGTTGTCATAAACACAAACCTTGTGCGCTGAACTTATTCTTGCATTGTTTTCCATATCAAAACAGATCAGGCCCCTGTGGAGGCACTACTTCCAGAATACGCAGGGACTCATCTTTGTCGTCGACAGCAATGATAGGGAACGTGTTGTTGAGGCCAGAGACGAGCTCCACAGGATGCTGAATGAGGTAATTCACTAGTATGGTTGCAGTTGTTCCGAAAGCTTTCCAGTTTGCAGATATCCTTATCCGGGGTCTGTATACACTAGTACACTACTCTGAATTTTGGTTCAATAATCCTGCAATCATAAGCATGCGAATATAACTCAAGTGTTAAGCTGCATTTCTATTCAGTCCTATCTTTAGTTATTATTATAAGAACCTACTGATGAACATTTAGCTTTTCTTTCCATTCTATATTAACTAATTCCTAATTGTTTGGATAACTTTCTTTGATATAGGATGAGCTGCGTGATGCTGTGTTGCTTGTATTTGCAAACAAACAAGATCTTCCGAATGCCATGAATGCGGCCGAAATCACTGACAAGCTTGGCCTGCACTCCCTGCGTCAGCGGCACTGGTATGGAAATTCACACACATGTTTCAGAAGCTCTTTACCTTCTAATAGCTTAGTCAAAGGTTCCCTGGTGTTCTGCAACATTTTTGGATTTTCTATACTGAATGTAATGAACTTCAATACTGTAGGATTTATTTGCAAATACATCTACTGTATCCAAAATAAAATTAGGAGGCATCCTTATTTCTGGAATCATATAGAACGTGGCTGGGGATAATGAATGTTGCTTAAGCATAATTCACATTCATTTATGGGCTACTTGTCATATGTCTTGAGCTGAATTTTAGAACCCCTCTAAGATAACTGTTAGTGTCACTGTGCCATTTTGGATTCGTAAGGCCTGCATCCTGGTGCTAAAATGAATTATTTTCCGGGTGCAGGTACATTCAGAGCACTTGTGCTACATCTGGCGAAGGATTGTATGAGGGACTTGACTGGCTCTCCAACAACATTGCCAACAAGGTATACGTATTAGCCTTTGGCCCTAAATTTCTCATTGAACATCTTCTTTGTACTCCGCTGATGCTTTTCATAAGCTATTGCACTTGCTAAAATGATATGGCCATCAGTGGCTGAAATAAGTAGAACAGACTAGCCAACCACACACTTCACCTGCTATATATTACAGCTGCTGAATGCAGTTTGGGGCTTCAGCCCTGAACGAAGTTGAACAATCTCACACCAGCACTCCTCTGCTCTATATACTATCTTGCTTGACAAGATTGTGTAGTATCACACACCGATCTTGCACCTTATGCTCTGATGAGATGTGGCTGACGACATTTTCTTTTCATTTGTTTTCCCAGGCTTGAAGTGTCTTGGCAACGCTTCAAGGAACAAAGGCTCTTGGTTGTCTGAAGAACTCACTGCTACCATTTTACATATTGTGATATATATACACTCTACAACAGATAGTATGTGTGCTTATGTGAGGACAGAAGCTCTCCTTTGAGGAGCTAGTATCAGGTTGTTTTCTTCGTGTGGGTATTATCAGTGTTTCTGCTCGGTTGTACAAGGTTTACTGTGCCAACCATGTATATGTACCCCTCTGCATTTGAGATTTAGTAAAAGTTGATGTGCGTTGCCAATCTTCGTTAGCTTGGTGTTGTGGATGGTGTAAATTGCTACATATGTGTGAGCGCTGTTTTCACTAGTTCTGATAGCTTGGATCCTTTTGTGCTTTTGGTCTGGCAGTCGGTATCGTTACACACGTCACCAGTATATGCGGAAATGCTTGGATCTGGTTCCTTTTGTGCTTTGGTCTGGCAGTCGATATCGTTACACACGTCACCAGTATATGCGGAAATCCACTGACGTAATGTGGAAATCCACTCACGTAACTGGTGAGTTCGTAGGATATTATCGGCTCATCATTGCCGCATAAGGCATGGAGTTGTTGACTTGCAGAATCAGTTTCTGGAGTAGCTTTGTGAGTGGTGAAATATTTGGATGTTGTTTATGTATAATCAGAGAACAACGACTCGCATAAGGAGTATGTAGCTTTGTTTTCTAGGATGGTGAAACCGTGAACGCATTCACACAAACGGAATACAACGATACAAAACCTAATTAGAGAATCAGTTTCTGCAGTAGCTTGTATCATGATATATTATGTCGGCTTGCAGTACATAATGACTGTCAAAAAAAAATGTTGCCCCCATTACTTGTCTTCCTCTGTTGCAACTCTTGTTTGGCTCATCTAAAAAACTCTTTGTTTGCTAAATAAAACTTGCCAAATGTATCCAAAATCCTCAACTCGAGTTACATATACAGCATACCAAAAGTCACGTATCAACCAAAATGATGGAGAAGTTACATCTTGTAAGCGAGATACAACACGGGCGGGATATTCAGACGAAGTCACATCAAAGTTCCGTCGGCTGAGCTCCACCTTTTCATCAATAAAACGGTCAATGTGCTGCCGTTGCCACAGATATCCATGTATGGTACAGTCCATCAGTTTTTGGCCTGAAAAGCATACGATCAATTTAACACATGCTCCAAATGAAAGCATGGTAAAATCTAGGGAACATATAGATTACTCGAGACTCGAGGGAGGTAGGCATGGAGAGATCTACTCACAAATAAATATTCCGGGGATCTCTCGTTAAACAAATTGATGTAGAAGCGGAATCCATCTGGACTGACGTCCCTGCAGAGGAGACCTGAGGAAGAAAATGATATTAGTTAGTTCTTTCAGTCTGGGACTATGCCTTGCACATACTTGGAAGTAGTAATCGCAAAGACCTTTGTTTTCTGCATTTAGAAGATGCTCCTTCGCTAAAGCTGGTGCAATCCCCAGTGTAAATGCGGCGTCGCTCGGGCTTATTCCTTTCTGAAGAGCATCTGGCTTTTGCGCAAGTGATGAGATTCTTGCAAATACCTATGTTTATGGTGGGAGATCAGTATGACTATGCAGCTACTAAAGATGGTAGCACAAGGCAAATGTTGATAACATCATGGAAACATGTGGATACCCACTACCAAAAATGAACCAGAACCAGTCATTCATTTCATATTTTTTATTTAAACTACAATCTCACTAGGAATCAGATTTGCCAGTCATAATCAAGGCACAATTTTGTGTGTGGCTGCTAGCACACTCCTGCTATGTGTGGATACAAAAGACATCTAGACTTATTATTGCCACGGATTACCTCATCATCACTATGCGTCTTGGTCTGGATCACCTTCACTCCACTATCAAATTTCCGGAGCATTACTGGGCTGCTTATTACAAATCAACATCTATAAGCAAAACATCAAAACCATAATTAATGGCTGGCGACAAACCAGCTGAAAAGGTATATTCTTGTTTTTACAAAACTATATCTAGGAATAAGATTACTCTTATTTTTACACCATCTTGGATTTGTATATTCTGACAATTAAAGGCTTCAGCAATTATCAAGAAAACGATATACATACACATCAAATTTCTCCCAAAGGGAGCAAGCTTGCAAAAGATCCTCTGGTGATATCAACTCTAGAACAAACAAAAAATCAATTTCAGAATACAAGTCACAAAGGAATTTCTTCTAGATATACTCATCAGCAAGAGCACATACCTGTTCCCCTGGCACGGTTGAAGAGACAGTAGACATCGACTAGTGCCATCATACCACCTGCTCTCTCAACTGGTATTCTTACGAAGTCAGCCAGCTGATCATGAAACGAATGAAAGATGCCTCAGTAATTCTTAAGTATAATGTAGCGTGACTGGAAAAATCGGAAGACGGAAAATATGGCTTCAAAGTAGAAGGAAACTATGAAGGCATGAAAAATTCCTCATTCCTGCAAACTGAATATGCAAAAAAGAGCGAGAGGTCTTTCTTGCATCTTAAATGGTGGGGTAGACCCTACCCCCTCAAACACAGGGCAGGTTTATTTTTCTAGGTGAGATTGTTTTCACTAGCTTGATGGGGACTTAAAGGTGATGTAACAGCATATGGCCCAAAATAACTGAAAGCTATTACCCAACCAGCTAACAAGGCCCTAAGGGCTCCAAATTTGATCAGTTTTTCTATAAGCAGCATGAAAATACTGAAGCATACCAATGACCAGCAAGTACTATTCAATTTGGGTAGAGGTTCCCACTGATGAAAGGAAAGGAAAACGTCTGTTGCCGTCAAGCTCAAACAATAGACTGGACATTATGCTGCTGTGCTTACATTATTTGGTGATGAATCCCAGCTAAACATTTGGTAATTGCATTATAAATTCATGCATTATTATTCTCATTGCAATTCAACTACAACTAAGTGAGAGTTTCCAACAGAAGTGCTGGAAAACCATAAGCGAGCACAAATTACCTGTCTTGAAAGCTGCTGATGGTACAAAGCACCAGCAGTTTCTTTTGTCACAGGGACACGATGCCAACGCTCAACAGCAAATCCTGCATGTCTTGCTTAGAACCCATCTCTTCATCATTGGAATTTGATTGGTTCGTCAATAGCTTTTGCCTCATTTCTCTGCTAATTCCATCATTTCCTTGGCTTTGCTCTGTTAAGAAGGATGTTCACCAAGTTATGACCAATCATTGCCATTTGAACGTGGCGATCAAATATCGGATGTTTGAATCCTTCGCAAACACTAAATAACAGCATCGTCTCAAGCAGGAAGCAGCAAAGAGGAACGAACCATGAGGGCGTTGAGATCCTGGAAGGCATCCTGCAAGTTCTGCCCGGCACTCTCCCACGTCCTGCTCCTTCCGCAGTATCCCCGACACTCCGACCACGGGCATCCTGATCGCAAGATCCTCCTGCGCCGGTGCTCCCTCCGCCACGAGGCGCCACTCGCGGGAACAGCCGCGGCGGCCACCTCCCAGGCCCTCGCGCGGATGGCCTCGACCAGCCTCCCGTAGAACACATCCACGTCGGCCTTGCAAGTGACGACGACATCGACGACCTCCGATCGCGACGGGGGCAGGGAGATCTGGAGGCGGATGCGCGGGTGATGCGACGAGGAGGAGAAGAGGGAGCGGAGGGGTTGTGGTTGTGCCTGCGCTGGGGAGGATACGGGTGGACGATGGACGCGAGCGGGAGGGCGCGCGCGGAGAGCGAGGGCTCGTGGAGGAAGATGAGACGGTGGGAGGTGAGCGCGAGGAGGCAGCCGCGGAGGGGCGCCAGGCGGGGGTTCTCCTCGGGCTCGAGGTCGGCGAGCGGAAGGAGGTACCTCTCGATCTCGCCGGCGGAAAGAACCGGGCGGCCGGACGCCGTGACGGTCGCCGACGGGAGCCAGTCGGCTGCGGCGACGGACATGGCTGTTGAGTGTTCGGACTTTTCGAGGTTTTTCCGGTCGCCCGTCGCCGTGGTGATTTTTGTGTGAAGTTGGTTTTATTTGCGCCTCGCTAATCCGCGCGACATATGAAATCATCCAAAGCACTTGGCTCATGATACAAACATAAACGAAAAATTAGTATGTGCATTCCTATGTTTACTGCTCTCTCCCCTACAATAACAACGACAACAACAAAATCTTTCAGTCCCAAACAAGTTTGGGTAGATTAGAGTTGAAACCCATAAGATCTCGAAAATCAAGTTATGTTTCTGGCACATGTATAGCTAAATTACACGCACATGTACATGCTAGTCTTTGGTGATATTCCAATTCTTCAAATCTCTCTTAACGGACTCTTCCCATGTCAAGTTTGGTCTAACACGACCCCTCTTAACATTCTCCGCACGTTTTATCCGTCCGCTATGCACGCTTCCGGAGGCCTACATTGCATATGCCAAACCATCTCAGGCGACGTTGGACAAACTACTCCCTCAATCCGTTTCTAAATATAAGATGTTTTAGGTATTTTTAATGTGGACTAGATACTAATTGAAAAGGTGAACATACACATTAAAACATGTCAAGATACATGTGAATCTAAAAAAGCTAAAACATCTTATATTTAACAACAGAGGGAGTATATCAGAAAACTAGCAAATGTGTCTCTGGGTTGAGGGAGAAACAAATTCTCGTGCACCCTTAGCAACAGGGGTCACGGCCGGTCGGGCGGAGCTACATGGGCTCTCCGTGGTGCACATGCACCGGGGTAGGGTTTTACATCTGATCGTGGAAAACTTCACTATTTCGGAAGAAGTTACAAACGTCGTGAATTTATAATTGTTCGACTTATCCCGTGTGGCGGCTTTATGAGGTATATATAACAGACGTAACCTCACCAAAAATAGTAAAGTTTTGCTGGCTGACGTCCGTTATTTTTTACCCTTCTCATGGAGGGTGTGTTTTTCCAAATTAAAATCTTATATCCCCTGTGTTGATCTCGCATTTATTCATCGTTTTCATTCATCGTATTATTTCTTGTCGTTTATAACAAGAGCTACCATGTAGGGAGTGCGTGTGCACATGACTTCCCTTTTGTCAAAACAAAACAATGTCCGGGTCTTGGATTTCGATACATATTTTCGTGCACCCTTAGCAACAGGGGTCACGGGCCGTCGGGCGAAGCTACATGGGCTCTACGTGGTGCACAAGCTTCACTACTATTTTGGAAGAGTTTACAAACGTCGGGAATTTGTAACTACTGGACTTATCCTGTGCGGCGGCTTCAAGAGGTATATATAACAGGCGTAACCTCTCCGAAGTAGTAAAGTTTTGCTGGCTAACGTCCGTGGTATTTTACCTTCTCATGGGGGTGTGTTTCCACGTTAAAATCTTATATCCCTGTGTTGATCTTGTTTTTATTCATCGTTTTCGTTATCATATTATTGCGTGTGGTTTAAAACAAGCGCTACAATATAGGGACTGCGTGTGCCTTCGATCGGAAACATTTGTCTGAATGCACATGACTTCCCTTTTGTCAAAACAAAACAATGTCCGGTTCTTGGATTTCGATACATATTTTTACCCGCTCGTGATCGGCGCGCCGAAGTGATTGCGCACTTTCGCTGCTTCAGCATCCAGCCCACGTAATTTTTTGTGTGTGGAAAATACCAGCATCGATTGAGAAAATAGGAAATCCAATCCCGTGTGAGTCACAGGGGTGAATGGAGGAAAAAACACAGATCAGTACCAAACATCGATTGAGAAAAAGAATCGAAGTGCGCAGGTGGAGTAGAAGAAGAAAATGGCAACGGGGTATCGATGGCTCGCCGCAGTGGACGTCGAGGCAGGCAGAGAGCCTTCCTCCGAGTGTCGCTCTCCGGCCCGTGTGTGAAAGAAATTTTGGTCCAACCTTTCCCGTACTTTGTCGGCCCAACCTCTCGCTCTCCTGAGCCCACACCATTCATGCTGGGCCAATCGAGAAACAGGTCGACGCCATGCATCGCTTGGATATAGCTTCTTCGACGCTTCAAGAAGAAGTAGCGTCTTCAAACTTTTCTTCGTTCGTGCGTTTCAAAGGTTGTCAATTTTAACTCGATGCGCCGTGATCTCCCGAGAAAAACTTAACTAAACTTGAAGTATCTAATCTTCCAAAAAGTAACGCATTCTAAGTATGACATGCATATCAATATGTAGAATTGAGGCGTCTCGCATAGCCGCAAAACAATTCATACGTACTATTTTTTAGGATAATTTCATACGTACTACTCTATGTAAGAGTGCAAAAAAAAAGTCCACACGCAAAGAAAAGGCTATTCAACCTGCTTTATACTGAAGCAAAAATGTTTCTAGAATTCAGAGATCATCTTGTTCCCACATTCCATAACCCCGCCATGTTGCTATCAAGCCCATCCACATAATTGTAGCGACACTATTTATGTATAACAAATCCAATCAAGCAGACCAAAACAGGGCAATCAGAGAGACGTAAGGGCATCTCCAGCCCTGTTGCCCCACCAGGGTCCAAAACTTCGCCTTTTCTGGGGCGCCGCGGCGCCAAACGGCGCGAAACTGAACCCTGGGGGGCGCGTTCACCAGCCGTGTCCAGACCCAACAAAAATTCAAAAAATGACGCAAACAGAAAGACGGCGAGTTCATCATATTGGCGCAAACTCGCTGAGATACATTGGCAGAAACTAAAACTAAAAATTAAAAACACTTTTATTCGGCCCGGGGCGACTAGTTGAGGCCCAGGCTCGCACGGATCGCGGCGCTGTAGTCGCCGTCGTCGTCGGAGCCGTCATCTCCGCCGGGGGCCTGCTTGGGCCTGCGCCGTCGTCGCCGTGCTGCAGTTTGCTCAGCAGCAGGGCCTTCTGCAAGGCGTCGTCCTCATCGTCGTCGCTCGGGTCGAGTTTGTAGTACTCGACCTCCGGCGCCACGGGAGGAGGCGGGATGCGACTGCGACGGCCCGCATTGGCCGCGGTAGCTCGCTGGCGCTCCTGGCGCTGCTGGCGCTCCTCCGCGCGCCTGCGCTCCAGGTCGGCGAGGGCCACACGCTGGCGTTCCACCTCCTCCTCGGTGAACGAGTGGAGGCTCCAGTCCTCGGCCCATTCCGGCAGCGCCGGCTGGACGGTGTTGAAGGACGCCTCGTCCGCCTCCTTCAGGCGGGGCCACTCCTCCTCCTGCTCCGGCTTGGGCTCCTTCTTGGCCTTGACGAGGCGGCGGAGGAAGGAGCGTGGCGGTGAGGCGGCGCGGCGCTGGGAGCCGCCGCGTGGCCCATTGATGCGCAGGGCGCCGCTGTGCACCGGGGCAGGGCGCCCGGAGTTGAGAAAGGGGGGCGTCAAGGAGGAGGGGGCGTACCGGGACGATGACGGCGCTGATCGCGCGCCGGAGGAGGAGGAGTTCCCCGACGACGACGAGGCCGCCGCGCCCATCCGCCGCGGGGTCCATGACGCCCTGCGCGGCGGCATCTCCAGGCGCGGTGTGTTCCCATTGGCGATGTACTCCATCACATTGTCGAGGCTGCGCCCCTCGCCGCCCCACCACCGCTTGCGCCCGTCGCGGTTGTGGCGGCCCTCCACTTGGCCGTTGGTGCCGCGGTCGTTGAGGTCCTGTTCGTGGCGGCGCTGGAAGTACGCCGTCCAGAAGGCGGAGTTGCCCTCCGCCCTCCAGCGCGGGTCCGCGGCCTGCTCCGCCGTCAGGCCCTCCCGGACCTCGTCGATGGCGTACTCGAGGCGCCGGGGACGCGCATGTCCGGCGGGCACAGGTACCCGCACCGGTACAGGGCCCATGCCTCGTTCTTGCGGAGGCTGCGGCGGCCAAAGCCGTTAGCGGCGGCGCCGTCGTCGGCCATTGCTGCTGGCGAAGGATGGACGAGAGGGAGGCAGAGAGCAGAAGGACGGCGAGGGGCTGGCGAGAGCGAGAAAGGCGAGAGCTGGTGTGGACGGACGGCGAGGGGTGGGGGAATTTTATAGCGCGCCGCGGCCAGGCGAAGATACTGCGCCGGCGTGGCCTCCGTTTGGACTTCAAAACGACGCGCGCCGGCCACGCCATTACTCCGGCAGCCTTTGACCGGCGGAAGCATTGGCCGCTGGCCACGCCAATAACTCCGGCAGGCTTTTTGACCGACGCGGGAGCCGAGAAGATGAGGACGCGCCGCTTCACGGGCGTTCTGTTCCGCGCTATTTTCCCCGCGTCGCTGACAGAGCTGGCCCGCGTCGCCTTCCGCGCCATTTCGCCCCCCCCCGAACCCAGTGGGCTGGGTTTCGCCTGGGTGCGCCGGCGCTATTTTCCGTCGAAACGGCGCTAACTGGGCTTCTGGGGGGGGGGGGGGGGGGCGAGTGGTAGGAAAACGGCGCTTTTTGACCGGCGCGGCGCGAAAAAGGCCTCCTGGGGGGCTCTGGGGGGACGGCTGGAGATGGCCTAACCTTTCACGGAAAAATAAGCCACACAAGCAATGCTACGGAGCATGGCGCATGACAAGTATGTTGTGACGGCCTGGCAGAATGTCCATGTGGTGACTGCGGTCATATTTGGATTAGACTCTCTAGTTGGGGCATCGGGTTAATGAACTACTACCTCTGTTCCATAATGTAAACCTTTTTAGCAAACTAAATTAGCTTGCTAAAAAGGCTTACATTGTGGAACAGAGGGTGTATATCTCGGTAATTGAATTGGATAATCATAACTATGAATAATTAACAAAAATGAAAAATAATGCAAGTACCACATTCGCCGGATATTTGGCTTACCAAAATTCGTATCCGACGAGGGCACCATATCCTAGGATACGAACAAGGGCTCAGAGCTAAAGAATATGTATGAAAATCTATAATTTATTTCTAAGCGATCTATGAGATTTGATCCATAGGTGTAAAATTACGATACTCGGATACTTGTTGCAATCTGTTAAAGTGCGGCAACAACAATCTACCACTGGTGATATAATCAATGCATAGCTATTTACTGGCTGTGAGCCATTAATCCTAAGAGATTACAGTGTATATTAGTGGCAAGTGTGTCAACGGGCATATAGCTACTTTCAGTTGGGGCGTTTCTGAGCTCTCAAGTTTAGCTGGACTGCTGTGCTTTGTATATTTGGCTTGTACCTGAAGATGTTCCATAAACAAAGCAGAGGACGACATCCACAGCCTGGTGGTGGATCATCATCATCAACAGGATTTAAAAAACAAAGGGAAACGGTGCTTAGCTGCATTAGACCGTTGCTTTTAGTACTCGGCCTGCGTTTTGCACGGAATCAATCGACTCGATAGAAACAACAAGCAAAGAGGCTCCCGTTAAGCTTTTTTTCCAAGCTAGTACTAATTCTTTTCTTTTCCCCCGATCGAACACGTCGGCTCGCAGCCACTAATCCCCAACGCCTTTTTCTCGCTTCGCCTTCCTCTCCCCTCGCCGTGGCCGCCATTCCCGTCCGCCTCCTCCTCCTCCCCTCCAGTAAACCCTAGCCGCCGACCCCCCCAATCCCCCTTCCAGCGCCCCAATCCGCAGCCCGCCGCGGCCCCAGCCGAGCTAGGCTCGCCGATTCCGGGCCGATTTTTTTGTCTGGGTAGAATTTTTTTATTTCGGGGGATTTCTGCTTTAGTATCCGGCGGAGGCATGGGGAGCCGGAGGGAGGAGGAGAGGAACGAGAAGATCATCCGCGGCCTCATGAAGCTGCCGCCCAATCGCAAGTGCATCAATTGCAACAGTGTGGTAATAATCTCCTCCACTTTGCCTATTTCGCTGTTAATAAGCTGATTGCTCTGCTTCGTGGATCGTTGAGCGGGAGACTGTGGCGTTGGGCGATTAAGCTCAGATTCGCGAAATTTATTGTCTTTGGTGCGAGTTATTTGCTCGCTCACGTGTGCAAGCTGCAGCTGTCGGTTGGGCGATTCTACTTTTGTCAATAGGGTAGTTCCTTAGCTGGGTTACTTTGGTTTATTTGTGGAACTGCTAGTTTTGTTGCCATGAAGTAATCTAGGATTGGTTTGGTCTGTTAATAGAAAACCTTTGATTTCCGTAGAGCTTACTGTTTTCGTTACTTCTACATGCTAGTTTTGTTGCCATTATGATCTAGGACTGCTGGTTTGGTCTGTTAATAGAAACTCTTTCACTGCCCTAGAGCTTGCCGATTTCATCACTTCTGTCTGCAGTTTTTGCCCTTTACGTGATAATGAAGCTGCTTAGTCGGTAAAAGCAATTTGTGTGCTCTTACACAGTTTTGAGGTGGTGGATTTTCTTAGTATTGTTTCAAGGATAGTTGCTTAGCTAACTGAAAAGTCACTACATTGCTTAACTGCTGTTGACTCCGCACACTATTTACTTAACCTTTTGAATGATGCTAGATGCTATTATCTTGACATTATTTTGAATCACACAAGTATTATTTGTCTTGTTGTAGGGGCCACAATATGTATGTACCAATTTCTGGACCTTCGCGTGCTTGTCGTGCAGTGGGATACAGTGAGTATCTTGGATCTTTGGGAATTTAGTTGACCATATATTTATACGTTTAGTTATATACATAATTCATTCTGCAAGGAAATGTGATGTGGTATTTGATACTACCTCCTTTCATTAATAGATGACTTCCTAGAAAGCGTGGACTCAAACTTTTCTAACTTTGTCTACTAATATGTGAAATATTTAGATCTGTAAGTTGGAAATAGTATCATTAGATTCATCATGAGGATTATTTTCACAATATAAATTTTGTACTAACATATGCCTGCAAAAACTAATGCTTTATGCATATTGGAGACCATATCAGTTTCTAAAACGTCATTTGTTTATGAACTGATGGTACTTTCTAACAAAACAAAGGAGCATATGTTCTTTGTTTCCATCAAGTAGTCAACAATCGGATATCACAATGTATTACACTGTTCCTCTCTAATTCTTATGCCATTCAAAATTTTCCATTTTATCATTCTAGAACTCTTGGGATAAGGTCATTCTGTGATTGTCACAGGATGAACCCATTCCTCATTTTTTTATCGGGATTGTGATCATAAGGAATGAGGTAGACATGTGGTGATAGATTCGCTAGTTCTAAACCAAACAGCCGACTAGTCTGTGGGCATAGCCACATACAATCAATTTGCCGTTGTGGAATATATAATAAATTTACGGTCTATTGTTAAGATATTTCCAATTACTACACTTTGTCGCCATACCCTTGATAATATTTTTTTCTGTGTTTTATCTAACAGCCGTGAGTTTACTCACCGTGTCAAATCAGTGTCAATGGCTAAATTCACTACCCAAGAAGTGCGGGCTCTTGAACAGGGTGGTAACCAGGTAACTGTGCTCAGAACTTATTGTTCCCATCTAGAGTGACTTGTTCAACTTTACGACTTACACTGGAGTTGGTGTCTGCAGCGGGCACGTGATATCTACCTAAAAGATTGGGATTGGCAGCGAATGAGATTGCCTGACAACAGGTGAGTTTATTTCACTCTGAAGTTCTTTATAGGCACTTCCTGCATTCTGCGCTATGAAAATTGCTGCATTTCCTCTTATGCTACCAAGTTTTTTTTTCTGTTTCAGCAAACCAGAAAGGATAAGGGAATTCATCAGAGCTGTTTATGTAGACAAGAAGTATGCTGGTGCGAAGTCCACCAACAAACCAGCCACCGACAGCGAGGTAAATGAGTTACTAAGTAAATCTAAAGAGTATTGATCTCGGATTCTGGATATCTTAGTGTTGCATTTGCCCTTGCCTAACCGTTGAACATTTCTAATACTTGGTGTTCATGCAAACTTTCTCATTATTTACCAAACCTCTGTGCTAACTATAGGATCCAATTTTTCAACAGAGTGTAAAGAGCAATGAAAGTGAAGTAAGAAGACCTGACTCCTATCATTCATACTCGCAAAGCCCACCGTATGATTTTCAGTATGAGGATAGACGATATGGTAAGCAAGTTAACACGCTTGCTCGAAGGCCTTCGGATAGGGCACTCTTTGATGGGAAGCTCGGCAGCTTATTGTACAGTCCAGGTCGTGTCCGGGATCAGATGCATGAAGATCGATTTGCTAATGAGAGTCACGGGTCAAGATTTTCCGACTTCTCAGCCTCAAGCACCGGTGACTTGAGAAACGGCGCGCTTTCTCCTAGCTCTCAGGATACAGGGTACAGCAGCCCTTCCGTTCACCATTCAAGAAATGTATCCACTGAAAATCCTCAATCCCAAAGGCATCCAAACGCAGTTCCACAAATAGACGGTAATGGTGGTCGACATTCACAGGTTATTGATCCTCCCATCTGCATCTTCACTTTGTAGCAAAATTACCTTTTATGCAATTCTTAAAGTACAATGGCTTAGGCATAAAATATATCTCCTTCATATGTGCAGCGAACAGCTTCTTCTGGAAGTTTTGGATCATTTGATGGTAGCTCACCATCTAATAAATCAGTTGATTCGGGTGTCCAACCTGATGCACCTACAGAAAGGCCAGTGCCTTCTGCTGTAAACCGCCAGACTGGGGCGTCTTCTGTATCTCATTCGACACAACCAAATGCCTTGCAGCGCAGTACAAATTCACCAGCCAGCCAAATTACTCCCACCCAAGGATCTGTGCCGCATTTTCCAGTTTCGGCGCAACCACAACCAACAGCTTTCAGTAATCAAGACCTCTTTGACACATCAACAATGCCACAGCCCGGCACTAGTGCTGCATCAATAGATCTGTTTGCGGACTTTAATCAACATACTGCATCAATTTCTAGCGGTCATTCCGATGTTGTTAATGGAAGCGTGCATAATGTTGTGGTTCATCCTTCATCATCTGTACCAGCAGAAGCAGTCCCCACATCTCATCCTGTGCACCAAGATTTCTTCAGTCTGTCAATTTCGCAGGAACCAGCAATTTCCTCTTCCCCTCCGTCAGTGGATCTGTTTGCTGGCTTTGACCAACAACTGGCACCTATGTCTAGTGTTCATAATACTACACCAGCCGCTCCATTACCTGCCAATGAAGGGTGGGCATTCTTTGACACACCTCAATATGGATCATCGTCTTCTGTTCCAAATCTGCAAGCTCAGGTGCCCGCTGCATTGCCTCCAAATGATGGTATCACCAAAGCAATTGATCAATCAACAGTGCCAACTTCACCACCAAATGCCATTATTTCACAATCATCTCCGCCTACGAGGGATCAGTGGAGTTTAAATGCTGAAGAGGTGAAGATCCCTGTCTCCATGGAAAACTCCCAGGTACTGTCACGTGTAATTCAGTATATGGAGCTTGTGAGGTTTATTATAAATTTATTTTTACAAGTTCAATATATATTCTGATTTCCTTGGTTGCTTTCCAGGCCTGGAATGCCTTTGCTGAATCTACTGGGAACATGTCTAATAATTTGTTTGCGTTCAATACTATGCCTCAAGTAGCACCTCATCAGTTCACCAGGCCCAGTGTTCCTTATGTTGGACCTGGAACTCCACAGGTGTGTAACTGTTTTTTTTGTAACACTGCAGCTGTTGTTTTGATTGCTACGAAAGATGAAAAGAATATATCTCAAAGAAGGCTAGACTGAAAATATTGAACCATTGTTCTAGGATTTGGCTAGGGGTGAGCCTGAAAGTTCAACTCCTGGGGACATGTTCCCTGGCTTCAATGTCTCACCTGGTGTCCAGGGTGAGCTCTCATATGCTGCACCTATTCAACACCAACTGGTATGTGTTATCCATGATTGAAGGCTCTTTCCTCTGCTCCCTTGTCAGTTTGACATAGTTCTATATGATTGGAAGCTTGCATACCTGGATGGCTGGATATATACAGGGGGTAGTTTGCCATATGATGTGTATTTTGTGTTTCATGTGTTCTAATTTACCGCAATATTATCTTGCTAAAAGTTCTATTGAGTTGATACTAGGCGTTATAGTTGTTAGTCTTGACTGCACGGAACTGAGGCATCGTGCATCATGCTCGTGCTTTTGCATGCATGGATATGCGACTACGTTCATGTATGTAAACAATTTGTTTGTGTAGGCAAGGTTTGTAATGCCGTATTTGCTTTATTTGCCTGCCATGGAGCTACTGGATAACTGGAGCCATTTTGCCCCAGAAGTAGTTTATCCCTTTAACTGTTTTGTATTGTCTCTATAATTGGAGCCATTATAGAAGTAGTTTATCCCAGAAGCTACTGGATAACTGGAGCCATTTTGCCCCATGGAGCTATTGGATAACTGGAGCCATTTTGCCCCAGAAGTAGTTTATCCCTTTAACTGTTTTGTATTGTCTCTATAATTGTTCTTTTGAATATGGTTTCAGGGCATGATGTCTGAGCCTGCAAAATCAACAAATCCGTTTGACATGGCATTTGAACCTGACGTTGAAGCCAACGACATGGTGTGTAATTGTACTGCTATTTTCTGCTTTGCACTTTTAACTATTATAACGTGGTCTACTAATTGGTTCTCTTTGTTTTTAAACACACCTGAAAATGTTCTTTAGAATAAGTTGTTGCTAACTCACGTATGATCCTAGGTCTACCGAGATATCCTTTTGCACCGTTCTGTTTTTTATCCTACTGTCTACAATGTACTTCCTCCGTTCCTAATTATAAGATGTTCTAGCTTTTTTCTGATTCACATGTATCCAAAACATTAAAATATCTATTTTGGTGTGTCTGTTCACTCATACAGTTTGTATGTAGTCCACATTAAAATATCCAAAACATTTTATAATTAGGAACAGGGAGTAGTTGTTTTTTTTAGGAAGAGGGAGCAGTTGTTTCCGTACTGCTAAACCCCCTTGGATTTGTCATAAAGGAAACTCTGTTTTTATGTGTTATTATTTACGAGTTTTTAGTCCTCTTCACACCCTTCTGTTTTGTTCCGCTATCTGCAATTTAGTTGTTTCCGTACTGCCAAATCCCCTTGAATTTGTCATAAAAGAAAACCTCTGTTTCTATGTGTTATTATTGACGAGTTTTTTGTTCCTCTTTTCAGTTCATGGATTTGACCTCGCTACAAGCAACATTGCCAGATCCTCAAGTTCCCGCAGAATGCTCCGGGAACTTAGCAGAGTCATGGATTTCTCAGAATTCGACCGTGCCATATATTCCTTCTGCGCCTCAGGGTAATCTACATCTTCACTCCAAATCAATCCTCATGCGCATATAGACAAGTAAACGCATGGATTCTCATTTCTTAATATACATCATCTGATTCTATGGTGAATTCAGGAGGGTTGTCATACATCCCGGGACAAGTACAAGACACCCAGATGCTGTAAGCTCCTGTAAACCTGATCTTATAGTTTGTAATAGACTTCATTATTTAAATGATACCCTGCAACAGGAGCTCAACACAACAAGGACATTTTCCATCAAGAAATCCATTTGAATTTGAATGAGACATCCTGGTAAAGATTGGTGCTGACGATGGACAGAGGAGGAAGCCAAAAGGACCATCGGGTGTACTATATGCTCGAAACACCACAGTAGATGTATATCATGGATATCAGAAAGGAGTGTGCAGAATCCAAAATGACCGGGTGCGCTGGAGCCTTTTTACCCGGAGCAAATCTGGTGTGTCCTTCAGCTCTGTTGTATATCCCTAGCTGGCGGTCTTGTCAAAACCATGAGTTCGGTGTCAAGTTTCACAGTTTGTCATTGCCTGTGGTTTTGCGTCTATGTTATACTCGAGTCCAAGTGTTGATTCAAACGAGTATGTCATCGACTCATTTTCATCAAATATCATTCGGTTTTCATCATGGTCTCATAGCAAAAGTATGTTGGCTCGTCAAATAACCGAGTTGCTATAAGTTGTTTCTTGAATTGGCACTACCTTGCTTGGCAAGTTGAAACTGGTGTCGTTATGATTAATGCATTCATATATGTATGATTGGATCATATTGCTATTGTTATTGCACATGAAGTTAAAAATTGTTATTGCTGTATTTTCTCCCATGTGTGCTTCAATTTCGAAGCATTAAGCTGGCATCTTCATTGCACTTGCTTCCAAAATGCCAACACGCTGGGATCAGCACCATCACATATTCACATCGATACATTTCCTCAGCGCAAATGCGCTACCGATATGGCTTTGTCCTTACCATGTATATCTCGTCCCCTCTGAATCGGTCTCCATTGCTGCTGTCATGCCTTGATCACCCCATCTTTTGAGCCCCCCCTGGGTGCTTGTTGTCCATCCGGGTCACTGGCGTCGTCTCACGTTCGACCTAGGCACGCCGTCCCCTCTCCCCTTCTTCTTTTCCATCCCTTTCCCTCTTCTACTCCCTCTGATCCCATTTAGGCCCTGTTTGTTTCTAGAGTTTTTGTGCGGATCGGTGGGGATAATCCTCTAGTGAATTGGATGAAACCCCAAACTTCAAAACATCGTTTGTTTCTAGTGTATTGGATAGGTTTTATCCCCATCTTTTCCCATAAATCACCAAACTCTAGTTCATTTTTTCTCAATCCACTAGGGGATTCAATACACTACCCCTACCTAGTGGATTGATCCCCAATCCCCTAGGGGATTGGGTGAAGTTTGGGGTTTCACCCAATACACTAGAGGATTATCCCCACCAATCCCCACAAAAACTCTAGAAGCAAAAAGGGCCTTAAGTGTGGTGAGCAGTTTAGAAATTTACACTTATCTAGCTCAATTTTCGTGTCACATATTTAGGATCGGAGGGAGTATCTACTTTTGCCTTTCTTGGTGCACTTCGGGACTTAATGGTCGCCAATGCTTATGTTAATATAATAACGCAAAATGTGCTAAAAATTAATGTTAATTATTATAGAGTTAAGTCTTTCGAAAAGGCATCGCTAGGGGAGTCAAAAGATTGAGGAAAACACCAAAGGAGATATTATTGTTCCACGACCTTGTGAACTTCATCGACCGCCTCGCTCCTTAGTCGCTTGTATCTGTCCGCTAGTTGCACGCGTTGTGGGAGGGGTGGCTCTACCAACTGAACTAAGTTACCACTTTCCAGTGAAGTGAAATGGGCCATCGTCAGCTCGTGCCGTAAGGTGTTGGGTTAAGTCTCGCAACAGGTGCAACCCTCGTGTTTAGGGAGGCTTGGGATTTAGAGACATTGAAATTTAGAACCGCTTGAAATATGCATTTCTTCAAGTGAAAAAGGTTTTGGGTTTCTCTTGAAACATGGATTTGTCTAAATACGGTAGATACATCCGTATTAGGACAAATTTATGTCAACTAATTCGAGACAAAGGGGGTAATGACATCCTAATGATATATACGAGACTCTTTTTAGGGGATATACAATAGCTAATAAAACACAATACCCTTTGCACAAAAAAAAGTGTGTTCCATGGCCAAAAAAAAAAACGATAACAATTTTTTTTGGCATGCACAAAAAATGTTTCCAGGCCACAAAACGATGAGATTTCAAAAAAAAAAAAAAGGCCACAAAACCTTTTTTTCACCGAGTTTCTAAAAAAAAAAAAAACGATCACAGCGAGTGAGTGGAGAGGGCAGGAACGAACGGTCCGACCGCGGACAAGCCTCGTCTCGTCTCCTTGCCGGACCCTAAAACCCTACCCAAAATCTTTCCCCACCCGCCTCCCTCCGCCGTCGACGTCACCCACCATGTTCCCCTTCCACCCTCCCCGCCCCGGCGCCGCCCACCCGCGGCCCGGCGACCCCGGCCGGCCTCCCTTCCTCCCCGCCCCCATGCCCCAGCAGATGAACCCCGCCGCGTTCCAGCCGCCGCCGGGCCCTGGCGGTTTCAACCCCATGGCGGCGGTGGCGGCGGCCAACCCTTTCCTCGCGATGCAGCTCTTTGGCCAGGCGCAGCAGCTCCAGAACCTCGGCTACCTCGCCGCCGCGTTCCAGCAGCAGCAGCAGCAACAACAGCAGCCGCAGCAAAATCAACATCAATATCAACAACAGCCGCAGCAGCATCAACAACAGCAACAACAGCAGCAGCCGTTCTTTCCCGGAGGTTTTCCGCCGAATCCCAACCAGTTCGGGGCGTTCCAGGGCATGCAAGCAGGGTTCAACGGTGGCAGGGCGTTTCGGCCTGGTGGTGCTGGGTTGCCCGGGTCGCGGCCGCCTCTGCCCATGATGGGCGCTGCGGTGAATGTTTGCAACGGCGGTGGTGTCGAGCCTGGTGGTGCTGCGTTCCGGCCACCGCTGTCTACGATGAGTAGTCCTGCCGGGACTGGTTTCAACGGCGGCGGTGCCGGGCTTGGTTCGCTGAGGCCTCCGCTGAATGTTGATGGGAAAGTTGGGAATATTGATGGAAGGGGAAGTCAGGTAGGTGAATCATTTGCTGCTGTTTGCTAGAATTGATCGATTGGTTATAAAATGACAGTATGCTTTTAGCCTTTAGGATAGTGTTAGTGCACTCTGTCAATTATTGAATTAGCCTTTTCTCCTGATGAATTAGCTGTCATTCTTGTCTGTTGCATTTTTATCTCTAGCCGCATATTGCATTGGCATAGCTGTTATATCTCTCCAGTCTCCAGTGATGTTCTTTGAAGGATTTTAGTAAGAACAGTTAAGATCAGGACGCTGTGATGACATTTTGATTATGTCGTACGGTAACGCAGTATCGGTTGGGCACCTAAACCTGATGTTTTGGTATTTCAAATATTTAATCTTCAGCCTGCCACACGTTACTGAATTTCTGTTTGTGCCTCTTGTTCCAGTAAGTGCCCTATGAGCACAACAAACATCTATCCTGACTGCCCTTCTGTCTTTGCAAAGTTTATTCTTCTCACACTTCTTAACCTTGTCATAATATGTGGAAATGATTTCCTGGCTCTTCTGGAATGTATAGTTATGAACACAGTACTCCATTCTTAAGTCGACCGAGCTCGGACCGGTCTCCTTTCCCCAGCTACAGGAAAGGGCGAATTTTTCGACCCCCCCGCACAGACCACCTCGCCGCCGGCGATCTGCGCGATTCCCCGCCTCCGCCGGCCGCTCCGGCGGCGGGAGGTTGGGGGATCGGCAGATCCCGGCGTGTACATAGTGTAGGTAGGTGTAGGGCTATCGCCGGCGGCGCTGTGGAGTTGGCGGCGGTGTCGGAGTTGTTTTGGTGGACGGCTACCTTCTCCCTGCTCTGGAGTCTCCGGCGGAGGTTCGAGGCAGGGCTGCTGTCCCCGGCGTGCTCGCGGCTCCTCGGAGCTTCGACGCGCCTTCCCCCGAGCCGGCGTTCGTGTTGGCGGAGCCGGTGTTCGAAGATCTAGGTGGAGATGCTGGAGTTGACCAAGCCGGCGTCGTTCGTGGTGAAGGATGGAGGCTTCTTGAAGCTGAGGTTCGTCGACTTCCCGTCCGTCGAGGGGATCCTTCCAGTCCAAGTGTGTGGAGGAGTGGCGACGGCGCGCCGGCGGCACGTGCTTCGCTGCGGAGAAGATGCTGGGTGCCAGAAGCTGGACCTTTCTGTAATTTTGTGTTTCTTCTGTAAGAAGCTTGGTGTAACTTTTCGTTTCCACCCCGCAAAAAAAAAAAAGTTATGAACACATATGCTGATATTGCTGATCTTTCTAGGAATTGGTTAAACCGTTGCTATATTATTTGTTAAACTCTCAAGAGCAGACCTGATTTTACATTGGCAATTGTTGCTTTACTGTTTTCTCATTAATGTGATGTACTGGTTCCTGTCCCCATACAGTTTTTAATGATTTAATTGCTGTTTTTCCGAAACAGGTAAACCACCCTAATAACAAATCAGATGCCATCTCTCATGTTGTCTCTGAAAATGGTGGGAGGAACAGTACAACAGATCAGAAAACCCGATTCAACCCTGGAACACATGGTAGGGATGGAAGACAATTCGGTCCATCTGGTGGAAGGGGAAGAGGAGATGGTAGGGGCGGGAAGCAATTTGGTCCATCTGGTGGAAGGGGAAGAGGAGATGCCAGGGATGGAAGGCAATTTGGTCCGTCTGGTGGAAGGGGGAGAGGGAGAAATTCCAATCAAGGTCGTGGAAGAGGTACTATGATTATGGCATACAAATAGAACTTACTTTGTGGCACCTCGTGCTTTGAAATATGCATATTCTTTCTACCAAGTGAACAACGTGGCTATCTGTCTTGTATTCTCACCTGGTCGAGATGCCATGTTTTGGGTAAAAGCTATGCTCTTCACAATTAAGCAGGACTGCAGGAGTGTCCATAAGTATAAATGCATGATAACTAACTGGGAATTGCTACAATGCATTCTATTTCCCACTGAAAATGTAGTACTTGCATGCTTGTCAGTTCGCGTTGAAGCGTAGTACATTTGATATAATGTCTGCGTACTTTTTTTAGATGATGAATTAATGGGCACTTAAGCTTCATTTTAAGTGCTTACTAGCACAATGCCCGTGCGTTGCAACAGGTTCAAAAGAAAGAACAAATTTGTCTCGGGCTGTAGGTTTTAGGATCCCTTTTGCGAAAACAAATCTATTTCCAATTTCAAAATTGTACTACTTCGTTTGATGCATAATTAATGTCTTCGTATATGTTGTCCCTTTGCATCGGACGGGCATTTTGCTAGTTGATTTATATGCAATGTTGTCATCAAAGAGATGGGACTTGGGAGTCGTATGTTACAATGTGCAAGTTAGGCTATGTGAACTCTTTAATGCTAAGAAGAATACTGAATCCGAAATATTTGCCATTTGCACGAACTAAATAATTGGAACTGTATGAAAACAAAATGATGAGATTCAAATTATACAAGGAGGCTCACAATCTCATAAGCCATGTATTTTTACGGATTTGCCAAGTCACATCCGCCTGATATTTTTTAAGCAATGCAACTATATGTATAGTATGGTTCATAGCGCGATGAAAGAAAACTATGGTTCATACGCGTGGTGAAAGAAAACTATGCAATCAGCAAGCAAGAACACATGATACCACTGCCGGTAATACAAATCATAGCTGAAGTAGATGTAAATGTCGATAGAGACTGAATATGATCTTAAGAAACTGAAGCCCACCAAGTGACCAATGCATGCACAAATCTTACTCGGGAGTAGGCCAGGCGGCTCACAGCCTGGTCACCGTGGCCTTGACCAAAGTGTCTGCCATTTTATCCCTACTGCTGCGTCAGCCGCCAGGCTCACAGGTGCCGCCGTTTCTCTATGTCCCTCTACACACATCGACGGCGTCAACCACAGTGCAGGGGCTCTGAGTCGGCCCACCACTGCAGCTGACAACAGCTCGTAGAGCTCCACCAGGTGCATGCCGGATGGTGTGCATGGCGAGCCGGTGCCACCCATGCCCCACGACGACCTTATGTCTGTCAGTACATTGTGCCGCCCATGCCCCACGACGACCCTAGGACTGTCAGGACATTGCGATTTCTGCGGAAGCTGGCATCACGTGGAGCTCGCTGTCGACCTGACCAGCCAACGGCGCGCACCTGAGCTCATCCCGAATTCCCGATAGATGGTCTCGTGGTCATAGATGATCGTCATGGCTGCACCCCGAAGGTGAGGGAGGGGATGAGTCCAGGACCGACCTGATTGGCACCGCGATCGTCGATGCGCAAGCGGAGGGGGCGGGGCTCCAGGAGGTGGGGGCAGGCCATGGTTTCTCCGTGCGTTTAATTGTTTCCCTTTAATCTCGCGTCTTGTTGCCGTGTTGGTTGCGAGGCTGATTGGAAACCATATCGGATCGGGGGATATGCACGGAGCGCGTGCTAGCGGAGCGACGAACCGCGTGCGAGCGACGTACGTACCGTCGAAACGTACCATCACGACAGCTAGGAATATTATAGTATAGATTAGTCATTCTATAAGGCAGGTAGGAAGAGAAGGAACAATAATTTTTTTGAACCGATTAGAGCCTCCTTTGCTTCCTGGAAGGTTAATTTATTAAAAGGCATCCAGTTACTTCTACATAGCCTCAAAGAGAAGGCTAAACCCCCTGTGAAGAACTATAAGAAAAGTACAAATAATATTCTGCACTTTACTTCCTCCGTACCCATTTAGGTGGCGTATAAACTCACTTAAAAAGTAAACAATTTCTATGTTTGACCAAATATAAATATATCAGCAATTACTATGTCAAATAAATATATTATGAAAATATATCTTATGATGAATATATTGATATTTATTTGATATTGTAAATCATATTTTTGTATATATACTTGGTCAAAGTTAGAAAACATTGACTTTTTAACTCAATTTATAAGCCACCTATTTGGGGACGGAGGGAGTACATTTTATTTGCCAGTTGTGTGTAACTTTGTGCTCTTTTATGATACACTGATTCACATATTTGCACCTTAGTTAGATGATAGAAGAGCATGTCATCACGCCATTGATATCTACAATTTTTATTTTAGCTACCGTGAGTTAATTTCTCATCTTTTCAGGAAGAAACGACCGGAGAGAAGGAAAACCCAATTTTACGAATAATGACAGTCCAAGGCCGGCGGCATCTGAAGTAGTCCGAAAGTATGTAATATTGAGAAAGAGTTTTATAACATGTTTGGATATTTGCATTTCTTTTGTTCGTAGTAGAAACGACTTAGTTGCCGTGTCTTTTCCCATATTTTAGCGCTACCAACTAGCTTGTGGTTACAATATATTACTCACCAAGATGCTCATATTTCTCACCAGACTATTTATACCCATTTATTCTGATTTCCGAGAGATTAAATCATGCTCATAGTTGTTCGGCAGATGATTAAATCCTTGTATGTTGCTACATATTTTGTTGATAACCTGTTATTGGTTCTTTTCTGGTTCACATGCTCATAGAATATATCGTTGGTTACCAATATTTTAATGATTTACTGTATTCTTGCAGGCGCCCTCCTATCATTTACGACAAAAACGAGGTTAAACAGTGGGTACAGGCACGCAAGAAAAATTACCCTACAAGCATCAACGTAAACAAGGTCAATGTTTATATAATTATGTATTTTATTAGATCTGAGCAACTCCATGTCAACATGGAATGAGTGTTTACTGACTGCTGTTCTCCTAACACAGAAGTTGTCTCGGAGTCGGTTGGATGATCAAAAGAAAGATGAAGAGGCCCAAATGCGCCGTCGGGTGAGCAACACTAGTTTTGTGTTTCACATATACTTTCTTTATTATTTTAAAGGGAAGGGCAACTGATTGCTTTAAGTGGGTTCTGTAAGTAGAAGCTTTGCCTTAAAGACTTGAGGTTAATAATATGTCTTTAGACGATGCTGTTCCAATATTTCTGTCAATGACATGTGTTAGTCTTACAAACAGTTGTTTCATGCTGTAGGAACTCAAGAAAGTTGTTGCAAAACAGAAAGAAATGGGTCTTGAACTCTGTGAGATACCACCTGGCTATCTATCTGAAACCGAGGGTCAACAGAGGGATTCTCGTTTTGGAAACCGCGGGGCCGTGGCAACAAAAGACAGATGAATGACCGGAGAGATTTTCAGTCTAAGAGACCCAGGGAGTGGAACCCTAGTAGTGCAGCGGTCGAAAGCAGAGAACCGACCCTGTTACAGAAGCTTTATAGTTCCGATATCAAGAGGGACAGGCATAGGCTCCTGCACACGTTCAAGTTCATGGCCCAGAACAACTTCTTCAAGGACTGGCCTGACAAGCCACTGGAGTTTCCTAGCGTGACGGTGAACCAGATTGAACTTGATTTTGATATCGATGCAGAAGACTTGGATGATGATGATGACCTGCCGGATGCTGAGACAGTCAAAGACATCATCCTCGGTTTGAAGGAAAATGGTGACCAGCAAGACTTGGTTTCCAGCGACGAGGAAGCTGGAAGTAAGGACAGTGATAAAGCTGATGAAGACGATGAAACTGGAAGTAAGGACGGCGATGAAGCTGATGAAGATGACGACGAGGAAGCTGGGAGTAAGGATGGCGATGAAGCTGATGAAGATGACGACGAGGAAGCTGGGAGTAAGGACGGCGATGAAGCTGATGAAGACGACGAGGAGGAAGCTGGGAGTAAGGACGGCGATGAAGCTGATGAAGATGACGACGAGGTTACGGACGAGGATGCTGACTCGGAGCAACCTGATGCATCCGAAGAAGAATTTTCTGCCTGAAAGCATATACTGTGCTTTTCTGTGTATATAGCGAACTCCACGGGATATTGTGGCTTCTTTTCACATTTTTTGATCAGCGTGAGCTATGAATGGTTTCGTTGTAATCCTCTTGAATGGCCAAACGATTTTGTTGTTTAAAAAAAAGGCACATGAGATGCTTCACGGTCTCCATTCGTGAGAACTTTTCGTTTGTTGCACGCCGTGGATCGTGGATGCTCCAACGTGACCCTCTGTCTCTTGTCCCCGGCCAATGTTCTGTGCACACAGGAGCTATCTATACGCTGGAACCTTCTTTCCGACTGTAGTTTTGTTTCTTGGGCCGTACCATATGACCATAGCAGTATGCCAGTGTCCCATACTCCAATTCGATCTGGAGAAGGAAGACTCTAGGCATGAACACCTACCGCCGCCGTCGTGACGTGACGTGACACCTTCGTTTTCATTGTTACTACAACGACGACGATGTGTACATGTTCGCCCTCCTCTCCAAGGAGGACGGCTCATCAATGCAGACGATCGACCACCAGAGTTTCCCCCCAACTGATTTTTGGAGCACGTTAAAGGCCGTGAGCCTGAAACGCGGCCCACGTCTCTCTCACCCTGTCCACTCCCAGCTAGGCACCCATCGCTGTTCAATCCTCGCAGCCGCATTCATGGCGCGGCATTCAAGGTTGATATTCACACACACACACACATGGATGGATCATGGATGGCATCCATCTTTTCGATTTTCCAAGCTGCTTCGCTGCAGCGCAGTGATGATGGGCGGCCACCACTCGTTACTGTGCAGCTGCCGCTGGCATTCATGCCCGTATTCATTCGGAGTAGCCTGTCCCAACCAGCAACGGCGAGCCGACGCGAGCAGCGGCTCAGCTAGCCGGCGAGACCGGTCCAGATCAGGATGGGCTATGTACTGGACCCGCGAGACAGGACGGCCGGGTTTACTATTCGATCTGCCTGCACACCGGCGGAGCCACCACGGAATCGACACTACTTCGACAGGTCATCATGATCAGTAGTACATATGCTCCATAACAGTATGCTTATGCAGTCTGGGACGGCACCGCACGATACGAATTAATCACACGTCTAATCGCCCCGATCTGCAAAGTGCAGAGACTTGTGCGTTCGGATTTACTTGAAACGAACTGGTTTGTTCGGGCTACAGTACTAGGACTGGGTGTGCCTAATTGCATTGCCACTCTAATTATCGAAGAAGAATATAGTTATGTACTAACCCACAAGAAACTAACAGTCTAACACTACCAGTAATAGCAAAGAGATCACCAAAACGAGCATTGCAGCTTGCTCGACCGGCCCACTTCGGTGGAGTGTGAACCGCCACTCAAAACGCTTGTGCTACTTCGCGCTATATATGTAAGCACCATTCATACACATGTACTCGATCGTAGTCAGACGCGCAAAGACTCGCCTCGCCTCCATAGTCCATACACCACCACTACCACTCCTCCCATCTCCCAGCTGAACACACACTTCCATTCCATCAATGGCGATGCTGCGGCTCAAGTGGGCGGTGCTGCTCGCCGTGCTGGCGGTGGCGGTGGGGACGGCCTCGGGGGCGCACCGCTCTGCCCCTGCTCCTGTGGTAGCGGCGCCGGCTCCGCAGCCGACGATCAGCCCGGAGTGCATGGACGCGGTGCTCAACATGTCCGACTGCCTGCCCTACGTCGAGAGCGGGAGCACCACCAAGCACCCGGACAAGGCCTGCTGCCCGGAGCTCGACGGCCTGCTGCAGTCCAACCCCGTCTGCCTCTGCCAGCTGCTGGCCGGAGGCGGCGAGTCCTACGGCGTCAGTGTCGACTACAAGCGCGCCATGGCGCTTCCCGGCGTCTGCAGCCTCAACGCGCCGCCGCTCAGCGCTTGCGCAGGTATACCTACTATCTCATAGTACACATTTCGGACCGGATTTCTTCTTAGATAGATAGATGTACATGGACGAAAAGCAAAAAGATTTACAATGCTCGGTCGAGACTGAAACTGCTGCGCTTCACTGATCTGTGTATATGGGCAGAAGATAGATTTCTTCTTCAAGCTGGTGATAATAGCTTGAAGGAAACATTTATTTCATAATATCACTCTGTAGCTTTAAAGCTAGCGTGGTTACCCACTTATCCAAGAGATACACTAGTCTAGCACAGCAACCTTGCCTGAATGCATGGTTCGACTGAACATTCAAATTTCATCGAATTATCCTCGCACGTAACCCTGTGAATTTTGGTCATACGGTACTATTAGACTAGCCATAGTGGTGGTATCATAGCAAGTATCATGCATGCCACGTAGGCAAAAAGATGACGTGTCACTACATTTAATGATGAAAGAGATGATGGTGGTATCATAGGTAGAGACCGTAACATAACGTGTTCCAAGAAAAGATGAGTCTACAACCTAATTAATACAATACAATATGATACCACAAATATGTTACTACCCATAGTGGAAGTAGTAACATAGACTAGTATCATATGCATGATACTAGTATATGATACTCCCCACTATGACTAGTCTTAGTGACTTATTAACACAATTTTTTTTAACATATGCAGCTTTTGGAGCTCCGGTTGGGCCTTCTTCAGCGCCATTAACAGGCGTCCCTCCATCCGCTACTGGACCACAAATGCCTGGTAAGCCATTACTACTCTGCTTGCCTTGTTTCTTCAGTCCTTTTCACCACAGTAACTCCTACTAGTAGTGTACTTGGTATGATTGCACTGCATACCAGCTAAAAAAACCAGAAGTTGTTATCCTATCTACCACAGCTCACATTTCCTTCGTGAGATTACTTTACAAGCATCAGTTGCATGGCAATCAAAAGTTTTGTAGAACGAGGTATTGGAGGTATACATAATTCCATACTCCATAATTGTCACATATAGATCCCAAAACGAGTACTTGAACCTACGCCAACATAAAAGGACACTGAATGAACCGGTTCTCCACTAGGAAATTGTGACTAAACCCCATATCAGAGCACATCAGAACAGAGGATAGTTCCTAATGCTCGTAACTGGTGTGCAGTTTATACTTAGAGATGGTCTAATTGTTCGTTCAGTCTTAAATTGGAGTACTCAGTGTCGCAGACAGCTAAATTTGCTTCTCTGACGTTTCTGCCTTCTTTGCATTGTGCAGCGAACACGCCGTCCACATCACCGTCCAAGTCAGCCGCCTCCTCCGGCCGCTTCACCGCCCGCGGCCTCGTCGCCCTCGCCGTTGCGATGACGGCTGCTGCGATGCTCTAGATCGACAAGAGTTTCTAGGGTGTGTGACATTTGTCCTCAGCAACACATCGTACAGCCCCGATGATCACATTCTTCTCCATTCTTGTCTCACATTTCACCATTGTTGCACACGAGAGATTTTTTTCCTGTTGATTCGTTCCTTGTGATGATTCCTTTACAGTACTTGTGTAATCTGCTAGTGACGGTGACCTTCTGTGTAGTAGTTCCTAGTTTTGGATTGCTATCTTCATCCTACAGACCAAAGCATAAACCATCATTAATTTTCGTACTATTCTGGGTCGTGGGATCACGTGAAGTGTTCGCTGATGAATTTGAACATTAATTTGGGCGGGGGAGTTGGGAGGGTGGGGAAAGAAGCATTGGAATCGCCATCGTGATATATAGCTGCCGGCCGGCGTAGCTCGATCTTCAGCGCTGTCGGTTCCATCAATGTCAAGATTTGTTTCATTCAATTCCTCAGCTGCTACCTGTAGGCTGTACGTGGTCGCTCTCACGTCCACTATGAATTTGAAACGAGCTAGTTCCATGTTTCCTGCTAGTCTTCAGTCACATAATAATGGTCATCAACGCAACGAGAAGAAATAAGATACAGACCACAGAAAAAAAAAACTCTGTTGAAATCGATTGCACCAAGTGCAAGTTACACGACTCCATAGCTCTACTGAAATCGATTGCACCAAATGCAAGTCACACGACTCTCATGAGCTTGGCATTGACAACGAAAAGCGTCTTGTACATTTCAAAATGTTCGTGGTTCGTGCTGTCATAGTACAGTTAATTATTCTTCCACATAACAGAAATAATATACCAAATGATATTTGGTGGTTTAATCGTATCAGACATATAACCAAACCATTTCTCAGGAAGAAGACTTGTTTCTGCTTTGCAATGGCATTTGAAAGAATAACTGAATTTGCTATACAGATTAGACATTATCATTCCTCCTCCCACAGACATTTCTCGGAGAAGTATATGTACCCACCACTGCAGTCTGCAGAGCATGTTGCCCTGTTTGAAACAGGAGCACCTGGCTGGGTTTTTATCCATTATTGTCCAGATAGAACCCAAGAGTGAATTTTGAGAATACAATGTCATTTCCTTGTACAACTGGCATGGACACTATTGTGGTATTTTAGAGCTCAGACTCCGTGATAAGCCTGCAAAATCGAAGTGAGAACCTACTGGTCAGTCTTCCGCCCGAATCCAGACCTTTTCATAATTTTTTGCAGGTTCAAAATAGATTTAAGCCCGACTCTCTAGATAGTTCTAGGTATCTTAGGAGAAAATGTAAAAGAAACTTCTGTAGTTAAACAACCAATCATGTTTTACCCAATGTTGTCGTTAACACGTTTCAAAAAAAAATGTCGTCGTTAACCTAACCAGTAACAACAATGCGCTTGACATATACACACCTGTTTACTTACTATACCAAAACTTGGGATATGGAAGATTTAGAAAATGAACGCTGTGTGTGAAAAAGTGCACTACCTTTACCCTTATTCTTGTCCTTTGGTAACAGCTCTTCAGCACCGATTCTCATGTCAGCGTTAGACGAGCGCCTCTTTGCCTTTCTATTCAGTGCCTCAACCTCGACAATGAAGGTTCCACAGACAGGACGATGATCTGAAAATTTGGACTCCCCGCGGTAGTAGGATAACTGTGAAGTGCCGTCTCCACGCCACAAAATTCTATCACACCTGAGAAAATGGAAACATATGCAATGTAATAACTCACGCGAAGGATGGTTCACAAGCATAATACTCGCAGTCACTGGAAGAAAGTTTTCACCAAATCATTTACAAAACAGGATCATAAACTGAAATTTATTGTATATTAGAACTACAGCATGCATCATTTATTTTTCTAATTTACTTAATTAGGGAGCTATGCCTCTCGTAATGAACAGTAATGGTAATATTATACTGAATGCTATGCTAAGGCCTTATTGGTTCAATGAATTCCCAAATATTTTTTGGAGGATTCTAATCCTTAGTGTCTTTTATGTTCTAAGACATGTAAAGCGTTTGCATGTTCTACAAGAAACTCTTCAAAAGATTCATATGATTTCCCTATGCTGCAATGAAACAACCTTTTAACTTTGTAAGATTTAAGATGATATGAAAAACACAGAGGCCCTCTGTTTGTGCCTACAGCAACAGCGGAATAGAATATTAAGACATTATTATTCTTTCCGAACAGGGCTTCTTTGTCACAGAACTACTTAAAAGATGGTCCGTACCATGCTGGTGTTCTCCTCTTTTTATTTGATGTTGCAGTCTCGCCAGCATAAGCATCTGAGTTAGAGGAGTACTTGTATGTGGGAGCAAAATATATCTTCCCCTCATTCCACCCCTTAAACACTCGTCCAGCATCCCGTTCAATTTTAAGCTGAAAGAACAAAAACATGATATAACATTAGGGAAGGGAAACTATCGTTTGAGCGACAATAAGGTAATCTTTTAAAATATATTACGTCACATTTTTGATTTATTTAGTACCATTAACTTCTTAACCAATAAATAATGGTTTCAATGTTTCCTTCTTTTAGCGGATAGCTTATACTTTCATTCATACATGGATTTATTCAACTAATAAGAAGTTACCTGGTCCTTTTCGAAAAGGGCATCCCAATTATTTTCTGTCAAAAGTTTTCTTGTATCTGCGTAGCTCAGTGCAATACGGTAGTTCAAATCCCCAAACCATATCACCTTACTGAGACCAACAATGCACAAATTAATTCCAGAATACTAAACTGACAAGAAACAGAGGTACAAGCATATCGCTATCTTACTCATGTTCAATAATTCTCTCCGGGATTCTTCGCCCAGCTCTCCTGCAAAGCCTTGAAAACAGTGTGAGCCGCAGTATCTCCAGAACATCAGAGTTTCTTTTGAATTCATCGCCTTCTTTCTGACCTGAAGCCAGATGGCTGCAGATGAAACAAAAGCTTGTCTGGTGCACTGTCATGCTTACTGATATACATCCCTGCAGTAGAAGTGTATTCAGGATACGGATAATTAGTTACAGGATTAGTTCAATCTGATTCAGTCCTGACCTTATTTCCGAGACATCCCAGAATTCCTCGCCCTATGCAGGACTTCTTAGATGGCCGATGTGCTGCACTAGTTCTTTCTTTACCCAAACAGTGACAAAAATACCTACCATTTGTTTGCACACTATGAGATTATATTTTAGTTCATCCCTTGCGCTGGGGGCAGAAGTTACTTCAGTTAGAACAGAGCAGCAAGAATCCCTCGAGTTCTCTTTCTCTTCCTCTCCCGAGGAATCAGTCTCTCAACATGTTTTTTTGGGCGTCGAAAGCAAGCATCCCTGTAAGATGATTTGATCATCTCGACGGGGCAGTTGCAGGCCTTAAGCTGTTTTCTCTGGTGTGGCATGAAAGATTTACTAATGGCTTTCAGGAAAGACTTTTGGAAGATTGCGGAACCACTTGCTGTTTTTGTTAAGTCAGAGAATGAAGCATCGAGGCTTGAAGAAGCTCGGGAGGAGGTAGATTCGACAGAGGGAGATGGATGATGCTGAAAGCCATTGGTATCATTTTCAGCTGGCCTGTTTAATGCTTGGTTTATAAGAACAAGCCATTTTGCAGCTGGTTCATTGTCTTCTATAACAAGTACATTACCAGCATTGAGCGGAACAATTTCCTGAAAACTGTACAAAGATTAAATGAACATAATTGTGGCATGAAGACCTGTGTTAAAGGGAAAATTCTACTATATACCCTTGAAACTTGAAAGTGAACCAGGATTTATTGCTCTGAATACAAATACACTGTCTAGTGCCACATCAAACAAAGCTAAATTACAACGTTTTCAGCTATGCACTGAATATTTTTATATGAGAAAAATAATATCCAAGCATTAAACAGGCACCATAATAATTTGACAGAGTTTACGTATCTGTTAAAAGATCAGTGGAAGACCTACCCCAAAACATAAATATCTGAATTATCATCAGGTGGAACAAAATCATCCATGTTCAGTTCAGCAGTAGGTGCTTTCCCACCAACATTCCAGGTAGAGACAAATATTCTGTTTAACACAAAAAGAGAGTAGAGAATCTGATCTATTGGCATAAAAAGAATGCGAAGATGATAGGTTACGAAGTTTCAAGTGTTGTACCTGAGGGGCTCAGTTGTTTTATTACTAGAAGGTTGGGCCAGGAAATGGCTGAGACGTATGCTCTTAACTCCTGGTTTAAGTTAAAGAGGCACGAGAAATCAATTGAAACAAATAACATTTTAATCCGCATAATCAGAAAAAAAACAGGTTTCGCTAGATATTAAAGTACCTGAAAGTGTTCTTAATGGGGAAGAGGATACTGCCTTACAAGAACTTAGTCCAGGGTCACCTACTGCAATAAATAGGAGCATACAGAACAGTTAATTCCTGCTATTACCTCAAGATAAAATGTTTGTATCTAAAAAAATGATTAATAGGAGTAGCTACCTTAAAAAATATACACCTGTTTCATGACTATGATGGAGCTTCACATTAATCTCTACATAATTTTAGACTGTTTGATGTGAACTTCCTAAACTGAATCAGTGCCATGTGTTGATTCTAAAAATGATGTGTTTACAAAAATGGACTGATGAGTTATGGTCAATGCTTTATCTTACGTGATTGTTTGGTTGCAGGTTTTATGAATCAATTTTGCAAAAGCCTGCTTTAGGGTGAAACTCGCAACTGTAGATTTCAAGTGGTTGTTCAATTATGGAACAGTTTGTTGAAAATGTTGCTTCGCTAAAGTTGGTTTCCATTATTTTTCCCGCTATTTGTTTTCTAAAAAGGAATCATTGTCCTTTGAGCTTTGCAGAAAACAGGCAGGCGTATTTTTTTAATACTAATTTGAGTTATTCAAATAATAGAATATTATTTCAAAGCAAGGTTTTAGAATGCGTGTCACGTCTAAAACAGCTTGAATTAATCAAGCTTTGCTGAAACATAGGATGAAAAGACTGTCATGGGGAAAGTAAAGGGCAATGATCGACTAGTGTTTCCCAAGACTGAAATGCAGACAGTAGATATTTTGTGAAGGGGATATGAACCAACCTGCATTGCAGCTTGGACCGTCTGTCTTCTTTGCAGATTTCTTCTCCTTTGTACCGAAAAGTTTTGGGTGACATCCCTGGAATACAAATCCAATCTTTTTAACACAAACATTTCATCTCTAAATAATGCAGTTGAGGAAATGCAATCATCATGTCACCTTCATTTTCTCCTCACCGGTGAAGGCCATCACACACCAATCGCTGTACCCAGCACAAGCCTTTTTCTCCCTCAGTTCCGAGTCCAATACCCCAATGCTGAAGGATCTGCAAGCAGTTCATCGCAGGGTTCATACAAAAATGCAAAACTGGAACCATAACACTTGCAAATTATGTTCCTGGAACAAGCGGTACAAAACATATCAGCCTGCCGAGGCAGAGTAGGAAGAACACACCGATCTTGGCAGTTAAAAAAAATCCCAACAGTTGCCAGCTCCAAGCGTCGTCAAGAACTCAAGATGCAAGTTTTGTATCCCGATCCTCCTCCGCGGATCGCACACAACCCCCCAAATTTACAATGCCAGAAGGACGGATACACCCACCTTTTAAGAGGACCTCAGATCCTGGCACTGCCGCGATCCCAAACCAAAACCCCCACCACTACTACTCCTGCCTCGCGAAGAGCAACCCAGATGGCGGCGGCGCGCGGCGAGCGGTGGAATCCGGCAATGCGTAGGCAAAATGCAGGGCCATCGCGGGGGACCCCCAGTCCCCTCCGTGGACGTCCTTTAAAACCAATGCAGGGGACAAGTGCAGCGGAAGGAAGGAGGGAATAAATTAATCGACGGCCTTGTGCTGCGGTGGCCTGGGGAAAGGAGGGAGGGAAGGAATGCGCCTCGACGATCCGCGTCTGTGTGAAGGCGTTGGATGCATCCCGAGCGGGGGAGAGGAGGTGGTGGTGGTGGTGGGGAGAAAGTGGGGGGCGAGTCGGACGACACCGTGTCAGCAATGGATTATGGAGGAATACTTTTCCTTGGATTTGGGTTATGGGGATCATGCGCCTCCCACAATTTTTTTTTTTACATGAAAACAGATCTACCATTACTCATAGTGCACAGCAATATCGCTGGCAACTAAAACTGAAATGAACTCTGGAGCTTCGCCCTCCCAACCTGTGCAAGAAACATCAGCACACAGACTTGAAAGGACACGGATGTCGCCTAGAGGAAGGGGGGGGGGGGGGGGGGTAAATAGGCGATTTAAAATTCTTTACGGTTTAGGCTTGAATAAATCCGGAATAAAACTAGCGTTTAATTTATCAAGCACAAAAGCTAAACAAGCTAGGTTTACCTATGTGCACCAACAACTTATGCTAAACAAGATATACAACTATGTGATAGCTAGATATATTACTTCAATCTCGATGGCTATCACAGAGTAAATTGCGTAAGTAAGAAGCTCGGGTATAGAAATACCGAGGCACTGGGAGACGATGATTTATCCCGAAGTTCACTTCCCAATGGAAGCTACGTCTCCGTTGGAGCGGTGCGGAGTCACAAAGTGATCCCCGAATAGCCGTCAAATAGCACACCGTAATCTCCTTCGTGCCTCTACCAATGTAGAGAACCACGAACCACTATGGGACACTTGAGGGTGGTCACCGAACCCGTACAAGGATGAGCCACACTCCACAACTTAATTGGAAGCTCTCACCGAATTCTCATGGCTCCCAAAGCCACAAGAATCACAAGGTTGGGGCGCGTCTCCACAACTTAATTGGAGTCTCCCAACTATCCAGCGAGCCACCAAAACTCCGAGATCAACAAGGACCGTCTAGGGCACTCCAAGTACCCAAGAGGACAAGCTCTAGGGCACCCCAAGTACCCAAGAGTAACAAGCTTCTCAACTTCGATTTCCACGTATCACCGTGGAGAACTCAAACCGATGCAACCGGTGCAATGGGTAAGAACACAAGAAGTGCTCAAAATCCTTCACTCTCAAATCCCACCAAAGCAACTAATGCTATTGGGGGGAGAAGAGAGGAAGAACAAAGAGGAACACCAAATCCCTCCAAGATCTAGATCCAAAGGCTTCCCCTCACTTAGAGGAGAGATTGATTGGTGGAATGATAGATCTAGATCTCCTCTCTCTTTTCCCTCTAATTGGAGGCAAGAATCATGGAGGGATAGAGAGATAGCCAAGCTCAAGAAGGTCAACAATGGAGGCCAAATTCGTGCTGTGCAGAGCTGGCTGGCTGGAGGTAGGTGGAGGGGTATTTATACCCCTCCCAGAAAAAGAGCCGTTGCAGACAGAAACATCGGATATTCCGATATAAGTCACGATCGGATAATCCGACTGGATCGGATAGTCCGAAACACAAAGTATCGGATAATCTGGCACAAACGGATAATCCGGGTAGACCTATATCGGATATTCCGAAAAACTCCAGTATGCCACAAAACTGGCTGCAAGAAGTCCTTAGCCGATTTTTAGAGAAAACTTGAGAATCGGATATTCCGAATCAGCCTTGATCGGATATTCCGAAAAACTCCAGTATGCATTGTTTTTAAAGTCCTTAGCCGATATCGAGCAATACTTGAGAATCGGATAATCCGAATCAGCCTTGATCGGATATTCCGAAAAACTCCAGTATGCATTGCTTTAAGGTTCTTAGCCGAATTCGAGCAATCTTGAGAATGGGATAATCCAAGTCGGCTAGGACCGGATAATCCGATTCCCCTGCTTGAGCAAATCTTGACAGAAATAGCAAAAATGTCAACTCAATAACTTTCTTGTTTGAACTCCAAATTAGGTGAAACCAATTTTGGTGAAAAGGTAACGACAAGGAGAAGGCCTACAAAAATAGAGTTAAGTTGACACACATGGGAAGGTGTGGAACTTTCCTCACGGGTAAACCGATAATATTTCCAACACGAAAACGCAACAAGTTTTCAAACCAAAATCCGTTTTCGAAGAACTTGGGCTTGTCATGAAGATCACGACAAGCACCAAAACCCAACTAGGAGAAAAACCAAATAAGAACCAAGAAAGATGATGATGCCAAGTATGCAAAGGTTTGAGCTCTCTCCAATTGATACGCTTAAGCTTTAGTCGAGAGCCCCTCTTGATAGTACGGTATCTATCCTATAACCCGGTCTCCCGACTAACAACATGAGACCGGTAAAATAGAAACCCTATTAAGATCATACCTTTGCCTTGCGCATTCCACTTGACTAGATGATGACGATCTTGATCTTCTCAAGTGGACCATCTTTCTTGATTGCGCTTCGCTTGGTGAAGATCCACATATTTCTCCCCCATACTCCACTATGGGAGAGCCTCTCATCGGCACATCTTCACTTGACCATTATCTCCAAATGGGTGGCAAGCTTCAAGCCTAGGGTTTCTTTGAGATGCTCCTCTTGAACTTGCGCTTCTCAACAATGATGACGATCACCACTTGACGTCATCCTTCATGGGCTATATGAAATCTTCATTTGATGCAAGCCCATGGAAAGATACTTAACCATACATATAAATGCCACACACATATCATGGGTTAGTTCACAAAGCTATATGGACAATTGCTTACCATACCAAGAGATACATGATCCCACTTGGTACATCCTGTAGCTTTGTGTGTTGAACAAAATCTTGATCAACCTTATATCTTTTCTTATCTTTTCAATAGATGATGTCTTGAAGATAACCATGAATGATCACATAATCCTTTTCTTCAAGACATCTTGCGATATGTTCAACTCACATATGACCAATCATCGGATAACTCCTCGAATAACAACTTGGTCATCACATACTCTTCTTCTTGATCATATCAAGTATATAACCATACACCTCGATGATCTTGATGCCAAATACTTCATTATATCAATATATTCTTGGCATCAACCTTGAATCCAACATATGGAGTTCAAGCATGGTCTATGGACAAACACTACAAGTACAACTCAATGCAACCATTAGTCCATAGGGATTGTCATTAATTACCAAAACCACACATGGGGGCGCCATGCCCTTTCAAGACTGCTGGTGCGACGTGCGGTCGTTACCCGAATGTTGTAAGAATGATGTGGCAAAACTGGTGGTTTCATTTTTAATAAAATGGAGCTGGGGTTGGACCCTTTATTTCTAAAATCAGTACGCAGACCATATATTGGGTTAAGGAGTGAGCAACCAAATTGCATGACCGAGGGACAAACTGGAACTCGTGACTCTCGAAAGAGGCAATGCATTGGTTGCGCACCTCCTTCAGAATTACCCCGATAGCAGCGAGATCAGAACCCGATCCCTTCAATGTTGTAACCAAATTCTTGCAGTCTGACTAAAAAACAGACGGTGAAGGCCAATCGCAGCTGCTCCCTCCACAACGGCATTACATGCTTCTGCCTCAGCTTGAAAAGCATCCTTCACATGCAATAATCTCCCCGCTGCTGCCACTATGAACTCGCCTCCATCAGCCCTGGCGATGAAGCCCCAGGCAGCTTGTCCCATCTCCTCAATGAAAGCAGCATCAAAATTCACCTTCACATGATTCTCAGGTGGTTTACACCACACATCTTTAATCTGGGCTCCTACCACACTTTCCCCGCAGTAACCACTTTGTTTCCGTACAGCCACCTGAAAGTCCATCCAGTGCCGCTGAATTTTGTGACATGTCTCAGCTGCGCTTCCCTCCTTACCCTCTTCATTCATTTTGTTTCTAGCTGTCCACCAGTCCCATAGAAGTACCAGAACTAGGCTTCGTCGAGGCTCCTTAAGAGCCAGGATTTGTTCGAAGAACACCACAGAATTTGGAGCACCAAGAAGCGACAAATGGACATCATCTAGCAGAAGATTTCGCCACACCGGTTTTTACTTTCTTGCATTCCAGAAAAACGTGGCCCCCATCCTCATCAGCTCGATGACACATCGGGCATCTAGTGTCCAGTTCAACTCGCTTCCTCTTGATGTTCATTCTTGTTGGCAGGCTGTTGTGAGAAAGACGCCAACTAAAGATTTTGATCTTCCCCGGCAATTTCAGAATCCACATTGTCTTCCATAACGGATTCTGTCCATTTACCGCTGTAGAGGAACTAGAATCCCGGTTCTGCTCCGAGTCTCTTACGCTGACTCCCAATCGATATGCCGATTTAACTGAAAAAATTCCTTTGCTATCAAAGTGCCAGGCTACCCAATCCTCCATATCCCGTCGTAGCGGAATAGCCAGTATCTCGGTTGCATCGTCAGGATGGAAGACCGTACGCATGACGCCCTCATCCCAAACTATATTCTCCTGATCAATCAGGTCACTAACCATGATAGGCTCCTCAGAAACATTAGGCGTGCATGGTCGACGAGTTTGGCCCCTCGGAATCCAAGGGTCTTTGAACGCATCAATATTTTCTCCCGTTTCGACCCTCCATACGATACCTTTCCTTAGCAGCTCAACCCCCTTCAAAATACTTCTCCAGGTGTATGACATCGCTGCTTTAGGTTTGGGCTTCAAGGATTGTTGAGTCTGCGAAATACATGGCTTTGAGCACGGTACAACACAGCGAGTCGGGGTTCTGCAGCATGCGCCACCCCTGCCGTGCTAGCATAGCCATATTGAAGGTATGCAAATATCTGAAACCCAACCCGCCCTCTTCCTTGGATTTTGACAGTTTCTCCCAGCTGATCCAGTGGCACTTATTCTTCTCGTCTTGTGCATTCCACCGGTTGGAATAGCATGTGCAATAGCCTTGATCATTATTTCTTTCCCCGCCTTGGAGAGCAACCTCTCCTTCCAACCTTGAATCCGCTGCCAAATTGTCTCTTTTAGGTACTCAAACTCTCTTGCCTTAGCAGACCCTAGATGGACAGGCAGACCCAGGTATCTTTCATTACGTGATTCTCTAGGTATGCCCAGGATTCCCAGCACTTCACGTTTGGCCGCCGGCTTTGTGCCTTTGCTGAACATAGCATCTGACTTATCCTTGTTGATCATCTGTCCCGATTGTTGCTCATACACCGCCAAAATTTGCTGCAGCTTCCGCGCATTAGCAGCGTTTGCCTTCATGACTATCAAGGCGCCTCCCACAATTCTATTCCGGAGCCGACAACAACGTGACAGACGTCACCCCACTCTCATTCACGTAGTACTATCCATCGAAGGGGAAGTCTGGCTATCGATCGACTGGGAGACACCAAATTGCTCAAGCTTCAACGCCGGGTGATGAACACGTTCAACATGGAACAATGCAATTTCACATGTACTATGTTCAAAAAATCATAACATAAAGTCAACTAGGACTTTCTTCTCTCTTGTCATACAGCTAGAGGTTTTAATGGTATTTGGTGTTCATGGGTTCAACAAATTTTGCATAATTGGACAATTAGTGTTAAATAAGTAATCAAGTTGGGGATTACTTCTAGAGTTCAAAAGGGGCCAGACAAGAGAACCCCTTATCTCCTTTCTTGTTTCACATGGTCGGTGAATCTCTAATAAAAATAATTTGCAAGCGTAGCGCACTAGGCCTTTTCTCTGGCCTGGCTCCTGATTTGGTGTAAAATGGTGTTGCCGTCTTGCAATGTGCAATACACCGTTTTTGTGTATAACTCATGATGTTGACAAAGTTGTGAATTTGAAATTCTTCTTTATATGTTTGAGCTTATGTCTGGTTTGAAAATCTTTTTTTGAAAAGTGAGTTGTTTGTGATCGGTAGTGACAACATTATTGCTGCTTTCTACTCTGAACTATTTAACTATCAGATTGGGCAGCTCCCTATGAAATATCTTGGGGGTACCTGCCACTTTTTCCAATTTGAAAATGATTGATTGGGATTTGACGGATGCCAAAAATGTTTTAAAACTTGACTCTTGGATTAGTGATTGTGCATCCTCTAGTGGCAGACTAACATTGCTTGATTAAAGCTTGTGTGGTATTCCTTCCTTTTTACACGTCCATGTTCCTTATTAGTAAAACCTTTGTGGAAAATTTTGATAAGCACGGAAGGAATTTTTTTGGGGTTGGTAATAGTAAGAAAATGAAGTATCATATGATCAAGTGGACCACGATCTGCATATCCAAAAAGAAGGGTGGTTTGGGAGTTAATGACCTTCACACACAAAAAGGGAGCGTCTATTTGTCAGTCGACTGGAAAAAAAATCGTCGTCAGTCGAATTTTTAGGCCAATGGTACGTCGACACGTCAACCATCCTGGCCCCGCTGCCATGCGGAAAAAAAATCGACTTATTTCGATTTCGCGGTCAGTCGAATTTTTAGGCCATTTGGAACCATTTTCTAATATGGAACCATTTTTACATTTGGAACCATTTTCAAAATTGGAACCAATTTCAATTTTGGAACCAATTTTAAAATTGGAACCAATTTTAATTTTTTTTAAATTGGAACCATTTCGAATTTGGAACCATTTTTACATTTGGAACCATTTTCAAATTTGGAACCATTTTCAAAATTGGAACCAAAATTGAAATTGGAACCAATTTTAAAATTGGAACCATTTTTACATTTGGAACTATTTTTACATTTGGAACCATTTTAAAAATTTGGAACCAATTTCATTTTGGAACCAATTTTAAAATTAGAACCTTTTTTAAAAAGAACGAAGAATAATAAAAAACAAAAAAAAGAAACAAAAAAAGAAAAAGAAAAACAGAGACAGAAATAGAGAAAAAAGATAAACGAAAACCAACAAGGAATTGGACGGACAGAAATTCGACTGACGGCGAAAAAAAAATCAGTCGACTGTCATACAGCAAATCCCGACAAAATACCAGCTTTCGGTACTCACAATGGGCTCTGGAAAAAATTATGACAACTAAGTATCTTAGAAATTAAATCATGTATGAAAAGTAGGGTTTATGAATCCTCCTATGGGAAAGCTCTTTCGAAAATAAAATATATATACTTTATGGGGAAGAAAGTTATCTTGTCCAAAGGTGATTTGGTGAGATTTTGGAAAGACCCTTGGTTGGATGGTTGCTCTCTCTGTGTTTCTTATCCCAGTCTTTTGCATCAGTCAGACATATAGGAATGGTCTTTTGAGATGGTTTTGAGCTTTGACTAACAATCCTTTTAGACAAAGATTTTTACCTACAATGGTTGATCAACGGGCTTATATTACTACTTGTACCCGTAGAATTGGTAGATCTCTGGTACTCCCTCTATTATTAAAAGTAAGGCATATAAATTTAGTCAAAAGTCAACATATAATAAATGTGACCAATTATATAGACAAAAAAATTAAGAATCAAATTATTATCAATAGACCCAGCAAAGAATATATTTTTATAGTATGTTAACTAAATCTTGTAAAAGTTCATATTTTCGTATATGAAATTGGTTAAAGTTACACCAGGTTTGTTTTTACTAAAAATATACGTCTTATTTTGAGAAACGGAGTTAGTACGTCATAAAGTTGAGTGGTCTATGTATCCTAACAAACGCTTCTCCATGAAGTCGTTGTATCCATTCCTGGAAAATGACTTGGCTGGGTCTCATAATAGATGGATCTAGAAAGCTAAATTGCCTCTGAAAATCAAAGTATTTCTTTGGCAATTATTTCGGAATGCTGTTCTTACAAGCGATAATCTTAAGAAAAGGAAATGTCCAGGAATTCATCTTGCTCGTTTTGTGACCAGGTTGAATCTGCTCACATCTTTTCTTTGGGTGTGCTAATGAAGTTGCTATCGTGGCACTTATGCTTGTCCTATTTATTTTTGGCAGTGTGTTGCTTGGCTTCATAAAGGTTTTTGCTGGTGCAAGCAATTTCACATGTACCGCAGCTTGTTTGGCAATCTGTTTACCACTAGAAACAAGTTTACCTTCGACAAGGTGATTGTGTGAGGTCTCATGTTGTAACTAGGCACGTTTGGTAGCCTGCATTGGCTTTTGCCCTCTGCCAGACTAGGCTGTGCAAGGCCTGGTCTGGCGAGACCAATCTCTGAGCCTGACTCTGCAGTTCGTTTGGTAGCCTGCATCGCATCGCTAGCACAGTTTCTACATATCGTTTGGTTGGATGCAAATCTTGGTTAGTCTCACCTTTCTTCACATGGTGAAGTTACCATCCACCACCACACTTGGACAACTGTATGTGACATACCAATGGAGCGACGACGACGCGGCATGGTGGCGGCGGAGGTTGACGGCGAAGACGCGGCATGGCGGCGGAGGTCGACCGAGAAGCGGCATGGCGGCGGCATAGCTCGACGAAGACGACACGACATGGGGCATGGCGGCGGCATAGCTCGACGAAGACGACACTACATGGGGCATGGTGGCGGAGCTCGACCGAGATGCGGCATGGCGGTGGAGGAGCTCAACGGCGACGATGGAGTTTAGGACCACAAACACAGCATGAACGCCAGCACAACCATGCGGAGGTTGAAGAACTGTCTAATACGCGCATATACAACACAACGGCACGAGCGGCAGCGACGGAGGTCGCCGGCGGCGACGGCGGGAGGTTGTGGCGGCGAAAGACGTCCTACCTCACCGGCGGCAACGATCTACAACAAGAACAGTCTAAATACGCATAGGTACAGTACATGATTTATTCGTCTACAAGCATCTAAACGAAAAACATACAAGTGTGCGGCTAATTTGACGAATTCGTCTAAAAAGAGAGTCAAACATGAACACGAAATTGGACGTTAACAATTCACGAAAGTCAAAACTGATTATCAGAATGGAACCACGTCATTATTGCGCATCATTTTCGTGTAGACCTTATTTTAATTCAACCACTATAGCAATGATCAGTAGGAAGGAGGTGAAGTGAGAGTAAGCAGGGTGAGAGGAATCAGCATTCACGTGCAAGGTTGCAGCGTTGGACGAGAGAACGAGCCGGGCTCTGGAGGCATGGTCGATTTGAGCGTGCCTCTCAGGCCTGGGCGCCTGGCCCAACGCTGCTTTGTGAAGCGCGCTGGCCTGGCCCAGGAGGCCATGCAGGCAACCAAACGTCGCGCAATTGCAGCTGGCAGGCCTGCTCTGGCCTTATGCAGGATACCAAACACGCCCTATGTGTGTTTTTCTGCGTTATTGGACAGGTTCGTAGAACGATGGTGATCGAGACAATGCTCAAAGCTTCGAGTCCAGAAGGTCCAAAAAAAAAGGCTTCGAGTCAGGCGTCCCAATCACAAAGTCATGGAGTTGCCGCAACTGGCAGAGAAGTGATACTGCAGATTACGCATGGTTCCGAAGTCTGATTACTCTAGCTGTTCGGATAGGTTTGAAACCTATGTTCGCTGACTTCGAACTATTTTGGTTATGGGTGATACTTTTTTGCCAACACCGCGATACCAAACCTAGTTGGATATCCACCAACTATCATAACCATCGAATTTGCATCACACGAACGATATGAATATGATTCCTACTAATTTATGTATTGATAAATAAAAATTCACGTTAATATGTGGTTTAATTGTTTTGTTAATGCATATCCGGAAATTTATGGTTAGTACATGAATCTAAAAAATAAATTACATAAATGTGAAAATTATAGAAAATACATTAATATTTGAAAAATTATTAATAATCTGTGCACGAATCATGAAGGAGATGGAGGTCCCGCGGGACATTCAACTAGGTGTGGAATTGCATTTTTTTTTCCTTTTTTTGCCTAGCAATATGATCTTGATGCCGAGTTCATGCAGCTAGTGTTCCTACCGTGTATTATTTTTTCTTCTGTCTATGTCTACTCTCTTTTCGTGTAAAAGAATCTTTTATTTCGTGAAGCAATCTATCTATACTTTTATAAGACAAACCTTACTAACATGCATTAAATTAGTCTATCTCTATATGCAAAGTGTCCACACCATCCACTATTTTTTGCATGGACACCATCCACTATTTGAGCCATTCATTTATCCATGTCATCCTAAAATTATTAATGAAAATCTGTATATACATGCAATATATTCACTTTATTAGTTCTTCTAGCCATACAATTTCCACATAATTAATTTTTAGCGGTTAAATATACGAACATTTCACTGTGATTAAATTTAGATTCTCGACTATTATGGCAAATCAAATTAACATGCATTAAATTAGTCCATGCAAGGTGGCCACATCATTTACTATTTGAGCCATTCATTTTTCCATATCATCCCACAATTAATTAATGAAAATCTTTATATACATGCAATCTATTCACTTTATTAGTTTTTTTAGCCACACAATTTCTACATAATCAATTTTTAGCGTTTAAATATACGAACATTTCAATGTGATTAAATTTAGATTCTCGACTATTATGGCAAATCAATTCCTTCATAATTCAAAAAAAATCCATTTCATGCTTCAAATATCCTTTCTTTGATTATACACTTTATAAAAAAAATGAAATCCCGCTGCAATGCGTGGGTGAGGTATCTTTCTAGTTAATGGAAACAGGGTAGCCCAGTTGGAAAATAAAGGTACGCAATATATAGCCATTTACGCGTCGATCGCGTTCTTTCTCGCGCCTTATCTAACTCGTTTTTCTCTTGCGCTCCCCGGCTGCGTCTGCGTCTGCTTACGATATACGCGACGGAGTTCAATGACTTCAATCCCTGACGGAACCGGAGCTGGAAGGGGAGCCTATATATAGGACGAAGAGATCGAAGGGGAGACCGATACAACGCCTAGACCCGCAAGCCAAATTCACGGCTCCGTCGCCGGTCCAAGAAAAGAAGACGGCGATGGCAGCGATGGCAGCGCTGGCACACAAGCTCTGGCTCGCCGTCTCCCTGGGCCTCTGCCTCTGTGAGCCAAGCATAGTGACGGCGATTATCCTGTGGCTCTGGTTTGCCCTTTACCTTGTCTGCATTCGGCCAAACAGTAAGGTGGAGGCGGTACTGCTCCTGTTCTGGCTCGCCGTCACCCTCGCACTCTCCCTCGTTGAGCCAAGCACGAAGGCGACGATGCTCGTGCGCCTCTGGTTCAGCCTTAGCTTCGCCGTCTGGATCGCCCTCAGTCCGCCCAGCAAGAACGCGGCGATGAAAGCCCAACTCGGTCAGATGCTTGAATACAGTGCAGCCCTGCTTGGTCAGATGCTTGAATACGTGGCGCCAAGCAAGGCATCGCCTTGGCCGGACCTCCCGCCGGAGTTGTTGGGCCTTGTGCTCTTGCGCATGACGTCCCGCGCCGACCGCGTCCGCATCTGCGCTGTTTGCCGCTCGTGGCGCTCCGGCGCGCGGCTGCAGCCACTGCCCCCGCTGCTCCCCTGGGTTGCTCTACGCGACGGCACCTTCCTCAGCCTCCCCGACGGCGCCATCCACCGCACGCCCGTCCCCGACTACGACCATGTCTGGTACCGTTTGTCCACTGGCAGCATGCTTTTCCTGGTGGACCGCGACGGCGGGTGCTTCCTCATGAACCCTTTCTCTGGGAAGGCGACACCTCTACAGATCAACCTGGACTATCTCGAGCTAAGGTATGATTGGGACATCCGCAAGGTGGTGGTGTGCGACGATCTGCAAATTGTTGCCGTTGTGACCAGCGACAAGACCAATGGCAAGAACATCACCGTTTATGCTCGCGGGCCGCAAGGGACCACAGCCATGGAGTGGGGGCCGCCTATGAACTGCCAGTCCTTCGACATTGCAATCTTTCATGGGAGGCTCTACGTCCTCACGAGAGAAAATTATGGTGCACCGGAGTTCCATATCTATGGTCCACCGGAACTCCATGTCCTGGAACTTGAAGCCAGCAGGAACATGAGCATCAGGTCCGTCCAATGCATACGAAGCACTCATAGAGATTATGACGCAGCGCAGTTCGTCTTCTATCTGGTCGTGTCCGGAGATCGGCTGTTGACGGTGGGACGGGTTGTTGATTCGGACCCCGTCGGTACGCCCATGCCATCTCGGTGCTTCAAGGTCTTCCAGGCAGCTGACCTGAGTAGCGGCCATGGGTGGTGGAGCAAGGTCGATACATTGATGGGGCATGCTCTTTTCCTGAGCCGAGACTGCTCTCGCTCGTTTGCTGTTGGCGGCCAATCTGTCAGTGGGGGAGCTCAAGAAGATTGCATGTACTTTATGAGCGAGCTTGGTGGGATCACCTATATTGAGGACGACCTTCGCAAAGCCTGTGTGTACAACATCAGAGATCAGACAGTGGCGCGCCTGCCCTTGGAGACAGTACAATCTCGGTCAGGTCGATGGGGCGGGTGGTTTCCGGCTTGGCTTTTTCCAGCTAAAGTTTTAGTTAACATTTGGCCACCCATGTAACTTCACCGTAAGCATGTAGGAGTATTGTTGTCTCTACAAGTATAGATTTCTCGCTTCCAGAATCCAGTGTCCCTCTAATAAAAAGAATCAGATTTATAAGTTCAATTTTTTTTGAAAAAAATCATGCATGATGCATGTTGTCAATCATATATCCCAAAAACGTGCAAAATATCGATTTGAAATACTTTATATTCAGATCTACACAAAAAAAAGACAAATATGTGGATCTAAATGTACACACTTTCAAATCTCCAAAATATACAACATTTATCATTTTGTGTAGTTCAGAATATAAACTATTTCAAATCTAGATTTTACACGTTTGTGGGACACATCATTGGCAATATGCACGAATTTTTTACTCCCTCCGGTCCACTTTAAATGTTGCAAGGAGAGCGCAGCGTCAGTACAAAGTTTTTATACACCCCACGACAGTTTTACTGGTCGGAGGTAGTAGATTTTTCTTAAATTCTAAATATGAATTTTTGAATTTTTTAAAGTACAAGGAGCACTGTAACTCTAGAGGCAAAAGTGTTTTCCGTATTTCTACTGGTCAAAGTGTTTCTCATGTCTACCAAGCTACTGCGTTATTCCTCGAAATAGGCTTTCACCCCGCTATATTAATATAGCAACCAACCGATACAGATGCAATCCACTGCTGGGGCAAACAGCACTAACATGCCCAAAAGAAACAAAAAAGAAAAAGGGAGAGAAAACAAAGCCGAAATCGGCGGTTCGACGAAAACAGAAATGACTCGCAACCGTTGTGCCCTCCGGAGAATAACAACCACACTCCTAGCACTCCGAAGCGCATCGCACCAAGCAGCACCTCGAAGAAGGGAGCGACGACGACACTGCTGCCCGGATAATTCCTAGGGTCTCCCCCGGTGTGTGTCCTAGGGTTTCCCCCGGTACGCTAAGGGGTGGGAAAGAGGTACCCGATGCCATTCAGGAAGGATGGTGACACCCGCAGGCGTCACCGCGTCAGTGCCGAGACGACAGGGATTTCGCCCAACCTCCAAAAAAACCACAGCCCAAGACACTCTATATAGCTCCACAAATCTTGCCGCCCACCAGCACACGCCACCACGATCTTGCAATCATCTCCGTCGTCTCACCGCGACCCAACTCGTGAGGTCGGTAGAACCGAGAGGAAGGAGCCCGGCGAGGGTCGGCGGTACAGTGGCACACGGGAGGGATCTGCCTCCACCGCCGGAAGGCAGTAATCGACCGCAGCAGCAGAGCAAACCAGGCCCTCACCGGCCTGGCCGAGCCCAAATGGGCCCGTAAAGTCCCGCCGCCGCACTGCAGCAAGGGCACCACCGACGACGCCATCCCCAGCACAAGCGCCTACTCCTCAGTCCACCGTGGGTGCCGCCACCACGCCTGGGCGGCCCGCCCAAGCCTAGATGGGGCCCTCTAGGGCCCAGATCTGAGCCGGGGAAGAAACAGCCGACCGCACGCCGGCGACCAGCCAACCGTGCGCAGACTACCACGACACCCCGTCGCCAACCGGCCGCACCACCGCCACTTTGGTCGCCCGAAGCAAGCCGGACCGAAATCAGACCGAGGCGCACCGTCGTGAGTCGCCGCGCGCCGCGCCGCCAGCCCACACGCACGGGGAAAGACAGTCCGCGCCGCCGGTGCCGACACCGCCCAGGCAACGCCCGGCGGCCCGACCCGACGGCGGCGGGAAGGGGAAGGGAAGGAGGAAGGGGAGAGGCGGCGGCGCTAGGTTCCCCTGTTCGTCCACGCGGGGGCGAGATAGGGGTCGGGGATTCACCAAAGAACCTACTGCGTTATTCTAAAGACTATATTTCTGAATTAATAAATTGCTCTCTTTCTCGAACTGAACCGATAAAAGTGAGCAAGGCCAACATTTTTGTCCTTGTTTCCTCTCTAAGCCTAATACTTTGCAAAACTAAAATCTTTCTAAGCAGAGGTATGAAAAGAAGTTCTATCGTTCCATTTGCTATTAAATATTAAATGTGAGTTGGTGTCGGTATGTCAATTCTACATGTTGTCCAACTCGCCGTATCACATCGAGAAAAATCGCGCCGACATGTGGGCCGTCGCGCCACCTCCTTTCAAAAAGCGTGCCTGCTTGCGATCCTACCGGCAACCTACGGCTCACCTCCCATCTCCATCCAATCTTCTTCTGCACACCCGAGGCACTTCACCGTCACAACATCTAAGAGCATCTTCACTCAGGGCGTCCAAATGGCCGCCCAAATCCCTTTGGGACGTGCCCGACAGGTTTTGGCTCCCACTCGCGCCGCCCAAACGCGATTTGGGTTCGGCGCGGCCCAGTTTTATGTCTGGCACGCCCAGCCCATAGGGTGCCCCACCATGAAGGTACATGATGCACGTAAGGACTAGGGCCCAACCGGCGGCCTACTAGAAGACGACGTTCAAGACCCACTAAAGGAGCCCAAGGAGGATAGAGTATGCCTCAAGGCAAGCGAAGCTTATGTCGGTAGAACCTACCAAACCTGTAAACCCTAGTCGGTTACGAACTCCCGAGACCCAGCCTCCTTTATAAAGGCTAGGAGGGCTGCCGATCTAGGGTATGCTCCTATTCCGCCACCAAAAGCCTAGCGAGATCGACATCTCACCGGGATCGTCATTGTAACACATCCAAACTATCAATAACAGACAAGCTGGAAGTAGGGTATTATCCTCCGGGAGCCTGAACCAGGGTAAATCGCCTTGCTTGTCAGCCGTGGTAACTACCAGCACTCCAACATTTCTCCCTCTCAATCAACCTGGGGTACTCGACCCTGGGATTTGCCGTGGCCACCCCACGTCAACTGGCGCCGTCTGTGGGAAAGAAGAGTGCTGGAATCATGGTTGCACCGGTTCCATCTGCAATGACCATCGACACGCCGACAATTGAGGCGCCGATCCGCTTCGGCTCCTTCGAATTCGTCACCCACCCGCCGACCCACCGATCGGTATACGCCGATCTCTATGGAGGTATGTGCCTTACTTTCGGTACCATGAAATTCCATGTGAACAAGTGGGGGACGATTCGACTCTCCGACCGCGCACCTGCATCTTCGACGACTACGGAGATCGCGCCTGCTTCAACTGCATCACCGGCATCTTCGTCGACTATGGATATCGCGCCTGCTTCAACTGCATCACCAGCATCTTCGTCGACTACGGAGATCGCGCCTGGTTAGACTGCATCACCGGCATCTTCGTCGACTACAGAGATCGCGCCTGCACCAACTACCCCGTTTTCACCTCCGACCGCGGAGATCGCATCTGCTCAGACCACGGAACTCGCGCCTTCATCGACCGCGGAGATCGCATCTACCTCGACTACATCCGCATCTCCTTCAACTCTGGCACCCACGACACCATCGACTGCTGCTTCGCCGGACGAGTTCTGCATCAACTGCGGTGTCTACCACGTCGCCTCCATCTTCGGCTCCGAGGATAGCTCTGGTGGCGAGAGCAGCAGCAGCAACGCGTATTCAACTGCGCAATCTTACCCCGTCCAAGTCTTCATGGTGGAGGCAACAAACAACAGGACACCCGGAACTAGTCCCCACCGCGAGGAACCTACGTTCCCAATGGAAGTCACCATGCTGGACAAAGTAACTACCCTGGTGATCACTCAAGAGATGGGAATCCAGGCCATGAAGCATGTCCAAGAGTGTACTTTTCCTCCTGCGGAAGCGACTCGAGAGGACATGATGGCATACCAATACCTCGTGTGGAAGGAGAACGAGAAGCTGCTACTAGAGAAAGCCGAGCTGGCCCGGCGTAAGGAACTTGCTGATGCATCGAGCGCTCGCCGCGCAGCCTACTCCTTCTCTTCCTCAGGACCTACCGTCACGCAAGAACATGGCCGTTATCGATCATGTGCCCGTGTAATGACGGATGTCGAAAGGGCTGCGACCACCAGCAACCTCGAGTCATCCTTCATGTCAGAGGACGCAGACGGGATACCCATCCCCAAAACAGCCTCGGGTGCTCTCATGTCGCTGTCTACGTACCTGCGGGCAACTCAGCCTCCGGAGGGTGACCCTCGCGCAGCTCTACATCGGCAACAAATCTAGGCGCTCCGCTTAGGAGAGGAGGCGCTGATCCCAGGAGCCACACCCGCAACAACAACAACCCAACCACGCGGAGATCGCGACAGACGCGACCGCGAACGCGCAACGCGCGGAGATCGACCCGTTCGTCACCTGCAAGAGGGGGAAGACTTGCGCAACATCATCATGCAGCGAACAGTCGACCGCAATCGCTCCAAACGACCTGTCAATACCCCTACCAAGGAACTTTACTCGGACGACGACAACGAACCTTGCGGTCTTGCCTATTTCAACTACCGCATCCGCGCCACAAGAATACCGCGAGGCTTCAAGCTCACGTCTGAGTCAGTCAAGTTCGACGGCATGCAGGATCCCAAACTCTGGCTTGATGATTACATCATCGCAGTCAACTGTCAAGGAGGTACCACGACAATGGCCATGCAGTATGTCCAGCTGATGCTCGTAGGATCAGCATGCACCTGGCTCCAGAACCTGCCCCGGAACTCTTTCAATTCTTGGGACCAGTTCGAAGATGCCTTCAATAAGAACTTCCTCGGCACATACTCAAGACCTGCGACGTTTGCAGAACTGCAAGCCTGCAAGCAACGGAAAGACGAGCCTCTACGATCATACATCCAGCGTTGGACACTCATGCGCAACTGTGTCGGAGTCGTTTCAGAGGATAGAGCAATCGATGCATTTATCCGTGGAGTCACTCGACACGATCTTCGAGAGGCCTTCGGTCGCCTTCAGCCGCAATCCATAGTCGAGCTCATGAAGATCGCCAACTGATAACCCCCAAGAGCAGGGGATCACTGTAGCACCTCTCAATGTGGAAGTAAGGTATCGATCCGCAGGAGCAAGAAGGAAAAGTTATCTATTCCCTACAACTAAAGTGTCACAAGTTTTAGTTGATTATGCACTAAACAAGTTTAAAGAACAAGATGGTTGATTTAATGGATAGAAGTTTAACGTAACAAAACAAGAATGTAAAAGTGTCCCAATCCTCTTCAATGCAAGAGGACAAGACAAGGTTTTCTCTTATAGGAACAATGGACATGGGTTCATGGGTTCACTCAATCCTCTCTCCCATCTATGGTGATTATCATGTTATAGATAAAAAGTACACACAATTGTCATGTTTTAATGGTAAACTTCTATGACGGCTACATGTCCTAAAACACATAGTTGAAAGAAGTACTCATTTGTGTTGCTAGGTCACCCTCGTAAGGCTAGCGTGGTTACTGTCACTCCCACATCATACTCTTCCTTTTTACCCCCAGATAAAGGATGTTGGGCTGTATTTCACATGTCACTCAATACATATAACGTTGTCACATCGGCCATCCCGTACCTACATACATCATACTTCATAATGGACAATGTTCTAAACACTAGTGCAGTGATTCATATTTCGTGTGCATGACCACGTCTCTCTCATCTATCCACACTTGGTGGTGTCAATCACCTCATGACAAGGATAAACAAGGCATTATGCATAAATCAAACCATCACATGTATCATAAAATATCTCCAAAGTATGACAAACCATAGAAATCCCAACATGACGGTAAATGCATAACATAATATCATCTCATACCACAATATCCACCATAGGAATTACAAAGATAGTTCCATAATCATGCAAGGCACATCATATGGACTTCAACAATGATCATACATAGAGAGATTGGATCAAGTTACCACCACAAACCCAAAGTCCAGGGGTGGACTACTCCCCCTTCATCATGGTGATGATGGTGGAGATGTTGGAGAAGATGGAGATGATCTTGCTGTAGATGTTGATGATGAACACGCCGGAGGGGGGTGGAGCCCTCCGGAGGTGATTCCGGCGGCGTTTCCCCCCTCTGATCTTCTCCGGTGGCAGCCTTCTGACTCTCAGTTTCGTGGTTTTGTGTTTCTCCGCCGCCTCCTCGCGAAACTCCTCGGGGGACTACTTTTATAGACGTTTTTAGGTCAAGACGAAACCACGGAGATGAAAACGGACGGCATCGGAGCCACGAGGAATAAAAGAGGTGGTCCCACACGGCCAAGGAATCTGGCCGCGTGGGACCATCTATTTTCTTCCTCGGACTTCCTTTTTCGCGGATCCTTGGCTCGTACGTCTTCTTATTTCCAAATATTGGGCCCCGTAAAATATTAGGTCATTTGGACGTCGTTTGGTCCCTGAAAGTCAAAAACATGGAAAAAGGGGTTTTCTGGTTCTGCAGGGTTAATTCCAAATAAATGGGGAAACTGTGAATTATCCCCTAAAATCATTATAAAACATAAATATAACCCTATATGATGCAAATAAGTTGGAATATCAAGTAAAATAATGCAAAGTTCATGTATGCATTTTACATGCATCACCAACGAATGGGCGGACGGCGAAGACTCTGTACGCAATGAGTTCCTGAACGAGGAAGGAGAACCAAGCAACTTGGGCCGCAGAAACAACCGCGGCAGCGATCGCCGCCACAAGCGCAAGGGCCGCTTCGACGAAGGCGAGCCAGCCGAGTTAGTAGCGGCCAGATTTACCGACACCCAAGAAGACCGGAGCCGTGACAACAATCGCCAGAGCAGTCGAGGCCGGGAAGAGTACAGGACCGATGGGAACCAGAGACGCGAGTGGCGACGCAAGCCCTGCGACACCTCGCGACCGGACCTTACACCCGAGCAGGAGCTCGAAGAACCATGCAAGTTCCATTTATTCAGAAGCGAAGAAACCGGCAAGCTAGTCTCTACTCACATGTTGAAGGACTGTCGCTAGATGCTTCGCATCAATGGCGCATTCGCCAAAATCTTGACTCCGGTCCCAGCGCCGCAACCATCACCGCAGTTGGCACTCCCAGGACCACCTGCAGCAGCACCTCACCCCGCGCACATAGCAGGAGCGATCCAGTACCAGCCGAGACAGGAAGCACCTCCTGTGCTAGGGGAACAGTACCCTCAAGCTCGAGGGCAGATGAATATGATACAGAAGGGGCGGCCATCAAATCGGTGCCAGAAACTGATCACCCGCCAAGTCTACCAGGCCATCGCAATGCCACCGGCCGTACCCGAGTACCTCAAGGGCTCGGAGACCAGCATCACTTTCTCTCGAAAGGACCACCCTCCACAAGTACCACGCCCAGGCCACGCCGCGCTGGTACTCGAAGCACAGATAGGACAATTCCACAGACCAAGGTCTTCATGGACGGTGGCAGCGGCATCAACATAATATTCGCCGACACTCTCCGGAAGATGGGCAGGTCCCTGGAGAGCTTAGCAAAGTCAGACAACACCTTCCATGGCATCGTACCGGGGAAAGCGGTCTACCCTGAAGGAGTAATCACACTCGAAGTTATCTTCGGCACACCCGATCACTTTCGGAAGGAGATGATTGACTTCGAAGTAGTGGACTGGAAATCGCAGTACCACGCTATACTTGGGCGCCCGACGTTCGCCCGCTTCATGGCAGTTCCACATTACGCCTATCTCATGATCAAGATGCCAGGACCGAAGGGAGTCATAACTGTGCGGGGTTACTTCCAGCGTTTGGATAACTGCGACCGTGAATTTAGCAGGATCTCTGAGTCCTTCGGCTTGCAGCAGCAGCTCGAGGAATTTTCACTCGGCAACGATAAGACCCTCTTCCCTGCAAGCAAGAAGCCGGCACCTGACGCCTCCTTCAGTACGACAGATGACACAAGAGAACACCAAGTCCATCCGACTGACGCCTCCAAGACAGTGCTCGTGTCATCAAGCCTGCCTACCGCATAGGAAAGCGCGCTCGTCGAGGTCCTAAGTGAGAACTGGGAAATCTTCGCCTGGTGTCCAGCCGACATGCCAGGTGTACCCAGGGAATTCGCCGAGCGCGCCCTTCAAATCTATCCAGATGCCAAACCTGTCAAGCAAACCATGCGCCGTTTCTCCGAGCCGAAGCGCATCGCCATAGGGCAAGAAGTCGACAGACTACTTCATGCCCAGTTCATTCGAGAAATCAAGAAGTCTGACTGGGTCGCTAACCCAGTGCTAGTCGAAAACAAGAAGACAAAAATTCTCCGCATGTTCGTCGAATTCACCTCCCTCAACAAGTGTTGCCCAAAGGATCACTTCCCGCTACCACGAATCGACCAGATCGTCGACTCCACAGTTGGTTGCGCGCGACTGTCCTTCCTGGATGCCTACTCAGGCTACAACCAGATAAGGATGTGAGAGGAGGATGAGGAGAAGACAGCCTTCATTACACCCCATGGTGTTTACTGCTACAAAACCATGCCCTTCGGGCTCAAGAACGCTCGTGCTACCTACCAGCGCATGATGCAGTCCTGCCTCAAGGACCAGATAGGGCAACGTCCAAGTTTATGTCGACGACATAGTCATCAAGACCAGGCAAGAGGACACGCTCCTCGACGACCTGCGCGAGACATTCGCCGCGCTCAACGCGTACAAAATCAAGCTCAACCCAACGAAGTGCGTCTTTGGCGTACCAGCTGGGCAACTACTCGGGTACCTCATATCTACCAGAGGCATCGAGGCAAACCCTGAAAAGATAGAGGCAATCCTCACAATGCCAGCCCCGACCAAGCTTCGGGAGGTCCAGCGCCTAGCCGACTGAGTCGCAGCGCTCAGCTGGTTCATTAGTAAGTTGGGTGAAAAGGCACTCCCTTTCTACCAACTGATGAAGAAGTCCGACAAATTCGAGTGGACGCCAGACGCCCAAGCAGCATTCGTGGACCTCAAGAGGGTCCTGGCGACTCCACCAGTGCTCGTCGCACCACGCGAAAAGGAACCCCTATACCTTTACGTTGCAGCCACCAACAGGGTGGTCAGCACCGTCCTCGTCGTCGAGTGCCAAGAAGAAGGCCACGCTGATGCATGTAAAATGCATACATGAACTTTACATTTTATTACATCTTATTCCATGTTATTTGCATCATATAAGGGTTATATTCATGATTTATATTGAGTTTTGGGGATAATTAACAACTCCCCCATTTTTCTGGAATTAACCCTGCGCTGTCAGAAAACCCCTTTTTCTATATTTTGATGTTTCAGGGACCCAACGACGTCCAAATGACCTGAAACTTTACGGGGATCACTTTTTTTGGAAGGAACGAAACGTAGGCGCAAAGGAATCGAAGAAACGGAGACCAGAAGGCCAAAAGGGGTGGGCCCACGCGGCCAGATTCCCTGACCGCGTGGGGTCCCCCATCCTGGCCCTCGGGCCTCCGCTGCCGTCGATCTTTCTTCCCGAAGCTTCGTCTTGACCTAAAAACGACTATATATAGACCCCCCAGGGCTTTCGCGAAAGGGAGCGCCGCAGAAACACAGAAACCACGAAACAGAGATCTGGGTGAAGATTGGAGGGGGAAAACTCCGCGGGGCGCTGCCGGTGTGGTCTCCTTCCCCTCCAACAACATCTCCACCGACACCATGATGAAGAGGGAGTAGTCCACCCCTGGACTATGGGTTTGTGGAAGTAACTTATGTATCTCTCCTCTCTATGAGCTTCACTAATTAGTACCGTATGAGCTGCTGAACATGATTACGGTCATCTGTAATTCCTTTGTGGTGGATCTTTATTATGAGTTAATACATGTTTGAGATTGCAATGGTTTTGTTTCAGTTATGAAAGTAGATGCATATTATGTACCCCGTTCTTATTTACTTGTCATGATCAAGCATGTTTATGAGAGCATGTGAGGGGGAACGTGTGCATTAGTTGGAGTAACGGGGGGTGGCTAGTGCAGTGAACGTGAGAGAAAGTTCTGCGATCCACTTGGGTTTTCTACCTTACTTTGTTGCCTCACTAGGGATAAACAAAAATACCATGCTACCGGAGAGTGGATGTGACCTTGGCCACTATCTCCATGACTAGATCTAGCATGTTCTTATTTTAACTTCATGTCATTGAACTTATTGCTATGCTCTGATTTATCTTAATTACTAAGGTGTTATGATTTAGTTCGCATCTTGGTGGAGCATAAGAGAGAGACAACTTATACTTGAGATCTCTATGTTAGGACGTGATGCCCATATTATTAATAACTTGTCAAACCATGTCTTGCCATCTTACATGTTAATTTTAGTGTTCCATTGTCTACCACGTTATCAAGAGAGAGTGCATTTGTGAAACCATGAACCCCGGTCCATTTTTAATCATAAGAAACACCTTTCCAACACTTTTATCATCACTTTTGTTTGCTGCCATTATTAAATCCGAAAATACAAAAACACTTTTACATCTTGCATTCATCATAAAAAACCCAAAAATATCATTTATCATTACTACCATCATCCTTGCATATTTATTTACCATCCATATTTACTATTGTTTGCATTGCATTATTTTATTATCATTCTCACACCTTGTGCTTGACAACCACTTGGTGAGGTTGAGGGCACAAAACAATTTATTTTGTTGCAGGTTCTCAAGAGAAGGATAAGGAGATAACACCTGAAATACTGGTTCCCCGAGAGTTCGATATTAAACCCTCGAGTCACCCCTCGTGGGGAAAATGTCTTCCACTACTACATACACTCTGCACTTGGAGTCTCAACCTAACCCATTTACTTTTCACGCAGGTAATCATTGGGTATCAAGACATTTTCTGGCGCCGTTGCCGGGGAACCATAGCTGAAAGGTTTATCCAAGGATCACTCACATCAAGTCAACTTCATCACCAACTTGTGTAACAACCTAAGCTTGGGGAGGTTGCACCTACGTGAGCATCATCTTATCCATCTTTACCTACAATCATTTTATTTTGTTTTGTTCTTGTCTTGCATATCATCTTTATATTTCGGTTTGCATATTTATATTCAGTTTTGCATTTTTGTGTTGCATTTGTTATTTCGAGTTGCATTAGTGTCATTTTACTTTCAGTTTTGCATAAAAAATTAAAAACACATAAAAACTTGTTGAAATGGGAGATAGAACTAAATTGTGTGACTACACAAACACTCCTAATGATCAATTTATTGCTAAGCCTATCACCACACCTGAGATTACTGCTGAGAGCTATGAAGTTAGTCCTAGTTTGTTAAACTTGATAACTAGGGAACAATTTGGTGGTAGTGCTGTTGAGGATGCCTCTATGCATCTTCATGATTTTATTGAAATCTGTGACATGCAAAAGTTTAAAAATGTTGAAAGTAATGTCTTAAAACTGAAGTTATTTCCTTTCTCACTTAGAGGAAAAGCTAAAGAGTGGCTACATTCATTACCTACTGGTAGTATTAATTCTTGGGATGATTTAAAAGAAGCTTTCATTAAGAAATATTATCCCCCTGTTAAAATACTGCAAAATAGAAACAATATCCTCTCTTTTAGGCAAAATGAAAATGAACATGTTGCCATGGCTTGGGATAGGATTAAACTCATGCTTAGAACTTGTCCATCACATGGGGTTAATGAATGGACCATTTTACACTCTTTTTACAATGGTCTAAATTACATGTCTAGAAATATACTTGATTCAGCTGCTGGAGGTGCTTTCATGGGAAAAACTGTTTAGAAGCTAAGAACATTTTGGAAAGTATCTTGCAAAATTATAGTCAATGGCATACTGATAGAGCACCTAGTTCATCTAAGAAAGTGAACTCTATAGAAGAAACAAATGATTTGTCATCTAAAATGGACACCATTCTTGCTTTTATTAATAAACAAAATTTTGAAAATATGCCTTTGCAAGAACTAGTTGGTAATAATCCTGAAAATGTTGATGTCAACTTCATTAGGAACTATGGTAATAATGGGTATGGTAACAACAATTATAACTCTTATAATAAGCCCCCATATGTTCCAAACAAATATACCACTAGTAGTAATGTTTCTAGTGATTTGGAAAACACCATTAGATCATTTATATCTACTCAAAAGGAGCTCAATAAGGAGTTCATATCCAAATTCGAAAAACATGATATTTTGTTTGAAAGAGTAGATCAACTCACTAAGGAAGTTTCCTCATTAAAGAACATCATTATATCTCAAAAAGAAAAAAGTTGAGGAAGTTAAAATGCTTAGTGAAGTTAAGGAACCATTTGTTGATTTAGAGAAGTGTAGCTTGCATGAATTAATTTCTATCTTACAAAAATTTGCAAGTGATCCTTCTGTTAATATTAACCAGGCTGGTTTTGGTTCCTATATTGCTAATCATGTCTTAAAAGAAAAGATTGCTAGGTACAATCAAGAAGCTATGATACCACCTAAGCTTGGGGATATCTGGATCCCTAAGGTACTAGTAACCATTGGAAAAGAGACACACCATGCCATTTTAGATCTAGGATCTAGTGTCTCTATATTATCTAAAGAACTATATGAAGTCCTTGAACTTAAAAATATTGAGAAATGCTCTATTGAACTTGCACTTGCTGATGATTCCATTAGACATGCTCTAGGAAAAGTAAGTGATGTTATGGTAGAGTTACACATGACTTTTGTGCCTGTTGATTTTCTAATCATGGACATGGGGAATAAAACCTCTAGTCCTATTATTTTGGGAAGACCTTTTCTTCGTACTACAGGTGCCATTATTGATTCAAAGGAAGGGAATGTGAAGTTTCAGTTTCCACACAAGAAGAGCATGGAACACTTCCCAAGGAAGAGGGACACACCAAGGTTCAAGCTCCCTCATGAGCTACGTCCCCTTTGATTATCAAGTAAGTAAGCCTAGCTATATGGCTATAAAGAAAGCGCTTTACGGGAGGCAACCCGGTTGTTTTTGTTTGAGATTTTCTTTGAGTCCTCTTGCTGTAACAAGAGAGTAGTTTGTTAGTTTTGTTTCTGGGATTTTTAATAAAGAACCAAGTTTTACCTATTTTGGGTTTGAAAAGTTGCTATTCATTTTCGGAGAGTTTTCTGCCTGCACGAAGTCTGTGCACGGTTTGATTTTTCATTTTTTATCTGTAACTCCGATTGAGCTGTAATTTGAACTGTAGCTTCAACTTTTCATCCTCTGTATACGTGATTTTTTGCAGATTTTTCTGACGAGTTTAAGTAGGGTAGAAAAATGCGTTTTGCTGCTGCTGTTTTTCTGGACAGATTCTGTCTTGATATTGTTTGATGCATTCTTTGAGCTTTTTGCTTGAATCTTTTTGATTCAATTGAGTTTATGAGTAGGCATACAACATTATATACTCTCTGGACATTCATATGAATTTTTGCCTAAGGATTTTATGCAGCAAGGAACCTATTTGTTTATCACTACTAATATCACCCCACAGAAAAGAAATGGGAGAAACGGTGTTTTGAAGTTTTTTCACAGGGATTAGAGGAGCTGCACCAAGAGCTATCCAAGGATGGTGAAGACCATAAGCTTGGGGATGTCAAGACAACCCCACTGACCAACACACTCTCGGTTTGCACACGTCTAACTTCTGTTTTTCGATCAAAGCACTTTATCGTATAAACTTGGAGCGTCTGTTTTTTTTTTTTGTTTATTTTATTTTCTAAGACCACCACTATCATTTATATATGAGAGAGCTACTGGAAGTTTGGGTTGAATTATGTTGGATGCTATTAAATATATTGGGATAGGGATGTTTGAGTTGATTTTAAAAGATACATATAGTTGCATAATTCATGTGCTTTGAATGAATGTTAATTTGCAAGTGTGTTGTCAAGAGCTATCTTTTACCATGTTTAGATGTTGAATTTTAACTTTACTTGGTTTAACATGGATTGATTAGTTCTATGGACACTTATGCATGCATTTAGATGGTCAACTTTCTCCCTATTGCTAGCCCAAAAATTACAACAAGTAAAAAGCTTGTTTCCCAACACCTTCAACCAAAGTTTTTCCAGTGAGTCCACCATATCTACCTATTAGCTTTATGCTATTCCAAGTATGTTTATCATGTTATATTGTGTTATCTACATTTCTGAATTTAAATGCTTATGTTATTGATTGTCATGGGAAAAATTGGTTAAAAGCTCTCACGAACTTGATGCACAATTTACTTTTATTGCATTTAATAAGCATGAACCATTGTGATTAAAATTATGAAGTTGTGGGCTTGACAATTGTTTTGGTTGGGAGTTAGCCCATATGTGCTGTCACATGGCAAGCTTTCAACATTGCACTTATTTATATTTAGTTGATGTCATGTACTTTTGTTTATGGATGCCTATCATGGGTGAAATGAATGTGGATACTTAGTAAGTTCAAAGAGTTTGTATAAATGGTTAGAGAAATGCCTGGGCCGCTAATCTAAGCCATGCATCATTCATGGTGGAAATTTACAGCATAACCATAATGTTCATTCAGTGATGCACCTCATAATAAAAAGCTATACCCATAGTAAATAAAAGAGTGCTGAGATTGTTCATTGTCTGTTTGTCTTGTTGTTTTGACATGGGCTTGTTCATGTCAAGGGGCAAGAGGTACCCCAGTGCAGTTCTTGATGATACTATTATTACTTGCAATGACCTTTATTTGAATTTACTTTGTGGACCAAAGTGAGTAACACATGGTGTAGGTACTTGTATTCAAGGGACATGAGACATTCAACCAATACATTGTCAAGCACACCACTCATATTTGCTTTCACTTTAAACATTAATCATTCAAGATGCTATGATAGGGGTAATGAGAGCTCCACACCAATGACTACCACATTGCAAGCATTAACTTAAGTAGAAGTGTTTGGAAGTTAGATGAAACTTATTCATGCTTTACCTCTACTTATTTATCTATCCAAAGTGTCCACCTTTTATATTCAGTTTTCATAAGAAGTACTCTATGACCACCATAGGATGTTTTTACTTTTCATTATGCATACATTTGGTCCATAGTACTTTCTTCTATATTACACTTTGTGAATTTATCATTGAACATCTTTACATTGAGTATTTGATATCACTTCATAATTTATCTTGCATATTGTTATTCCTTTGAAGAATGAATCATTTGACTCTATGTAGCAATAGTAATCACCTTTGATATCCATTGATAGTATTAAAATGCAAAGTCCATGTTAGTTTTATCACCTTCATACTCGGGACGAGCATGGGTTAAGCTTGGGGATGTTGATGCATGTAAAATGCATACATGAACTTTACATTTTATTACATGTTATTTGCATCATATAAGGGTTATATTCATGATTTATATTGAGTTTTGGGGATAATTAACAACTTCCCCATTTTTCTGGAATTAACCCTGCGCTGTCAGAAAACCCCTTTTTCTATATTTTGATGTTTCAGGGACCCAAACGACGTCCAAATGACCTGAATTTACGGGGATCACTTTTTTGGAAGGAACGAAACGTAGGCGCAAAGGAATCGAAGAAACGGAGACCAGAAGGCCAAAAGGGGTGGGCCCACGCGGCCAGATTCCCTGACCGCGTGGGACCCCATCCTGGCCCTCGGGCCTCCGCTGCCGTCGATCTTTCTTCCCGAAGCTTCGTCTTGACCTAAAAACGACTATATATAGACCCCCCAGGGCTTTCGCGAAAGGGAGCGCCGCCGAAACACAGAAACCACGAAACAGAGACTGGAGCTGAAGATTGGAGGGGGAAAACTCCGGCGGGGCGCTGCCGGTGTGGTCTCCTTCCCCTCCAACAACATCTCCACCGACACCATGATGAAGAGGGAGTAGTCCACCCCTGGACTATGGGTTTGTGGAAGTAACTTATGTATCTCTCCTCTCTATGAGCTTCACTAATTAGTACCGTATGAGCTGCTGAACATGATTACGGTCATCTATGTAATTCCTTTGTGGTGGATCTTTATTATGAGTTAATACATGTTTGAGATTGCAATGGTTTTGTTTCAGTTATGAAAGTAGATGCATATTATGTACCCCGTTCTTATTTACTTGTCATGATCAAGCATGTTTATGAGAGCATGTGAGGGGGAACGTGTGCATTAGTTGGAGTAACGGGGGGTGGCTAGTGCAGTGAACGTGAGAGAAAGTTCTGCGATCCACTTGGGTTTTCTACCTTACTTTGTTGCCTCACTAGGGATAAACAAAAATACCATGCTACCGGAGAGTGGATGTGACCTTGGCCACTATCTCCATGACTAGATCTAGCATGTTCTTATTTTAACTTCATGTCATTGAACTTATTGCTATGCTCTGATTTATCTTAATTACTAAGGTGTTATGATTTAGTTCGCATCTTGGTGGAGCATAGAGAGAGAACAACTTATACTTGAGATCTCTATGTTAGGACGTGATGCCCATATTATTAATAACTTGTCAAACCATGTCTTGCCATCTTACATGTTAATTTTAGTGTTCCATTGTCTACCACGTTATCAAGAGAGAGTGCATTTGTGAAACCATGAACCCCGGTCCATTTTTAATCATAAGAAACACCTTTCCAACACTTTTATCACCACTTTTGTTTGCTGCCATTATTAAATCCGAAAATACAAAAACACTTTTACATCTTGCATTCATCATAAAAAACCCAAAAATATCATTTATCATTACTACCATCATCCTTGCATATTTATTTTACCATCATATTTACTACTGTTTGCATTTATATTTTATTATCATTCTCACACCTTGTGCTTGACAACCACTTGGTGAGGTTGAGGGCACAAAACAATTTATTTTGTTGCAGGTTCTCAAGAGAAGGATAAGGAGATAACACCTGAAATACTGGTTCCCCGAGAGTTCGATATTAAACCCTCGAGTCACCCCTCGTGGGGAAAACTGTCTTCCACTACTACATACACTCTGCACTTGGAGTCTCAACCTAACCCATTTACTTTTCACCAGTAATCATTGGGTATCACACGCCGATCAAGTGCAACGTCCCATATACTACCTCAGCGAGATGCTATCCATATCAAAGCAGCGGTACCCGCATTACCAAAGCTAGCCTACGGCGTCTTCATGAGTTCGCGAAAGATGGTCCATTACTTCGCCGAGCACCCGATCACAGTGTGAGTGCCTCGGGCCTCTCAGACATCCTTAACAACCCCGATGCGACGGGACGAGTCGCCAAGTGGGTCATCGAGCTGGGCCCATGGACCTGAAGTATACACATCCCAACGTGATCAAGGCACAAATACTTCCGGACTTCACAA